>JAJKFI010000135.1:2461776-2514014 GCA_029204185.1 Lerista edwardsae | reverse complement strand
GAAGGAAGGAAGGAAGGAAGGAAGGAAGGAAGGAAGGAAGGAAGGAAGGAAGGAAGGAAGGGGCACTGTCAAATGGCAATGCTCAAAGGTATCCTTTGGCATCACCAAATGAAAAGTGGGATACAATCAGTGGTGTCATTCAAATGATTTAGGAACAGGAACTCACTTTTGATTGGCACTTGTCAGGAACCCGGAACCAGCCACGGAGCCCATTAGGATCCGGAATGCCCGTTCTGGTCCGTTCCTCCTGAATGACATCACTGGATACAATGAAATACAATGATATAATGAAAAGTGAGATACAAGTGTCAGTGGCATGCCTTGCGAAGGGAGCAGGGGATCACCTGGTCCCGGACTGAAGAGTGGCAGGGGCAGCATTCTGAACATGCACACACCCCTGCGGTCGCCCGCCCACCCCATTTTAAAAATGTGAACGAAGTCGGCTGCTGGCTTTGTTTGTGGAGAGCCGCCCGCCCACTCCTTAAATGCAAACCATGGTGGCGGCTGCAACAATTAACAATTGTTTGTGCGGTTGGTCAGGCAAGCGGGCAGTGATGCACTAGCCGCCCGCCCGCCCACTCCTTAAATGCAAACTTCGGTCATGTTTAAAAAAACACCAGCAGGGGCTGGGTGGACAGGCAGGGTGTGCAGGGAGGGGGCAGAGGAAGTGATGTCATTCAGGGGGAATGTATCAGAACAGGCGTTCCGGATCCTAATGGGCTCTGTGGCTGGTTCCGGGTTCCCGACAAGTGCCAATCAAAAGTGAGTTCCTGTTCCTAAATCATTTGAATGACACCACTGGGCAGAGGTAATTGCAGTGACATGATGACATCATCACAATTACTTTTGAGTGGGGATGGCAACCGGCTGGATGTGCCCCTGGCAGCACATGTATGTATGTATGTATATATGTGAAGAAGTTATACCATGCCTTTCCCATGCCGAAGCAAATGCCCAAGGCGGCTTACAGAGAACAAACAAAATACAATGCAACCACAATAAGTAAAAACCATAACAACAACATTAAACATTAACGGGAACACAGAGTGTGAACAAGACAGGCAGCGCAATCTTTCAGCCAATCGGCACCCCCGCGTCAGCGCTAAGGCAACAGGATGGCGCTACAGGCAGTGTTGGTCCTGTTGCGCCCATGCAGCGCTTCCCTCACGTTGGCCAAAGCTGGCGCGAGGGAGGCACCATGACAGGGCAGTTCGGGGATTGGCGGGAGAAGTGTGGGAAGTGGGTGGGATGTAGGCGGGACGTGGGCGGGTCCAGGATTTGGCCATACGGCCGAATCCTAGACGAGTTTGGGCCGCACAGTCTTCTCGGATCTGCGCCTGCTGTTTAGCAGGCGCAGATCCGAGGGAGCCCATAGGGGAGGCTGGAGTGTATGCTCCCTTGCCGCGGGGAGGCTCCAGCCTCTCCTATACTGCACTGGATTGGCCGGCCGGCCTCGCCATTCCAGTGCAGTATAGAATTGCGCCCTGACTAGACCAGCGGCGGCATTCAGCCGGTACGCTGGGCGGGACTTACCTTTGAGCGGCAGTCCGCCCGTTGCATAACGGTGCGTTCCGCCGCTTTCCCACCCGCCCCGGCGGAACACGCCGTCACGCAACGGGCGGACTGCCGCTCAAAGGTAAGTCCCGCCCAGCGTACCGGCTGAATGCCGCCACTGGACTAGACCCAATTCATCATATCAGGCCGTTTGGAGGCTGCGTATTGAAAAAATCCCCTGAAGCGTATTAAACAAATCAGTAAATTGAGAGAAGTATTTGGTCACCCAGTTAACATCCCATTAATTGGAATATCATTGGATAATGTTCCTTGCCAAATAATCACGAGGCAAGCAAACTGTTTTCTTTGCAAACGGGCCTCTTTCTGAGACCAGAAAGACTTATATTCTCTGGAAAAGATGTTATTTAGGCCTTCCTGAGTAAAACCAGTAGGACATGTCAAGACAGAGGTGCACCATAAAAATATTCACATATCCTGATAAAGTGAAATATTCTTTTTTGCTTGTTTATGAAACCTGCTTCTGCCTTGTTGGCTCAAAGTCATTAATGTTCATGGGGCTGGAATATTTGAGCAATAAACAGCTTCTGCAATTATCAAATGCCGGAGCTCAACTTCAGCATTTAATCACCCCTCAAACACTGTAAATTGCCTCGTATATTTCTCCACCATGAGCATTATCTCTTAATCAAACTGGATTAGTACGTTTTAGAGATATTGCACATTTATGGATGGACTCTGCTAATCACCGATTCTCAAACTGTGGGTCGGGACCCACTAGGCAGGTCACGAGCCAATTTCAGGTAGGTCATGTAATACCTAGGGTGGCCATATTGAAAATATGGGAAGATGGAACAAAGGGGAGGGATGTGTCGCTATTTTACTTGTGTCAAGGTTGTAAATAAGCTTTTTTTTCTTTCTGATTCACTTTGCTATTGGAAAATGGCTGAGAAATCACCCAACTTATTGCTGCTTTCTCAGGAAAGTAGCAGGGTCTGGCCCAGTGATGTCATCTGGTAATGAAGATCGGGAACGCTGGGTGGGACTTACGCATGATTGGCTGCCCATCTGTTCCATTCCGCGGCTGCCCTGGCCTCGGCAGGGTGCCTGCTCGCCGGGGGGGATGGGTGGGGGGCGCACCGGGTGCCTGGGCGAGCAGCGGTGGGCGCGCCAACTGGGGGCAGCCCCCCCGAGGCCAGGGCAGCCGCGGAACGGAACAGATGGGCTGCCAGTAATCACACTGGTGGGTCCCGACATGAGTGCCATTGTAAAAAGTGGGTCCTGGTCTAAAAAGATTTGAATACCTCTGGTCTAGCGCAGTGATTTTCAATGCTTTTCATCTCACAGTACACTGCCAAGGCACTAAAATTGTCAAGGCACACCATCAGTTTTTGCACAAGTCACAAGGCACATAGCACTGCTGGCCAGGGGCTCACCCCAATGGTCCTACTAATAAATGACCCTCCTGAAAACTCTCGTAGCATACCTGCATACCATTTGCAGTGCCCCAAGAGAAAGCATGGGTGTACCATAGATATAAAGTCTATAATAAATGTTATGCATACATATAAGAATCTGTAGACCCACCGCAGGCGCTTTCGGGCCGACGCTACTCCTAGCATCAGCCCAAGCACTCTAGCATTCTACGTCTGAGATGGAGTTGTGCTCTGAATGCTTGAAATTCCTTTGGCACAGCTACGGACCTTTTGTGGCACACCAATGTGCTGCAGCTGTGGCTGTATAGATGGACAGAGGACAAATCCCAGAGGTGACTATCTTGGTCAGCATCACAAACAAGAGCCTTGCAAGTATCCCACATAATGTGTCCTGTGGTCCCCGAGTACTGTAGTATACCTTCATAAGTCAATAAAACTAGTTGTCTGAGCTCTGACTAGTGAACCTAGACTAAGTATTTAGACTAAATGTAAAAGCCTACTTAGTTGATGGTGAGTCAGGACTCTCTAATGGTGCTTCTGGAAGAAGATCAATATTTCCATCAAGAGAAAAATTCACCTCTTCTGAGCACTGATTCTGCCAATTTTCCTATACAGGTTGAAAACATGGACTCTGCTCAAATCAGATATGAACAATCTCGAGGTCTTCCAAATGCGATATTTGAGATAGATCTTGGGTGTCTCTCTTTGTGATCGCCATCATAATGAGACAGTTTGGACCAGGTGCGATAAAAAAAACAAATCCAAAGACTGCCATGGTTTGGCCACGTCTGCAAAATGGACACCGTCGGCTGCCACACAAACTCCTCTGGTGAGACTGACCTCCCTACTGGAGGCCTCAATAGGTAGCACCAAAAAAAGTAGTCTCAAACGCATTGGGGAAGCTCTAAGGACCCCATGATTGACCGAAATTGGCGAGACTAGAAATATCGCTGAGAGCGTCATAAATGACACATGAATCCCAGCCACACCGTGGTTGAGAGGACGACTTGCACCCCAAATGCCAGCTAACAATTAAAGAAGAGCCAGGAAGATGCAGTGGTTCAGGAGTTGAACCTTGACCTGGAAGATCCAGGTTCAAAATACTGTTCAGCCAGGAAGTTTCCTGCGTGACCTTGGGCCAGTCTCTCAGCCTCACCACCTTGAGGGGCTGTTCTGATGAGAAAAGAAGGGGAGGAACCCTGTACACTCCTGGGAGGAAGAGTTGTATAAAAATGTGGACAATAAATAAATACCACATTTTATCTGAGGCCTGAATTTATTAAAATTCATAAACAACAAATACAAATATCGGATAACCATTTTTCTCTACTGTCCACTACTATTCACTCTGTCAAATATACTGGTAGACTGTTCTCTGTTCACGGAGAATACTAATAACAATGACCATTCCTTTTAGTATCATCTGGAGCTGTCTGTTGCCCAATTCCGTCTCATAAAATGTTGAGAAGAAAAAGAAAAGATTATGACTACCATTCGTGACTGCCGCCGGGCTTTTCTTACAATCCTTTGGATTTTTTCCCCCTTGGATTTATGACTTATAAAGAGTCAGTTCTGAGGTTGACCTAGGGCCTTGAAAGAGGTGGGAAAAGGCAAAACTTTTCCCTCTCAAATTTATATACAGTATCTGGATTTCAGAAACAAGGTATGCCACTGGAATTTCTAATTTGAATGACCCCCATTCTTGCTAGCCAACATGAGAAGATGAAGAAGGAGAGATTGATTTGTGCGGGTGGGGTAAATGGGCTGCAGCCAAAGTGCCCTTTCCGCCAATCCATGGACGGCGTTCTATTGGCGCAAGGATTTTTGCCGACCCCCTCTTGCCACTGCAATCCTCTGCACCCTTCTCCCCAAATCTGCTCCAGAGTCCATTCGCTCAGGGGATTTTTCTGGAGGAAGTGTGGAGGAGAATAAAGAAGGTGAGAGATCAACAAAAATTGCCCCTTCCACGTTGCGCAAATGGAGAGCATTTAGGATTCAACGTCACGTCACGTTATCTGCACTGCAGCACAAATCTTACTGTAAATGGCCTTTTCATTCACTTTTTCATGAGCATTTCCTCATATGCCTTATTTTCTTTCTGAAATATCTGAGGTTCCATTATATGAATAAGGCCCACCAGACGCCTCTCGGAACACTCAAAACAACAGGATACCCATAGCCTGTTGTCATTTCCTTGCACCTGGCATTCAGAAGGATCAGGGATTGGGCACTCGACTTGTGACGACTTGAGTCACGAAAATGCTGGGTTTTTTTGCTGCTTGCCTTGAGTCATGGCCGTCATTGACATGACCTGATTCAAGCTTTAGGCCCAGTGATTTGGAAAAGAGACATGACATGAGTCTGGACTCTGTGTGTTCTTCCTTGCTTAGTTTTTTTTCCTGTTGCTTCTGTGTTGCCCTAAAAGACCTCTTGGGCAATCCAGAAGTCTTCCTTCAGACTGATGGCAGCAGTTGACATGATGGGAGAAGAGTAGGTGTCCCAGGAGGGAAGACTGAGGGGAGGAGGAAGTTTTTTTGGGGTTTTTTTGCCTACAGACTTGACTCATTTCTGACTTGTGACTTGATTGACTTGTGATCTGAATGACTCGAGTCACGATGGTGTGTGCTAAGATGGGCAAGTCAGATCGCTGGGTCGCTCATTCGTGACTCGACTTGTGACTCAGGCTAGTAATGGGAGCACATCCCTGGAGATGATAATTCATGTTTCATAACAAACATGAAGCAATTTGCATCCCGGAGTAGCAGTAAACTCCAAATGCCAAATTAAATGGCTGCTAGAAGAACTGGTGTCTGATGACAGTATCAAAGATGGCCCAAATTTGAGCTTAAGCTCATGCAACAAAGTTCCAATCTCATTATCCCTGCTCTTGAGGGTTTGCATTGTTGCTGGGCCTGCTCTGACCAGCGCATAAAAGGATTGTGTCCGATTCTAATTGTGTTCTATTTTGTCTAACTATTGAACAATTTTAAATGCAAAAGCTCTATGAGAGATCCAGTGGGTTTCAGGTGCATTACTTCCAAATGATGGCAGTTAAAAACCATCTCTTTTCTATATGGATTTACGGTACATTTTCTTCTGAAAAATCCACAGACGGGTAAGTGGCTGTTTGTATAACTTGACATAACTTTGCTTCCGTTGCTTTGTAACTTCCGATAATGTTACATAAAATTATACCCTAAAATTACGTTTAGAATGCTTAAATTTTAAAATGGTGGGAATAAAATATATTGAAACTAAAGAAGGAGAGAGAGGAGGGAATCGGCACAGTACCTATAATAACCTGGATCCACTGAAATGTAATGGAAACAATTTCTTTTATAAAGTCAAAATGCTAAAAGTTTGATGATTTCTTCCTCTGTAATGCTGATAAATAGCGGTGCCGGCAACGTGACGATTCTGTTGGGTAGGATTACCTCTCATTAGATACCTTTCTGAATCTAGTTGCTATATTATAATCTTTTAATTCTCGAGACAGTGAAGCGTATTTGCTTACAGGTTTATCGACGTTTGATTCTGGGGATTTTGGCTCTTTGCCATTAATTACATGAGTTCATTTTAGAATGTACTTCATCTAGTGCCTCTGAAATGATATCAAGATTATTAAACGCTTTCAGAGGAGGTGCCTTCGCTATGCACAAAGCACAATTTCGCCTTTGCTCCCTGCTTGACTCATGGTTCAGAGCAGCTCTGAACGTGATGCTGCTGTAGGGCAGTGTTATTCAAACTGTGAGTCGGGACCCACTTGGTGGGTCGCGACCAGCGGCGTCATTCAGCCGGTACACTGGGCGGGAGGAACGGGTGAGCGGCAGCTCGCCCGTAGCTTACCGCTCAGTTTCGCCGTCTTCCCCGCCCGGTCACCCGTTCCTCCCGCCCAGCGTACCAGCTGAATGACGCTGCTGGTCGCGACTTGATGCCAGGTGGGTCGCAGAAAGCTGGGAGCAGCACCTTAGAAACTGTAGAGCTGAGTCTTGTTATATTCCTTTTGTGAGTGCTAAGAGTTTCAATTTTCAAGTGAGGTTTTTTTTAAAAAAAAATGTTTTTTTTAAGGCTCCCCTTGTGTTTGGATTGCTCCTTAATGGAGCAGTTTCGGGTGCAGCGAGGTGTGGCTGGGTGATGCACGGGGGCAGGGCAGCTGTGCTGGGGGCGCAGTGACATTGCCCTGCCCCAGGCATGCTGGGAGCTGGGAACGCCTCTGGTAGTAATTGATAAAAGCAACATGAAGTGGGTCCCGACCCACTGAGAAACATTGGGGTATGGCAGGCCCTGCTGCTGCTCCCGTCCCCCTCCCAGATCTGATCTACCCATTCCCTGCTCCCGACACTACACTTCCTCCTTTCTCCATTTCTATGGTGCCCAGCGGGACTGTATTGGAAAAGGCAGGAGCCACCCTGAGGATAGGGAGTGGTATCAGCAAAGGCCCCTTGTCCCAGATAAACCAGGGATTATAGGGTTAACTCCAGAAGGTATTGGCAAGCTTCACACAGGTGCAGATGGGCGTGGCTGATGAATTAAAGCCTGCCCACTGATTGGTTGGGATATAGGACCCATAGTATAAAGCTGGAGACAGCAGAGGGAGAAGGGAGCTGGGACAGGACCTGGGAAGGTCCTGGAGGAGGGCACCAGGTAGGTGCTGGACTGCTGGCTGTGTGCTGGATGGACGGATGGACTGCTGGCTGTGCTGGATGGATGGACTGCCTGTTGGATGGCCTGAAGAAAGAACTGGCTGAAAGACTGGAGAAGGACGGGATTTGGCAGAACAGGGACTTTATCTGCTCCAGTGCATGCTGCTTCCTGTGCTCGCCCTGGTGGGACAGCCCACAATTTCCTGCCGGCACTGCACTGCCGGCACTGCGATTTCCTGCCGGAACCTGCACTGTTGCAACATGCCTTAGGGCACATTTACAACAATCTGTATGGGCGGACCTCGCACTCCACCAGTGCAACTGGACTAAGTGATGCTGTCATTCCTTTGTCACACTCAGCGCTATTGAAGATGGGGGAATGACCCTTTTTGGAACGTCTGAAAGTATTCTAATTTCTTGACTTGATCATATTTGGAAGTCCAATTTTAGAAAGCAGTTCTTTCGAATCCTGCATATGGCCAAAATGTGTATGAATTACCAGAAGATGTTATAAAAATATTTCATGGAAGAAATAATGGCCCATTGAATTCTTACAGTGTGCATCCGATATTTTTTTCCTCCCCTCTTGAATTGCTCAGGCAGGACAACTCAACCCCACAAAATGGCAAAAATGTAAGGTGAAGGATGAGTGAACAGTTTCTGTCTGTGTATAATAACCTGATTTTTTAAATAATTCTTTTTTAACTGTGGATCCAATATTATGGACTCATAATATGCAAACGCATTCTGCTTTTAATACACATTCACAGCTTACATGTTAATAGTTCCAAAGGAGCTATTAAAAGATATGCTCTGAATGTGTATTAGGAAGAGTACACAATATGGAACTGAGGCCATTCTGTATTATGAATCCAAAATGCAGACTGCGTAGACTGCTATAATAGTTTAGGAGAAACTATTATGATGTATGTTATAAACGCATATTAAGAAAAGCATATACAAAAATTCTGACTAAATCTTTCTCTGATTTTCTCATTTAATCAAGTATAATACATGACATAGGTTTTTTTTAAATAAATGTATTCACTATTCTATTTGAAATATTTTGGATATACAGGTTGGACATCCCTTCTGGGACTAGAAGCATTTTGGAAATTGGATTTTTCAGTATTTTGGAACATAGCTATCTGTGTAAAATCTGTGGGGGATAGGTTTCTGGGGTCTACGTGAGTACCTAAAATTGTGGATAAGCGGGAACGTAAGTTAAGGGTTCTTCCCTCCCCCCAAACAAGAAGTTTTTTTTTCTTTGTCATTAACACAAAGCAGACAAACAACTATATAAGGAAGGTAAAGGTATAGGTTTCCCCACGACCGAATGGTCTAGTCGTGACCGACTGTAGGGGGCGGTGCTCATCTCCTTTTCAAAGCCTGTAGAGCCGGCGTTTTTGTCCGATCATGTGGCCAGCATGACTCTACGCCGTAGCGCATGGAATACCGTTACCTTCCCACTGAAGTGGTCCCTATTTATCTACTTGCATTTTTTAGGTGCTTTCGAACTGCTAGGTTGGCAGGAGCTGGGACAAGCAACGGGAGCTCACTCCGTCACACAGTCTCGAACTCCCAACCTTGTGGTTGAAAGCCCAGCAACAGCGGATTAACTCGCTGCGCCCTTGCATATAAGGAAGACAAATAGATAAAAACTATATAAAGCAAGCATGGAGTAATGCATCTAAATTTCTTACATCATCTACAAAATTTTAATAATTGCTCATATAAAAATTGTGCGTCCTAGCCAGTCTCCTATTCTTTTCTTTAATACTAATATTTTTAATCTCTTTATTGTTTATTGTAATCTTCAGCAAAATGTTTTGATTCTATATCAACCACCTATTCATCAAGTCCATAGTTCATTGTACCAATACATCCCTTCTCATGCAGGAAGTCAATGAGTGGTTTCCAGTTATTCATAAATGACTTTACTGACTTCTCTTTCAGTAAAGTTGTAAATTTATCCATTTCCATTAAGTCCACCAATCTTCAATTGAAGGTATCTCTGGGATTTTTCAATGTTGTGCATACAGTATTCTTGCTACAGTTAGATATAAAAAGAAAATTTTGAAATCTTTTGGTCCCTCATCATCAAGTAAGAATATCTTGCACACATAGCCTGAAGGAAATTTTGTACAATATCTTTGATCATTTTGAATGTGTTGCGTGACTGTCACATGTATGGAATGGCTTCATGTTGGTGCTAAAAAAAGTTGCGATTTTTGGATTTCTAAATTCTGGATAAGGTAATTTTTGGGAGGATGAATAAAAGGTTTCTTACGTATGGGAATCTTTTTTTGTGTTCTGCATCTGAACTTTTACAGCCCCCTACCCACCCTCCGCTATAATCTGCTACCAATGGGAGTTATTGACAAGTTATTAGTTTAACGCTATTGAGCAAATGCCATGCCATTTTATGAGTGCTTAGAACTCTGTACAAATACATGTATAATACAGATTTCAAGTGGCACTGGGCTGAAACTCCACTTGTTTACCAAAATGAAAGGAATCCCACAATCTGGAAAATCTCATTTTTCCTCTCAGTTGTATTTTACCTATTATATGTACACATAACATCTAAAATTACTGTAATTGAAATACACTAGTGCGATAAAATTGTTTCCATTTATGCAATTTGTTTACTCTGTGCATCTGATAGCACTTTTTGTACTGCTGCTATGACTGTTTGCTGATGGTGATTGGTACTTTCGCATGCTTCCTCCTCCACTAGCAATTTCATGCTGTTGCCATTCAATCTACTTTGCTGGAAATCTACTTATAAATAAAGGTTATTCAGAAACTCTCTGAACAGGTTTCTAAAGGGTTTTTTCCTCCCCCTAAAATTATGTAATCTTTGATGGCGCTGTTTAGATAGCTGAGCATTATTTGTGCTTAGAAATAGAATTCATACTAAATTTCTCCCGTAGATTCCCATCAGGCCTTGTAAAGTTTGGTTCTGGCAGGGGAAAAAAAAGATATTGTACTACAGATACATCAGCCGCAGGATAATTTTATTTACCACGACTGAATTTTGAAGCTATGAGAGTATATACTAGTTGATGCTTTGTTGTGATGACATGTCAAATCTTGCGCTTCCTTCTCTTCCCTCTTTTAAACAAGACAAATAGCATATTATTTCAGTAGGACTTAACTATATTTCCTAGAAAATGTGTTTAGTGTTGTAGCTATAATTCCAACCACCAGAACTGTTAAACTAATGGGAGTAAATCTGAGACCTTCATTTTAATTTTAAGGGGAAGTTTGGCTAATAATAATAATAATAATAATAATAATTTTTAAAAATACCACTGGTATTTGTATACTGCCTTCCTTGATCATTGGGTTACTCCTTTAATCCAAGGTGGTTCACAATAAGTAGGTTTTCCAAGTTTTTTTTTTTTTTTACAATAATAGAGAAGTATTGATCTTTCAAAAACAAACAACATTCAGATGGCTTTTTCACAGTCTGGTCTTGTTCTGGCTGTGGTTGCCTCCCACACTAACTGATAATCTCTCTCACTGAAGCACAGCTGGAACAGTTCAGCTCACCTTGTCTGTCACTTTTTCGAAGTCTCACCATTCACAGAAACTTCTGGTGATCTCAAATTGGCATCCTTTGGACATTCTCTTTAGGCTTCATGGCGGCTCTACCCTCCTGCCCAACCCATGCACACTTACATGGGTCCCACTGACTTCAATGGGGTTGACACACCTAGAACAACAATGTCCATTAAGATCTTATCTTCTGCTCATATCACTAAACATGCCTTGCTTGGTCTTAGAATTCCAATGGACCTAATCATCAATCAGTCTAACAATCAACAGTATTTATATATTGCTTTTCAACACAAAGTTCACAAAGCGGTTTACAGGAAGAAGAAGAAGAAGAAGAAGAAGAAGAAGAAGAAGAAGAAGAAGAAAGTTAAATGGCTCCCTGTCCCAAAAGAACTTACAATCTAAAAAATGCAGAACACCCCCAGCAACAGCCACTAGAAAAGACACTGTGCAGGGATGAATAAGGACAATTGCTCTCCCCCTGCTAAATATAAGAGGAACACCACTTGGAAAAGTGCCTCTTGGAAAACACCACTTGGAAAAGTGAAAAAGGGGTAATCATGGTTCTTTTTTCTTTTAAAGCAGAGCTCAGTAGGTGACCAGCAGCAAGGGGCGCAAGCAGTAGTGTCATCCGGCAACGAGCTGCCGGAACGCTAGGCGGGACTTACCGCTTGATTGACAGGCTGTCCATGATGCGTTGCTGCCTGCCCGCCCGCCGTGCGGGCTCCCTCCGGTTGGCACGCCCCTCCGTTGCTTGCCTAGGCACCCGGCACCCCCCCCCCCAGGCAAGCGGGCACCCCCTCTGAAGCCAGGGGTGCCCATGCGGCAGGTGAGCAGGCGGCGACACATCACGGACGGGCAGCCAATCAGGCGGTAAGTCCCGCCTAGCGTTCCGGCAGCTTGTTGCCGGATGACACCGCTGGGCGCAAGGCTCTTGAATTTAAAGATTTAATAGTAGTATAAAAAGAGAAAATTTTAAAATGTGTTGCTATGGCTGATGGAGTTGCTTGCACCCTCACACCCCAGTATCTCAGGGCCTATAAGGGACTTCCCGTATTTAAGATTTAAAAATCCTGTCCCATTACATGTCAATGTTGAACGGGACTTAAAAAATCCCCTTCTACAATTCTGCTGCTGTTGCTGCTGGCTGCTGCCTCGCCACGGCCAACTGCATAGTTTTGATATTATTTCTGGTAACCATGGAGTGGTTTGATAGAAAGCAGGATCCCAATACCTGCGTCCCCCTTGTTGTCACTTTGAAAACCCGGCAAGTCTATTTTGGCATGGTGCTGATCTGGAATAACTTCCAGGACAAACAGCACACAAGAATGTGCTTTGAGTGCTGCAGCTTAATTATGTTCATGAGAGTTTGACTTCTGCAGCGTAGGCTTGAAGAGGAGACACCAACCATCCTCCTGAGGGAGATAATCACAACGCTGCAAGGTTCACCGAGTGTGTCCTTGGCAGATAAGACTTGTGAAAACTGAACCTCTGCCCTCTGGTCTCTGCGCTTTATCAGCTTACATGTCACTGCTGTTCAATGGTAATCTACACCAATTCCATTTGGAATGTGGTGGATGCACAAATATGTTTGGTTAAACAAATTAGGAGGATTATTTTCTTAAAAGATACTTTTGGACACACAATGGACCTTTCCAGGAGATCAGAATAGAGAAATGGGTGAGAGGAAACTTTAGTAAGCTACTATATTTGTGCTCATCCCCATCCAGGGCTGGATAGTCTAGAACAGTGTTATTCAAACTGTGGGTCAGGACCCACTTGGTGGGTCGCAACCTGATGTCAGGTGGGTTGCTGAAAGCTGGGACCAGCCATCTTGAAAACTGCAGACCTTACTCCTGTTATATTCCTTTTGGGTTAACTGTTTGAATTTTCAAGTGAGGTTTTTGTTTTTTTTTTACAAAATTTGTTTTTACTTCACTGCTTTTACATAATATTTTGTTCTAATCTTGCTTTCTGTCAGGGATATTTCATGGTTGTACAATTGCTGCAGACTAGGAATGCTAATTTGCATTTCAGGAGTGTCGTTTTATTATGCTACAATGACAGCACTTCCTGCTTGATGATGTCACTTCCTGCAGCAACATCACTTCCAGATTAATGACATCACTTTTGGTGGGTACCGACACATGTGTCATTCTAGAAAGTGGGTTCCGGTCTAAAAAATTTGAATACCACTGGTCTAGAAAGAAGGTGCCTGAGGGGGAAGAGGATTGAGACATGAAATTATGCATGGCACAGACAGAGTGAAGGTATTTTTTTTCCCCATCTCACACAACACCAGAACCAGGGCACAGCCTCTGAAATTGACTGGAGACAAAAAAAAATCTCTTTATCTAGTGAGTAATTAATCTGTGGGACTGCTTGCCATAGGATGTGGTGAGGGCACCTGGCCAACATAACAGTGAAAGGTAAAGGTTTCCCCACGACCGAATGGTCTAGTCGTGACCGACTGTAGGGGGCAGTGCTCATCTCCATTTCTAAGCCTGTAGAGCTGGCATTTTGTCCAAGGACAAGCTTCCGTGGTCATGTAGCCGGCATGACTCTACGCCGCAGCGCACGGAACGCCGTTACCTTCCCACCAAAGTGGTCCCTATTTAATTCCATGCTTGGGGTCATTAAAAAAGGGGTTGAGAATAAAACAGCCAATATTATCATGCCATTGTACAAATCGATGGTAAGGCCACACCTGGAATATTGTGTCCAGTTCTGGTCGCCGCATCTCAAAAAGGACATAGTGGAGTTGGAAAAGGTGCAGGAGAGAGCGACAAAAATGATTACGGGGCTGGGGCACCTCCCTTATGAAGAAAGACTGCAGCGTTTGGGGCTCTTCAGTCTAGAAAAAAGGCGCCTGAGGGGGGACATGATTGAGACATACAAAATTATGCATGGAAGGGATAAAGTCGATAGAGGGATGTTCTTTTCCCTCTCTCAAAACACCAGAACCAGGGGGCATCCACTAAAGCTGAGGGTTGGGAGAGTTAAAACAGATAAAAGGAAGTACTTTTTTACCCACCGGGTAGTTAATCTGTGGAACTCCTTGCCACAGGAGGTGGTGATGGCATCTGGTCTTGATGCCTTCAAGAGGGGATTGGACAGATTTCTGGAGGAAAGGTCCATCGTGGGCTATAGGCAATGATGGATTGTGTAACCTCCTTACAAAGGTGATGGGCTACTGGTACCGGGTGCAAGGGAGTGGCAACAGGATGCAAGCATCTTGTTGTTTCATGCCTCCCTGGGGCACCTGGTGGGCCGCTGTGAGATACAGGAAGCTGGACTAGATGGGCCTTTGGCCTGATCCAGCAGGGCTTTTCTTATGTTCTTATCTACTTGCATTTAGGTGCTTTCGGACTGCTAGGTTGGCAGGAGCTGGGACAAGCCACGGGAGCTCACTCCATTGCATGGCTGTGGACTCCCAACCTTCCGGTCGGGAAGCCCAGCAGCAGCGGTTTAACCCGCTGCGCCACCACGTCCCTTATGGCCCATAGTACATGCCTTTAAAAGGGGACAGATTTATGGAGGAAAAGTCAATTCAAGTGACAAGCCACAATGACTAAATGCAACCTCTGGGTTTTACAGGTAGCTTATCTGTGAATACCAGATTTTTTTTGGAGGGGGGTGGGGCAGGACAAAATACAGGTTTCAGATGACTTGAGTGCTCCCTGGGGCATCTGATGGGCCACTGCGAGATACAGGAAGCTGGACTAGATGGGTCTGTAACCTGATCCTATGGGGCTGTTCTTAAGTTTTTATAATATAATACGTTAACCATCCACAAAACAAAAACAGGCTGGGACCCGATCAGAGCGGCTCCCAGGGAGGGTGAAATTGATTACCCATCCCTATCAGCGCCCGGGGAGCTGATAGGGAAGACCCCATTACATCCCTCTCCTTCCGACTGCGTCTCATCCAGAGCATCAAATCCCCCAGTGACTCCAGCCAGCCCGCATCCGCCCCATGGCAAAGAGTTGCTGGTCTCCTCTTTTGCCGCAGGCCCGTCTGCGGGAGTCGTACGGGACCCTCCCGCGCCCCCCCCCAAACAAAGCCCCCGTATACCCAGCGGCGCGTGCCTCGCCCCAAAGAGGTGCGCCAGATCCCCAAGGGCAGTGGCTGCTTCTCCTCTCCGCGGGCCGCTCGTTCGGAGCCCGGCCCCGCTCCTCGGGGCGGCCAACTCGGAGAAGCGCCGCTCCTCCCCGCTCGGGGAGTTCGTAAGTTGCTGCCGCCGCCTGCGGAAATGGGGGGGGGGGAAGGCAGCCTGGAGACGGCGCGAGCGAGCGAGACCCGAGTTGGGGGGCGGGACGGACGCGAGAGTTGTGCCGAAGTTGGAGGGAGTTTCCGCGCTGGGCCGGGGAGGGGGGGGAGCGTGGCAGCTGCGATCCGCGGGCGCAAAAGGGGCGGCGGCGGCTGGAGGCGCGATGCGGGGCCAAGAGCCTCTGCGAAGCTTCCCCAGGGCGAGAGAGCCCCGCTGGGCAGCCTGGCCGGCCATGCCGCGGTAAGGCTGCTGCCGACGCTTGGTGCGCCCCGCTGGGTGGCGGCCCGCGCGTGGCTTCGGACGGGCTCCCCCGCCCCACTTTTGGCAGACTTCTGGGCGCATCTGGTTCCCAAACAGCCGAGGGAGGGAGGGAGGGAGGGCGCAGCGCTGCGGGGAAGAGCGGAACCTTCGCGTCCGGCCGGGCTTCCGAGCCCAGCGGGACGCGCTCGCGGTGCGCTCCTCCGACCCGTTGGCAACCCCCGCGCCTGTTTCTCTCCAGGGCCCCGCGCTAGTCGTGCCAGACGCGGCGGGGGGGAAAGGAAGCCGCCGCCGCCCTCTGTGCACCGGGAGGAGAGATGTCCCAAGCGGGAGACCCGCTCCCTCCTACAGGGCCTGCAGGGCCCCTGCGCGCAGCGCCGGCTGACCACGGCTTTCCGATCGCGCTCCCCCGAGGTAAGTCGCGGGAAAGTTTCTTTGGGGGGCTGAAACGAGAGCGCGCGGGGGGGGGGGCGGCGTATTGTACCGGGGGGGGGGGGGGGGGCGGGGGGGGCCCTCCCCCCCCCAATCAGGTCGCTTTTTCCACGCATCCTGTGGTTGGGCACGAGGGTTCTTCTTGCATGCGCCACCCCCAAAGAATCCTGGTTTGCATATCACAGCCCCCCCCTCCCCGCCACTCGTTTAGGTCTCCATTTCAAAACTTGGACGCCTCCAGGCCAGATCTGGCTGCTTGCGACTGGCCTGGCCTTCCGTTGCCCGGGTTTTGCAACGCCTCCCAAATTCCTTGGCAGGCGGAGGAATGCAGGAGCCCGGAGTTGCACGACACCCAGTGCACCTTGGAGGTCAGCTGCAGTTCCTGCGCAAACTCTGGCGCAGGATTTCGGGCTGGGAGGCCGACCCGCAAGTCACTGCAAGAGTTTGCATGGGGGGGGGGTTGCTCGTGTGCTTGAATTTTTTCCCATGTTGACTTTGCCTGTGATGCTGTCATCAGGCTAAAGTCTGGGGACAAAGGAAGTTCTTGTTTAGGGGGTGTGCTCTGGGTTCTAGCAGTTGAGAAGCTGGATTCTGGGAAACTCTCTTATTTCTGTGTTTAATTTTAACAGTTTTATATCCTTACTTATTTTTAACAGTTTTATACTCCCCTTCCTCCAAGAAGGGACATAGTGTACATAGTTCATCCCCTCCTCTTGTCCTCACCACAACCCTGTGAGGTTGTACCTTGAAAATACAATCAACAACCCTGAGAGCGCAATCCTAAACTGGAGTTAGGCTGGCACAAGCTAAGCCAAAAAAGTTTGGCCAGCAGAAGGGCCACCATAAAGCGTGCTTGGACTACTCTCTGAGTCAGGGAGGATGGCTCATGTCTGTGTGCTGGCCTCTCTGATTCCGAGAGTGGTCCACACATACTTTATGGTGTCCTTTGTGCTGGCCAAACTTTGCTGGTTTATTTTATGCCGGCCTAACACAGTTTAGGATTGCGCCCACAGAGATTGTGATTGGCCAAAGGTCACCCAGGAACCTTCATGCCTTAGTAGCGATTTGGCCTCCCAGGGCTAAATCCAGCTCTCCAAACCACTACACCAGTGGTTCTCAAATATTTTAGCACCAGGACCCACTTTTTAACATGACAACCTGTCATGATCCAGTGATGTCCTTAATGTGAAAATGATGTCATAGACAGAAGTGATATCAAGTAGGAAAAAACACCCCCATACAACAAAATCAATCAAATTACAAATTTACAATAAGTTTAGGTTTACAAATTTATTTAAAATGAAGAGGAACTTTCCCAAGCAGTTGCTAATCAGTTTAAAACAAATTTCTCAAAGGCTTCAATCCTATCCTATCCATCCTTACCTGGGATTAAACCCCATTAACTATCATTGTTAAAATCATATACTGTACACAGCAGCCTGTTAAAAGTACAGATTGGTTTATATTTCCCCAAATGCAGTCACGTACTGTGGTAGTATCAAGTCTATTAAAAATAAAATACACATTGAAATGAATGGAGACCCACCTGAAATTGGCTCACAGCCAGTGGCATTTGTTCTGCCAAATTCTCCCTGCTGGGCCTCCCTGAGGGCCACACTAGGCTGACTAGTTTCCCCTTTCAGCAGCCTCAGAGATAGGCAAGAGGGAGGGGGTTCCTTCACCCACTGGTTCTCCTCTCTTCTAGCAGCCGTGCTTGTTTTGGCCAGCCTCTTCCAGACTGCCCTCATCACTGGCTTAGCTCAAGATACCCTAAGTCTAACTTGGCACCGCAACACCAAACAATAGGCAGTCAGCCTACCTAAGCCACACCTGCCTCCTCCACTCGGAGGCTCCAGGGGCGTGGCAGCCATACAACAGTTCTCCAGCCAAGGCACCACAGGAACCCACTACCAGTTCCAATAACCAAGTATCCAGTCAGTCCATCCAACAGTCCTTCAGTCAGTCCATCACTCAATCCATCCAGCAATCCATCAGTCAGTCAATCCATAGCCACGTTCCTTCCTTCCTGCACCTGCCCAGTGCTGCACTTACCCAGTGCTCACTTACTGCAACTCCTGCCTCCAACTTTATACTGAGGCAGGCCAATTGGTGTCTATTGCTGGGCAGGCTTTAATTCATCAGCCACACCCATCTGCACCTGTGCTAATCACGCTTCCTAGCCAGGGCCCTCATCAGCCTGCAGCTGTGCTCCTGCTGCAGGCAAAGACCTTGGGGGAAATAAATCCCTGGTTTATTTGGACAAGGGGCCACTGCTGATACCATTCCCTCACTCCTGGGGGTATCTCCTGCCTTTTCCAATACAGCGTCCTGACGGGCAGGGGGGCGGAACTCTAAGTTTTGCAAGGAGCCTTACCTTGCCATGGAAATCGCTCCTTTACCGTGCCACTGTAGACAATCCTCGGGGGACAAGCAACATCTTGGTGTTGCTTACTGGCTACAGCAGCGTGGGGACATGGGTTTGGATGCAGCCCAGCAACTGAATCCACAGCGCAGACATGCCTTACGGACAGTGGTGTCATCTACAAATGAAGAACGGGTACGCTGGGCGGGACTTGGGCGGGACTTCCGCTTGATTGGCAGCCCGTCCGTTTCGTTCCGCAGCTGCCCTGGCCTCGGGGGGGGGCTGCCTCTGGTTTGCGCTCCCCACCACTGCTTGCCCAGGCACCGGCGTGCCCCCCACCGTCTCCCCCGGCGAGCAGGCACCCCCCCGAGGCCAGGGCAGCTGCGGAACGGGACGGATGGGCAGCCAATCATGCGGAAGTCCCGCCCCATTTCCCCCCCCAGTGTTCCCGTTCTTCATTTGTAGATGACGTCACTGCTTACGGCACGTTTGCACCAGCGCTTGTCCAGCACAAGAGTGCTGTGCTGGCACATCGCCAGGTTAGGATTGCACCCTTAGACACTTTTCAAGGCCACACACAGTGTGATGCACCGGAAAATAATAAATACTTAAAATAACAATCGTAAAGCAGAGCTTACAGAACAAATGATGCGAGTAGCAATTCAACTAAAAGCTGTTTCTGAAAGGCTGGGGAGAACAAAAACGTCTTTGCCTGGCTCTTAAAGGATAGCGTGTGTTATCCTTTAGAAACATGTGTGCTAGGTGAGCCTCTCTGTGGAGGAGAATTCCGCAAGCTACAATTGCTACAACTGGGAAGATCTGCCTTGCTTCCAAAGATGACCTCAGTGCATGTTATCGAGGTTGCAAACCTGCACACATAACATGGGAGTAAGCCCTATAGTGTCTAGTTATGGAGATACGGTATCGCCTCACATTCTCGTGAGGAAGCCATGGCTTAGGCTTCCTCACAAGGAACCTGCTTGAACCATTCACTAACGAGGTTCTCCAAAACTTGACGCAACAGGGGGAAACCGTTGCCATTTTTTGAAGCAGCCCCCAAATAGACCCAGCAAATGGTCTACGACAGCAAAATGTGTGTTGGCCTGTTGTTGTTTTATCGGTTACTCTTATGAACTGCTTTGACTGCTTTGGTGGAAAAGCTGCACACAAATTCTGTTTAACAAGAAAAAAGAATCGTGGCATGCTTAGGCCAGTGGCATTCCTACGATTGTGCGGGGGGGGGCAAGTGCCCCTGGGCAGTGCCAGCCGCCGCCCCCATCGTGATCTGAAAGCCTTCTGAAGATGTCAGAAGACTGTTAAACAATACTTCTGGTTTTCGTCAAAACAAAACTTTTTTTGTTTAAAAGCCTTCTGATGCTTTCAGAAGGCTTTCTGAGTTCGACAGGGTGTTGCGCGAGGCTGTGGGAGCTCCAGGTAACTGGGGGTGGCAGTCATTGCGGGGAGTGGTCTTGACCCCGGGCGGGAAATGGGCCAGGGTTCTGGCTTAGGCTCAGCTTTGTCAAAGGGTCACACGTGTTCAACTCACGTGGATGGCAAAAAGAGTTAAAACAGATAAAAGGAAATACTTTTTTACTGAGCGGGTAATTAAGCTATGGAACTCCTTGCCACAGGAGGTGGTGGTGGCATCTGGCCTAGATGCCTTTAAAAGGGGACTGGGCAGATTTCTGGAGGAAAAGTCCATCATGGGCTATAGGCCATGATGGGTTGGGCAACCTCCTTACATTAAGAGTAGGCTACTTCAGAATGCCAGGCGCAAGGGAGTGGCAACAGGATGCAAGCATCTTGTCTACTGAACTCCCTTAGGCACCTGGTGGGCCACTGTGAGATACAGGAAGCTGGACTAGATGGACTTTTGGCCTGATCCAGTTGGGTTCTTCTTATGTTCTTAGAGTAGCAAATTCTGTTTTATTTACCTCATACTTACCTCAGAATTTTACCTCAGAAATGTACCTCAGAATGCCAGATACAAGGAAGTGGCGACAGGATGCAGGCAGCCTGTTGTCTTGTGTGCTCCCTGAGGCATCTGGTGGGCCACTTGAGATACAGGAAGCTGGACTAGATGGACCTTTGGCCTGATCCAGCGGGGCTCTTCTTATGTTCTTATGTTCTTAGTCTGAGCTGTCACAGAAGTAGCTGCAGCCAGCTTACCTGTGCAAAGAATTCATAAAGCAGCCGTGGCAACGTGGGGGGTGGGACACATGCAAGGTCAGTTTCACCTCTTAATTTGACAAATCACAGACGACTAATAACAGCCCAATCCTGACTAACTCCTTGGCGCAGCGATGCCAACGTGGCGTCTGTTGTATACTGTAGGGGAGTTTTGGCCTCTGGAGCCCTCCTCAGGATAAGTCAACATTTGTTCCCTTCTCACGGTGTAACCTTTCACTGCCCCCCCCCCATGGGTCAGCTCAAACCTGCGCTAGCGATATTGCTGGGGCAGGTCCATGTTTTTTTCTGTACTGAAGATCTGACTATTCTCTCTTGGTTTTTTGCTGTGGTAATAAATCAATTTACTCATTTCTCTGAACCCCCCCCCTCCCCAATCTTCAAAATGGGTGCCATTTCCCAGATCCCCTTGAGTTGCGTTTACTGATAATGCATGAGTACTATGAGTAATAAAGGTTTTTCCCCTACTGAAAAAAAAGTTACTCAGAAGTCTCAGAATTATCAGATGCTACTGTTTTGAGTAAGTATGCTTTGATGATTGTTCTGTGTTACCCCGCTTAGCTTGATGGTAAGAAAAGCATAGCTCTCGTCCAGCTAAGCAAATACAACATTTCTGGAAAAGTTTCAGTATTCTTGTTGCAAGAGCTCACTTCTGCATTCAGTTTCACATGAGTAATTTCAGTAAAGATGACTAATGCCCATGTGGTAATAATGTGCGTAGACTCTGTTTCTGGAGTAGAAACCTAAACTGCCATATTAGCATCTTGGATTTACTTCAGGCCATCTTGCAGGTCTGTTTAGTTTAGCAGTTTCTCAACGTGATTTTTTTCCCCCAACTGGAACCTGTAATCTAGTGAAGTAATAACAAGTGCAGCAGAGCTGAAGGAACTTTTTTTTTTCTAATGCCCATTTTAGTCTCTTGGAGTGCTGAAAAGGCAAGCAGCTTTTCAGCTTCAAATACGTCTTGCCTTTTTAGCAGTGTGCGCGCGTCACTCCAATGGGCGTTTCAATGGGCATTTGAATGGGCGTTTCAAAGAAAGCTCTGGTTCCATTTGCAGTTTTTTCCTTTGTATACGCACGACCTAGGGCCCAATCCTGAGCATGCTAATGCTGGCATGATGAAGAACCATATTTATTGGTTCATCATCTCAGTTCTCAGATGATGAAGAAGAACCATATTTATGTATTGCTTCTCAGTTGCAAAAGTGCACTGGAAAGATGTTGTGTGGAGCTGTTGGTGGTAGGTGTTACCACCAGCTGATGGTGAGACTTCTCAGGGTGGGGGGAAGGCAGGGGGGAGGGGGGAGGTGAGCGTAATGAGCTGAGAGGGGGGTGGAGACGGGCCTTGGCCATTGGGCCATACACTAACTCCTGTCTCCAGGCTGCTCCTGGTTGTGTGGACTTGTGCCTGCTATTTTGCAGGCGCAGATCTGAGCAGTCCCATAGGCCTGACTGGGGCTTACGCTGGGGCAAGAGGAAAATCTCCCCTTGCTCCGCGCTGAGCTGCTTCTGCGTCCTATTGTGATTAGGATGCAATGCAGGTGAGCCGGCCTGCCTATTTCAGGGTAGGTTAGGATTGGGCTGCCTGATGGTTACTTTCTCTGCTTAAAAAACAAACACCAACACCAACCAAAAATTGGACTATCCATTGCTGTGGCATTTTAGCTGCTCTTCATTTTGACTACTACTTAACCTTTGTCCCTTTACTTAGCAAACCACGAACAATGTAAAAAACAGAGAAATTCCTGTTGATAAAGATGCTTGCAAATGAAAGGGGTAAGTAGTCTTAAACGTGGCGATTATATTTTAATCCTTTTGTTGCTGCTGTTGTTTAGAACGATGTTCTGGAGACAGGACGGCTGTAGGAGAGCGAGCTGTAACAGAGCCTTCAACTAACCGAAGTGTACAAGCAGATACACCAGACCAGCCAGTCTGGGGAAATTGTGTTGGTGATGACCTCATCAGAAGTAAGTATTTCCAGATCAAATGGCTGCCGTTCAGACTTTCTCTTTCGACATAGTTAAATCTGTGTCAAATGCATTTCTGTGGAATTGTAATGTGTGTCAGCGGGATTTTTCCCCCCAGGGTTGATTCCTGTCAGTCATCATCAAAATCTAAAACCTCCAAAAAGCCAAAATCTAAAGCAAGCCGTATGGGAAAATGGGATGCTGGAAAGGAAGAGTTCATGTGGTTGTTTTGCTTGTGTCAAGGTTGTAAATAGGCCTTTTTTTCTTTCGGTTTCACTTTGCTACTGGAAAATGGCTGAGAAATAATCCGACTTCTTGCTGCATTCTTAAGAAAGCAGCAGGCTCTGATGTCACAATGATGGCACTTCTGGCCATGAAATCACTGCCGGTGGGTCCTGAACATTCTAAAAGGTGGGTCCCAGTGCTAAAAAGTTTGAGAACCACTGGTCTGCAGCACTGAACAATCTTGAGAAAGGTGGACATTTGCACATGTGTGTGCAGTGGCTGTGGAACAATGTCTCAGGTTTTCATGCAACGAGTCCAGAACCCCCCCCCCCGAGCACCATGTGTGGTAGCTGTTGAATGTATTCATCGCAAAACGTAGTAAATATCAGTGGGGATAATGATTAGACTGTAAGTCAGTGTTTGCAATTCAAATCTGCTTCCTCTCTAGTAAGTCCTGTTGGATACAGTTATCTTCCATTTAGGAAATGTGTGACTAGATTGTGCCAGGAAAACCTTGAATATGCAGAGCTTCAGTTTAGCATTTCAGAGGTGATGACTCATGATGATGATGATGAAGAAGACCCATATTTATACATATATTGCTTCTCAGTAAGAACGTTTACAAAGCGGTTTACAGAGAAAATAACAGCCCAAAACTGAGCTGCCTGGGTCCTGTAGGAGCAGTGGTACCAAAATGGCTACCGCTGCATCCTGCGGGATCTGTGGCAGCGAAGGGATTCTTCTTGGGGCAGGAAAGGGGACATTTTCCCCTTCCCTTGGGGAAAGCACCAGCCCCCGCAATGCGGCTACTTGAGTCTCTGCCGGCTATTTTGCCAACAGAGACGAGCAGTCCTGTGCCTGGCTGCCTAGCCCAACTCAGGGGTTCAGGATTTGCATAAGGGCCCTGGCTGCCAATGGGCCTTCTCAAATCTGCGCTGGCTCTCTTGCAGGCGCAGTCTTGAGAGTCTCCAAGTCAGGCCGTGTGGCCCAACACGGAGGATAAGATCCGACAGTGGAGGCCACCGCTGGCACCACCTCTGCTCCACCCCTCCCCCTACTGGTGGAAGGGAACCAGCGGTGTCATGCAGCCGGAACGCAGGGTGGGAGGAACGGGCGGGCTGTCGCTCGCCCGTTCCTCCCGCCCAGCGTTCCGGCTGCATGACACCGCTGGAGGGAACACTAAGTGTTGCAGGAGCCTGAGCTCTTGTGTAAAGCGATCCTCTCCCCCTTGCCTCCAGAGCCATTTGTGGCTTAGCAAAGCCTCTTAGCAGAGCCTCTGTTTCTCTGTGCCTCGAATGGCTCTGAAGACAAGGGGGAGCGACCACGTTACACAGGAGCTCAGGATATTGCAACATTTAGCATTTCCTCTCCCTCCCGTAGGAATGCCACTGACATCCCTGACAGAAAGCAAGATTAGGAAAAAAATATTATGTAAGAACACTGAACTAAACACATAAAAAAACCACAAAAAAACCTTACTGGAAAATTCAAACTGTTCTCACAAAAGGAATATAGCCAGTGATGTTATGTTGCTGGAACACTGGGCGGGACATCCGAGTGATCGACAGCTCGCCCGTTGCATTCCTCAGCGTTACGCCGTTTGCGTAACGTACGCAAGCGGCGCAAATGGCATAACGCTGAGGAACGCAGCAGGCTGGCTGTCAATCACCCGGATGTCCCGCCCAGAGTTCCAGCATCATAACGTAGCTGAATATAGCAAGAATAAGGTCTGCAGCTTCCAAGATGGCGGCTCCTACCAAGTGGGTCGTGACCCACAGTTTGAGAAATACTAATTTAGATGCTGTACCTGGGTTTTTTTTCTTAGTGAGGCAATATTATTTAGAATACTTATGTACCATTTCTCAACCAGTAATCAAAGCAGTTTACACCGCATAACAAATGAAAAGTTGGTCCCTTGTCCCGACTGGCTTCGTAATGTAATACCTCCAAGATTTCGTGGAAGCTAGTTCGGCACGATTTGATGTATATTCTATAATAACCTGCCCTGCCAGAACACAGGCACGGGAAATACCAACGTCCAGTGGCCTTGCTCAGATTTAATCTTCCTGTTGCTCAAACAGGACTTCAGCTTTGTGATATTTAAGAAAACAAGAGGCATCTCCCATATATTCAAACCGTCATGAATAATTGATTAATAATAATCCAGTTCTCAAGATTAAATAGCCTATTATATGCCGAAGTTTTACAGCTAGAAAGGTCAGTGCCATCCGTCATTTCAGCTTCAAATTTATCCTCTTCTTTGCTAAACATCCACCCAGTTCTTTCTGGAAAGGGATAGTTCCCTGCATGTGTGTGTGTGTGTGTGGCGGGGGGGGGGGAACGGACAAACTTCAGCCAGATATGTTGTACACTATTCCCTTCCTAGCCTACTTTTCCATAAAATGCATTTGGTGAATTTTGCCCTGAAAGACTTGAAGCAAATGCATTTTTAGGCAATTCCAGTGTGGTAATGTGTAAGAAGGCCAGCTGGCAAAGGAACGGAGTACGACCTTGAGGACCTGTCCAGGCAGGACTTAGGATGGCCTGCTGATGCTCGCTGTCACATGGCCAGAGGAGAGAACCACACTGTGAAGGCTGCATCTGGGACTGAGGATTTGGGGAATCGCAGAATACTGTCTGTAAAAACCCCATTGAAAAATGGTGGTTTAGACTATCCTGCCCATGTAAGCCGCCTTGGGCATTTGCTTCGGCATGGGAAAGGTGTATACATTCTTCAAATACATAAATAGTTTGCTATTAAAAAATCTATAGTGCTTGGAAAAACTGGTTGCTTTTTTTTGGAAGGCTCCTGTTTTTGGAGTGCCCGAGTACCCTAATTGTTCAGGAATGGCCTAGAGCCAGTTACTTGTGACCATCTCTGTGGCCGGATGGTCACAAATGTGATAGCTTGCCTGTGTTAACGTAAGAACGTAAGAAGAGTCCTACTGGATCAGGCTGAGGCATGTCTAGTCTGGCTTCCTGTACCTCACGGTGGCCCACCAGATGGCTCAGTGAGCACGTAGGACAACAAGATGCCTGAGATATAGGCAGGAGTGACAGGCCCAGTGCGGGGCATTCCTGAGGACCCCCCCTTCCCTGTGGGCCCCCCACTCACCAAGAAAGGTGCTTGCGATGTCACACTCAACACCTAGAAATAGTTGGTGGTGATATGATGACATCACTGCCAACTGCTTCCAGGAGGCCCATCTTGGACTGTTAGGAGACGGGGCCAGGTGGAAGGGCGCATGGTAAAGCTGCTCTGCTCACCTTATTGACCTACAGCCATTAAGGTTCCAGCTGCAGCAGCAGGCGATCTGCTTGCTGTGCTGGTACGGGGGCCCCCCCAAAGTGCGGGGCCCAATGTGACGACATTGGTCACATCGGCTTGCAGCTGGCCCTGTTCTGAGGTAGCCTTGTAAAACCAAGAGGCTGCACACACCCATCATGGCCTGTAACCTGTGATGCACTTTTCTTCTAGAAAAGCCCAACCCCCTTTAAGCCACCCAGGGTGGGCATGCAGGCTTCAGAATGCCTCCTGAACCGGAGCTCAGTTTGAAGGGTGCCCCCCTGGAAACCGCAGGTTTGAATATCTGGTTTTCCATATCTGCAAGGTAAGGGTTCCTGGAACAAAACCCCTGCAGATAATGAGTCCTCACTGGATTTATCCCATATTTATCATTTGAAAAAGCAAGTTTGATATGTTGCCAAGACTGTGTGGCATGGTATTCAAACATTTTAGACTGGGACCCACTTTTTAGACTCGTGTTGGGACCCACCAGAAGTGATGTCATTAACCTGGAAGTTATCTTGTGGCAGGAAGTGACATCCTCAAGCAGGAAGTGCTGTCATGGTAACACAATCAAATGACACTCCTGAAATGCGAATTGGCATACTTGGACTGCAGCAATTGCAAAACCATGAAACATCCCTGACAGAAAGCAAGATGAGGACAAAATATTATGCATTGAACTAAATTTGTTGTTTTTTTTAAAACCCTCATTTGAAAATTCAAACTGTTAACACTCACAAGGAATATAGCAAGAATAAGGTCTGCAGTTTCCACGATGGCTGCTCTCAGCTTTCCACGACCCGCCTGACATCAAGTCGCAATCCACCAAGTGGGTCCTGTGCCACTTTTATATAGGAGGCCTCTCCACAAGGGCATGTTCTATACATGACAATTTCAAAATTGCCAGATTCTAGTATAGTAGCTGCAATTGGATTCTACAGCAAACCCAGAATTTTTTTGGGGGACGACGACGACGACGACGACGACGACGTTTTATTGCAATATGTACAAAAAGTAGTAGTTTTTTGCAGAACTACTGCTGGAGTGGAATCCATCAGTTCTGCCCCCCTTGTGAAGATGATACAATGACTACTGGTAGTTGGTGTAACGCCTTTTCTCTGGTACATCGTTGACGGCAAAAAGTCTTCAAGGACTTTTGCAGTTTGTATCAGGTGGAACTCTGTTATGACTTAAAACATAGATTCATCATAGTGACGTTTGCCTCTTAGGAGTGGAGGATAGACAATCCCGTTATGCTCTCTTTTGTGGCAAGCTGAGTAATTGTATTTTGTTTGGGGCATGTGTGTGGGAACTGCGGCTCCTTGTAATTCATACTAGGAAATGCGGGTGTAAATTGCCGGTTTAAGCGTTTTCCTTTAAAGCAAAGGGAATATTTCATTACTAGCTTGTCACGTTCCCGGGGCGGGCCCGGTCCTGGGGTGGCAGGCTCGAGGGGTCCAACGGGGTTCGTACCCCACTGGACGTGTCGGTACCTGTCAACCGCTGACGAGAGGAAATGGGGAGCCCCAGAAACGTTGAGCCGGTTCAAGCGGGTAAAGTCAGCCTCAGCCCAGTCGCAGGGAAAGGGGGCTGCTTCACCCTCGGTCCTTTACCCTAGAAGGAGGAGGCTGTTGCGCCACAACCTCCTGCTCTGCCTCCCCATCCATGAACGCCCTCATCACCGGCTGCTGGCTGCTTTTTATGGCCAGGTCCCGCCCCTGAGACTCCGCCCCTTCCTCTCCTCCAGAGACAGGCCCAGCTGCCCCGAAGGGCAGGGGAGAGTTGCAGGATCACTCCTGGCCCTACTCTCCGTCCCCGGGGTTTTGGCTGGGCTCGCCCTGGCCGGTCCTCCTCCTACTTTCCCTGAGGGCCTCGCTTGGGCCCTGGTGGGAGGCTGGAGGCTGCTGCCGTTCCTTGTCCGTGGAGGCGACCCTTGGGTCCAGGTAAGGCCAGGGGGGGGGATCCCGGACATAGCTTTTCCATTCTTCTGAGTTATGAAGGGTCACCCCTGCTAACTGGGCAAGAGGCACTTTTTCCAGTGGTGTCCCTCTTATATTTAGCAGGGGGAGAGCAATTGTCCCTTTTCACTCCTGCACAATGTCTTTTCTAGTACCTGTTGCTGGTGGTCTGCCTTTTTTATTAGATTGTGAGCCGTTTGGGACAGGGAGCCGTTTAACTTTATTGTTATTACTATTTGCCTGTAAACTGCTTTGTAAACTTCGTGGTGAAAAGCAGTATATAAGTACCTGATTGATGGATGGATGGATGAAGGGTAGTTCTGAAGGGTGTAATTCACTTAGAGCGCAGTCCTAAGTTGCGCTGGAATGACAAGGCCGTCGGGCCTGCGCCATATCCAGTGCACCTTAGGCTCATTGGGGAGCCGCCCTGGGGCAAGGGCACATTCGCGCTTTTACTTCAGCTTCCCCATAGGGTTCCTCGGATCTGTGCCTACTAAATGGCAGGCGCAGAGCCAAGGAAGCCGCACAACCCAAATTGTGGCTGCGTGGCCTGGGGATGGAGCCTTGGATGCTTGGGGACAGAACTGGATTGCGCCCTCAGAGGCATTCACACCTGTACCTACGCTGTGCACCGTACGTCCTGTGTAGTGAATATTCCGTGGGCCCTCCTTATCCGTGGATTTTAATATACGCGGATGGTGACCCTGCAGCTGGGCGGCCCCAGAGGATCTGGAGAACCTTACGAGCTTCCCTGCCTGCATGCCTGGGCTCTCAGTTCATGCAGAGGACAACAGAGTCCAAGAGGACAACTTTCCTAATGGAAACCTTGGCTCTGCCCATGGATTTCCCCAGTGTGTTTTTTCTGCTTGCACTTTGCAGGGGAAATCAAGAACAGCGTCTTAGAATAAAAGTTCCAAAATGTTGAACCGTCGTTTATAGCAACTGTGTGTTAAACATTGTTTGTTGTTGTTGTTCAGTTGCTAAGTCGTGTCCGGCTCTTCGCGACCCCCTGGACCACAGCACGCCAGGCCTCCCTGTCCTCCACTAGCTTCTGGGTTCGCCCAATTTCATGTTCATTGCTTCGGTGACACTCTCTAACCATCTCATCCTCTGCCATTCTGTTCTCATGAGGTGGCCAAAGTTTTGTCCTTCCAGGGAGCAATCAGGCTTGACTTCCTGTAGAATTGCCTGATTGGATCTCCTTGCAGTCCAGGAGACTCTTAAGAGTCTTCTCCAACACCATAATTCAAAAGCATCTATACAGTATATGCTATATATCATATAAGCATATTTGTTTGATTGTTGTTCTTTTGCTTAATCCTGTGCCTTAAGGCGATAGGAAAAAATAGTTGGAAAATTCAAATCCTGATCCTATATTCCAGGGTGGTCCAACACACAGCCTGCAAACCGCATTTGTTGTTGTTGTTCAGTCGCTAAGTCGTGTTCGAGTCTTCCCAACCCCATGGACCACAGCACACCAGGCCTCCTCCACTAGCTTCCAGGTTCACCCAATTTCATGTTCATTGCTTCGGTGACACTCTCTAACCATCTCATCCTCTGCCGCCCCCGTCTCCTTTTGCTTTCCATCTTTCCCAGCAGGAGGGTCTTTTCTAAAGAGTCCTCGCTTCTCATGAGGGGGGCCAAAGGATTTCAGCTTCAGCTTCAGTATTCGGCCTTCCAGGGAGCAATTGTTAACATTGCAAAAGTAAACATCGTTTACTTGCAGTATTTTTGGTGGTGGAGAGGAAATCGCTAGCTCCATTTAAATGGGGATTTTGGGAATATTTGTAAATAGTCCGTGTGCTAAATAATCTGAAGCAGGACGATCTTACTTATTTAAAAACGAAAACAAGAAAAGAGTTTTTTATTGAAATAAGTCATCTTTTTAATTGCCTTTTTAACATAGCATAACAAGAAAGCTGCAATTCTTCACCATGTTGAACTGAAAGGAGAATGTTCTGCTGGGATTTGGTGCCCACTCAGTTAATTCCACGAGATAAGAACTTCAGAGTATCCCTGGCCTCTGGTATAGTGAAACTATGCAAGCATAATGATTTCATAAAGATTTATATCTTCCTTCATGAACTGAGAGGAGGATCAGAATTTTAACTTACTTGGGAGAAAAAAAAATAGCATGGATAATTTCATCCCATTATAGCGGTCTTTACCAGCTCCTCAGTGAATGTTCTGCTACAAATTTACAAGAGGAAGAGTGGTGGATTTTCCCCCCCCTTTCTCAGTTTGAAACCATGTGGTCATTGCTTGTAAGTGACATGACACCCAATATTCCAGTATTCCAGACACCCGATGCAGTAACCATTAGGGGGAAGTTTGAAAGCTGCATTATGTCTGAATTGTCTCGCACTAGTGTCAAACAGCTTGCACTTCACTTCCTTTTAGGAAAGTGAGTGCATCACTTTTGCAGGAAACTCTTACCAATAATTCTTCCTGCTTTTCTCAGCCAGAATACTGATATGATGGACAAGCAGGAACTGCTTTAGTAAGTCAGTTAAAAATGCCTTTGTCACGTTACCAATATTGTGTGCTATTTAAGATGTTTTAAGATTATGTCTACCCCCTGTACAGTGAATCTGAAGCACTTGTTTTATAGCAGGTAAATCTAAAATCACTTACCTTTCAGGTAAACTGTTCCATATAACACCAAATATTGTTGTAGCTTTGTTTTCAAGTGCTAAATATTTGTTCTTTTGATGCATAACTGCTTGTTTTTCATGTTTCTTACATGCTGATGCATTCCATAGAAGAATTTTGGCTGCTGGAAGTCTCTTTGGGATAAGGGATAATGTTTCTCCCCTTGTCTCAGGGGAAGTCCCAGCAGCTGCAATGGGTCAACTTGGACCTTCGCTAGTAATAACACTGGTGCGTCCCAGTTGATATGTGTCGGCAAATCAGGCACAGGAAGGGTGCCTTTCTTCACACTGGCACTGCCAATCTCGCCCCTCCCAGTCTTGATCTGCCCATCCCCATTGAACCTTGGCTCTCCATGGCCATTTTGAAGCATCCGCTGTCGCCATTTTGAAGCCTGTCCTTGCCATTCTGAAGCTATTTGTGGCCATTCTGAAGCTATTTGTGGCCATTCTGAAGCTATTCGTGGCCATTCTGAAGCTGCCTGCTGCCAGCATTCCTGACCCTTCCCTTAACCCCATTGATCTCATGGGATCAATGATTCAGTATCTGCTGATTCAGTATCTGCTGGATTTTTCACACACCCGATCCCAGCTCAAAGTGAGAACTGACTGTACTTCCTCCCCTTCCCTCTGTCTCTTCTCCGTGTTGCGCATGCTGTCAGGAGGTGGCGAGGCCGATAACATGCGATACGGCCACATGTTGCCTGGTAGCCTTCCAGCAAAATTGAGAGTGCAATCCTATACCGCCCCTTGCGCGGGCGCTACGCTCTTGTGCCGGCCGAATGCTGTCGCAAAGGTGCCATCAAGCGCGTCCGTGTTGGCGCTGTGGCGCTGGACCGATGCAAGCAGCAGTGTCGACGACCGGGCACTGCCACAACTGTCAACAGTGCTGGCCTTGTGCCGGTTGAGTGGCGGTGGTGCACAATTGGCACTGGGCCTTGCCAAGGGTGTTCTAGAGGCATGCTGGGGGCATAACTGGGAGATGCAGTGGGCGGAGATGGGGGTTGCGATGCAGGACAGCTGTAGTGCCAAATCCTAAAGCCCGTCCCTGGTCAGGGCGGCCCCGATTCAGGCAGCTCCTGTCCACACTCCTCTGCGCCTGCAGAACAGCAGGCGCAGATCCAAGCAGGCCCATAGGGAGGACTGGGGCTTACGCGGGTGCAAGGGGAAAACCTCCTCTTGGCCTGCACTTCGCTGCTGCTGTCTCCTAATGGGCTTTAGGATACAGCCCTGTTATGTCAGCCTTACTGTGTCGGCCTTACTTAGGATTGGGGTGTGAGTGATAAGGACATGTTGGTCTCAACATGCACCAAAGTGCTAGAATATTGGAAGTATTTCTGGCATATTAATCTTTTCCAGTGTTATTTTTAGTATTTCCATGTAATGGCCTAGTACAGCTATTTTTTTAAAAAAAATACGTTTTCATCTCACAGCAATAGTGTCCCGGGGTGTGTGTGGAGCGCTACATTTTGCAAGGAGCCTTATCTTGCTGGTGTTATGGCTCCTCTCCCTTGCTCTTGTAGTCAATCCTCATGGGGAAAGCAATGCCTCGGCATTGCTTACAGGCTGCAGCGCTAAGGGAGAGGAGCGATTTCCATGGTAAGGTAAGGCTCCTTGCAAACCTTAGCAGTCCACCTCCGTGCAGGGACACTATTGTCTCACGGCACATTGACAAGGCATGAAAGCGTTCATGGCACAACATCAGTTTTTTGCCAATTGACAAGGCCCACCATACTGATGACTGATGGCTCACATCCTCCCATGGCTGTACTAATAAATTGACCTTCCTCAAACTCCTGTGGAGGAATTTGCAGCCCCCCCCAGTGCTCTGCAGCACCCTGGGGCACTCTGCAGCACCCTGGGGCAACAGTCATGTGAGTAGCCCCAAATAGTGCACTCCCCCCTTATTTTTGAAAAGTGTTTACATGCACCAGCTTACCACCTACCCCCTAGCCACAGCACATCAGTCGAAAATTGCTGGCCTAGTAGGTATAATATTTTAGCACTATAAACCTCAAGCACGGTCATCAAACACATTAACTGAGAAAACAAAAATAAAAGGAAACGGATCCTGGTACGTACAGAGGTAGCACAATGAAAACCTCCTCAGAGGAATAACCACCTGACTTGCCCTGAGACCTCATAAATTTTTATGTGACAGAAAACAAAACACCCTTGATAATGTGATTAATGAAACCGCAAGATGCTGATCAAGAATACTAATGTGTAAAATGTTAGGGAGACTATAAATTAGTGTTATAAAATGTTGATCACTGTTGTAATTGGTCATAAAATTAGTGGTTTTGGTTAAGTGCGGTGAACATGTACAATGCCAGAAGTGCAAACACGGTGATTTCTTCTCTGTCTCTTAGGGCACAATCCTAACCTGGAGTTAGGCCGGCACAGTAAGGCCAGCAAAGCTTGGCCGGCACAAGGGCCACCGTAAAGTGCGTTTGGACCACTCTCGGAGTCAGGGAGGATGGGGCACGTTGTGGTTGGCCTCTCTGACTCCAAGAGTGGTCCAAACATACCTTACGGTGTCCCTTGTGCTGGCCAAACTTTGCTGGCCTAACTGTGCCAGCCTAACTCCAGGTTAGGATTGCGCCTTTAGCAAAGCAACGGGTTTCCTTGACTGTGGTCTTATGGTTTGCCGTGAACAGGATGGTTGGCTCCAGTGGCATTATTCACCCGGTACGCTGGGCAGGACATAACTTTGAGTGGCAGTCCGCCCGTTGTGTCACGCCGCGTTCCGCCGCTTTCCCACCTGCCCCGGCGGGCGGGAAAGCGGCGGAACGCAGCATGACACAACGGGCAGACTGCCGCTCAAAGGTAAGTCCCTCCCAGCGTACCGGGTGAATAATGCCACTGGTTGGCTCCCACATGAGCTTGTTATGGCCGAAGTTAATCAAAGCTAAATGAATACCAAGGCAGAACCTCAGAAGGTATTACGTTCCTGCTGATAATATAACAACCCTGTCTTGAGCTCCCATAATGATGATTGAAAGTTGCTGTTGCCCTGGTGGCTCTTTTCTGGCATCCAGCATTGGGACTGATGGGATGCAGTGGTTGCTTCCTCGAACCTCACACATGGTTGACACACAGACAACATGCTGACTTCACAGCAATGAGACATGAATGACACAGGGTGCAATCCCAAACTGGAGTTAGGCCAGCATAAGCTAAGCCAGCAAGGTTTGGCCAGCACAAGGGCCACCGTCAAGTATGTTTGGACCACTCTTGGAGTCACACAGACCACACAGACGTGAGCCATGCTCCCTGACTCCGAGAGTGGTTCAAACACCACTCCCTTGTATCTGGCGTTCTGAGGTAAATTTTTGAGGTAAAATTCTGAGGTAAATATGAGATAAATAAAGCAAAGTCTGGCCAGCACAAGGGACACTGTAAAGTATGTTTGGACCACTCTTGGAGTCACACAGGCCACACAGACGTGAGCCATCCTCCTGAGAGTCTTCCAAACACGCTTTATGGTGGCCCTTGTGCTGGCCAACCTTTGCTGGTTTAGCTTATGCTGGCCTAACTCCAGTTTAGGATTGCGCTCATATAAATTATGCGTTTCAGTGACGATTCACCAACATCAGGGTGATGATGTTTTAGCACATCAGGCCATTAGGATGCTGCTCCATGGATGATAATGTTGTGCCCACGTTTCCATGGATGCTGCAGGTGGTTCCAGGAAGCCAGCACTGCTTTTCCAGGACAGGTGTGTGGCATTGGGTGGTTGCTGCATCAGTATGCACCAATATAACATTTCCAGTACTGGTTTACGATATGACGGGGGGTCATGCCACCGTCTGTTGCAACGTCGCCTGAATAGGACTGTTAAATATTGTAACAGTAGTACCGATGCAGATTCACTCCATAAGATTTTTGCCTTCCCATTTTCTCATTAGTGTAGCTGGGTGGGTGGGGAACCCGGGGCCGGGTGAGGCAGCGATGCCTCTGTGAGGCACAATCCTAAACTGGAGCTAAGCCAGCATAAGCTAAGCCAGCAAAGTTTGGCCAGCACAAGGGACACCATAGAGCGTGTTTGGACCACTCTCGGAGTCAGGGAGGATGGCGCAGGTCTGTGTTACCTCAGAATGTGTGTTACCTCAGAATTTTACCTCAAATTTACCTCATATTTTACCTCATACTTACCTCAGAAATTTACCTCAGAACACCAGATACAAGGGAGTGGTGTTTGAACCACTCTCAGAATCAAGGAGCATGGCTCACGTATTGATGCCAATAAAGGTTATGAAAATGAAAATGAATGAGTCAGGGAGGATGGCTCATGTCTGTGCGCTGGCCTCTCTGACTCCGAGAGTGGTCCAAACATACTTTACGGAGTCCCTTGTGCCAGCCAAACTTTGCTGGCTTAGCTTATTCCAGCCTAACTCAGCTTAGTCATTGTGTCAGCCCTCCAGACGTATGCAGGCACTGCCCTCCTCCACCCATGTGTGACCTGGCCCCCAAAATGGCTCCATTTGGAGTTGTCCAAGACACAGGGGCTGAGGGCCCATTTCATGGAGCTTCTGCACACTGAAAGATAGGAGCCGTCACTGCTGAAAGGTAGGAAAACCACCACACTGGACCGTCTACCTACACTATGGTGCTTTCATTCCACCTCCAAAGCGAGAAAGATAGTAGAATCTGAAAACGCCATTTGCATCCTGCAGTATTTTTTTGTCATCTTTCATGAATATTTTCAGGCCCATACAAACTTAACGTTTCTCAGTATGAGCTTTTTGTGAACTCCTTCCTGCAGTTTTGCCAAAGTATTTCTTCACAAAGGAAATCTTGTTCCTTCGTAATGTCTGTCTTGTAAAACATGAGAGCTTTCCCCCCAAAAAGAGTTGATCGCTCTTAGTTGATACTCTATTTTTCTCTGTAAAGTCAGCACGATATAAAAAATTCAGTGTGAAAAAGTGATTTTAAAAAGACGAATGGTGCCTTGATCATTTTCTTGTTATTTAGTTAATGTATGCTTTCTGTGAAGCAGAAGGTGCAGTATGCGCTATTTATTTTGCAGGAAATATTCAAAAATAATTGCTGACAAAAGCCGTTTTGCAGGTTGACTCAGAGGTATGTCTTCCAACTTCAATGCTAATATTCTAGATGGCTGCGCAGAGTTATCTATTGTTGTAGTTTGAAGATTTGAATGGAGGCTAGTCGGGCTTTGAAAGTTTTACATCATTATTGGCATTATGCATTCATGCTGTAGACACTTTGAAAAATTGGGAAATGATGTTGTCACCTACCAAAAATGGATGATCCTCTTTTGAGATGACTGTATACCAATTTAGGTTGGCAGAACTAGGAAACTTTGTTTTTCGCAGTTCACATATTATCTGCCCTCCTCCCTTAAACTGGTGGCAAGCTAATGTATAGGAAAAATCTGTCAAACCTATGAATATGAATTAAATATGTTCCATACAATACAGTTCTTATTTTCCAGGGGATTGGGAAATTTTATATAGCACTATTCCAGAAGCAGATGACTCCCTGATTCAAACATAAGTTTTGCTTTCCCTCTCCACAGAAAATAGCTGGAAAATGTATCCTGGCAAAACATTTCATGGAGATTTCTCTCTGTTATTCTTCAGTGAAAGAAATGTTGGGTCTGATGAAATGTTTTAAGGCAGTGTCTTCAAATTTTTTAGACCAGGACCCACTTTTTAGAATGGCACTCGTGTCGGGACCCACCGGAAGTGATGTCATTAACCTGGAAGGGATGTTGTGGCAGGAAGTGACATCACCAAGCAGGAAGTGGCGTCATTGCAACGTAATAAAATGACATGCTTGAAATGCAAATTGGCATGCTTGGACTGTAGCAATCGTACAACTCTGAAACATCCCTGATAGAAAGCAAGATGAGGACAAAGTATGTTGTAAAAGCACTGAACTAAAAACAATTTATAATAAAAACAACCCTCACTTGAAAATACAATCTGTTAACACTCACAAAAGGAATAGAACAAGAGTAAGGTCTGCAGTTTCCAAGATGGCTGGTCCAGGTTTTCCGCGACCCACCTTTCTCAGATCACAACCCACCAAGTGGGTCCTGGCCCACAGTTTGAATAACATGGATCTATGTATATAAAAACAAATGTCCTGACTGACTTATCAGTGCTCAGCCCAAACCCCTGGACATAGAAACATGAAATTCGGGGAGTATATTCCTTCCATGATGTAAGCACCCACTAAGAAGGGTTTTTATTTTATTTTTTGAAATTTGACCTTTAAGGGGGTGAAAAGGGATAAAATGTATTTTCATGGATTCCTCAATAACTCTTATGCCCCATGTGATACCAACTTGGTTTTTGCTCACAAAGGTTACCCATATAAATGCAGGGCCCTTCGCATTACTTAAACCTGGTTGGCTTTTTTCCCCCTGTGCCACTGCCTGAGAGAGACTTGTGGCCTCCATGTCAACTTATGCCAGTCAAGCCCTTTTCCCTACTGCACGAGGGAGGTCTGGTGGCTTATTACAGTCCAGCTTAAGCCTCGACAAGGGCTTTGTTCCTTTGAATTCCAACCTGAACATGAATATTGTGTGTGGGTCATGTCATTTGATGGAACCATGACTTTCAATCATTACAGAGTGTTGCTTGACGTGAGGTACTTGCGCTAAATTTCAATTGTTCATTGCAATCAAAGGAAAGCTGACTAGCGTCAAAATGGATTTCAAGTAGTCAGATACTACACCAAAGCAAGCTAGTCTCTTTGTACTAACTGAATGCCTTCCTTTCCATCCGTTTCCCAAATTTATCCAAGAGATCCCACCAAATCGTACTGATTTAGCATTCCTGACAGTTGCATTAAAATAGTGTCAAACTGTATTTTTTTAAACAATGAAAAAAGCCACTGTATGAGCTTACTGCCGGCGCTGGGACAGAACCAGAACCAGGAGGACTCAATGTGGAGCTGTCTGACAGTTAGGGCACAATCCTAACCAACTTTCCAGCACTGACACAGCTGGACCTGCAGTGGAGTAGTAGTCACAGAGGCCTCTTCAAGGTAAGAGAATGTTTGTTCCCTCACCTTGGAGCTGCACTGCCCTTACCTCGATGCTGGAAAGTTGGCTAGGATTGCGCCCAGCGGTGTCATGCTACTGGTACGCTGGGCGGGAGGAACGGGTGAGCGGCAGCCCGCCCGTTGCGTCACGCTCCGTTTTGCCGTCTTCCCCGCCCCCGGTAGCATGACACCGCTGATTGCGCCCCAAGTCTCACCGCCACTGGCAGGGAGGAGGGCGGAAATGGGCAGGGACAGAGCAGGTCCGGGGGGGGGGTAGGACCGGCGCTGCCACCACCTTTGTATCCTATCTTCCATGATGGGCTATGCAACCCAACACAGAGGTGCTCAAGTTGTTTATAAACTGCGTGGATTACAATGAAAATTGTACAATGAAATTGTACAATGAAAACCCTTATGAAAATGTTTGGGGCTAGAAGTGCTTTGGATTTTTGGGACTACATGGTCAATATCCTGCTTTGTGTATTTCCCAACTTTTGTGTATTTCCCAAATGCCAATAATGGCATTTATTCATGGGCACAGTGTATTCCAAGTTTTACAACCTACTTGATAATGCATGTGCATAGAGATGATAAAAAGGTAAAAGTTTCCCCACAACTGAATGGTCTAGTTGTGACCGACTATAGGGGGTGGTGCCTAAGAGCCGGTGTTTGTCCAAGGACAAGCTTCTGTGGTTATGTGGCCAAGGTGCACAGAACGCCGTTCCCTTCCCACCAAAGTGGTACCTATTTACTTGTATTTTTACGTGCTTTCGAACTGCTAGGTTGACAGGAGCTGGGACAGGCGACGGGAGCTCACTCCATCTTGAACTGCCAACCTTACAGTCAGCAAGCTCACCAACAGCGGTTTAACCCGCAACGCCACCACGTCCCAATAGAGATGATAGATGCACGCAATTAAAATACGTTTGTCTACACAGACGCGTGTGCACCCCTACGATCCGGAAAATGTATTCAAGCAAACCCTTCTTTGTCAGCTGGAAATGGCAGCCAGTTTGAAATCTGAACAGGGCTGTGCATAATCACGTTGTTCCCCCATCTCCAAAATCGAAGTAATAAATGCATGTTAAAATAGTGGAAGTATTTTATGCTTTCTACTAACCTCACAATTAAATTACTGTGTAAAGTTGGTTAAGGAACACAAAAGTTATTATATTAAGGTGTGCTTCATGAAGAGACCAATGGCAGAGCTACGGTGAAACATGCTAATAGATTATATGCTGTAGCAATATATTGCCCTTTTATTGCTTTTCCACAGGCAGCAGATTCATGTATAGTTATTACTGGCCACATTATCTGCTAGTTTTCTATCAAAAGTGATTCATTCTATTGAATCATTAATCCAATACTTATCATTCTTGGTGAAAATTCACTAGTATTAACACTGTATAAAACGTTGACCTAAATTCACGGGTTTTTGCTACATCTTGAGGACATATTAAGGAAGGAAGCACAGTATTTCTTAGGAGATTTCAAATCATTCATTGTGGATATTTAAGAAGGCAGTGTTCTGTGCTGTGCTGTGCTGTGCTGTGCTGTGCTGTGCTGTGTGTGTGTGTGTGTGTGTGTGTGTGTGTGTGTGTGTGTGTGTTTAAAAATAGTTGGTGACTATATTGGTGACTAAAATGGATTTAAGATGCTGAATGTTCATAAATGCAGGAAAGGAAATATTCATGTGTGTTGCATTAGTTACTGAATAACAAGAATAAAATTTTGCTCGTACATTGTGCAAAATGGGCTCTTTTGTAGTAGCACATGGTCTGTTTGGAATGATATAACAGACACTGAATGTTCATATATCAAACAAAATGCCATCTTTCTGTAGCAAAGAGGTGTCAAAAAGTTTCTTTGTACCTTTAACGCATGTGATTATGTAGTACAAAATGCAGAGTTTGTAAAATTTCTTGAATATACAGGCAAAAAAAATGAATAATTCAAAACAACTCATAAGTTCTACATTCTATTGTATCTTTTATAACATGGGCAGAAGAGAGCATTGTGTTCCCAGTAGAGCTGAATTTGCACAAGTTACACCTCTGAAAATGCCAGATGGTCTATGGTCTACTTTTGAGAGCTGTCACATATGTAAAGATTGGAAAAAGAGAAAGACAGCTGAATGAGAACAGCAGATCATTAAAGAGAGAGGGAGAGTCCCTGGGTATTCCTGTGTTTTAAGAAAGCATTGTGTCGTATCCCATATTACTCTTTTTTCAGTTCCTTTTTTTTTAAAGACCTACACAATCTTTAAAAATAAAGTAAAAACATTTCTGTTTTAAACCGAATGGTTGTGGCTTAATCTGCAAACTGTCAAATGCCTTTTTAAAAAATTCTCCACACTAGAATGCAGTCATAAGGTTCCTAATTGGTTTCAAGTGTATTTTAACCATAAGATTCAAGCCTCCCTAGTGAAAAATTATCAATAAAGTTAAGATAAATTTAAATTGGTAGAACTAATACATTTGGGGGTTTTATTCACTTTTGATTTGACCTACTTATCGTATGTGAATACTCGAAAGCCAGTCAGCTAAAAAAAAAAAGTTATATGTTAAAAGACTGAAATAAGAATATTTTGGGAGCTGTTAGTAAAAATAACATGATGCTAAGGCTGCAATCCTATATTTGCTTTTCCTGGGAATAAACTCCACAGAACACAATGCGACTTACCTCTGAGTAGACATACCGAGGACTGCATTGTTAAGCCAAAAGAACTTTATGTGGCTCAGTTTTGCCAAGACTTCCTGTTGTCCCGTTAATTGGCAGAATAGACTTGATATTTAAGGCAGAAAATGTGATTGTGTGCCACGTATTCATAATATGATATTGAAATGTAAACAATTGAAAACAACAGTTTCCAATTTTGCCAGCTTCTATAGGTCAGAGCTGTCAATTCCAGTGACTTTGTCATTTAGATTTACAGAATTCGTTCTGTAACGAATGTGTTCCCTCCACTGGGTAAAACATAGCATTTTACACCCAAGAATTCCAAGGAATATAGCTGCTTGCAAGCCTAAGTGGACAAAGTGCTTTTACAATGACCTGCTTCCCTGTCTCTCCATGCCTGAATAGGATGGCAATGGAACAAGATTGTTTTGGTCTTGTATTAGACTTGCCAGATGTCCCTTATTATAAGGGACTTCCTGTATTTAAAAATCGTGTCCCGTATCAGTGTTGAATGGGACTTTAAAAAACCCCTTCTAAAATTCTGCTGCAGTTGCTGCTGGCTGCTGCCTTGCCACGGCTAACTGCCTTCACAGTGTGGTTCTCTCCTCTGGCCGTGTGTTTTCCTTGTATTTTCCTTGCATTGCTGTATTACCAGAGTGATCTCTTGCAAAAGAGTTTACCCTTCTATGAACAATTGGAGCTTTGGTGCTGCATCCTTAATTCAGAAATGCAGGATTGAGCAACACACCTTGTATTCAACCAAAGTGCACAGGTGTCCCCTGGTCAGTAGTGTCGTCTAACAGGTACGCTCGGCAGGAGGAACGGGTGAGCGGCAGCCCACCCGTTGCGTAACACTCTGTTTCGCCGGGGCGGGGAAGACGGCGAAACGGAGCGTTACGCAACGGGTGGGCTGCCACTCACCCCTTCCTCCTGCCGAGCGTACCCGTTAGATGACACTACTGCCCCTGGTACTCGTGGATCCAGTTCTCTGCCCCCCTGTTCCCCATTACCTTGTTTATGTGGATTACATTCTCCCAAAGTGCTAAAGTGCCCAGCTTGAACAATCACTGTAAGCTAGACGAGCAGGCAAGCAGCCTGCAACCTAGAAAGGAGACTAAGGCCCAGTCCTATCTAAGCCTGCCAACAAGGCATGTGCTGCTTCCTGTGATGGAGTGGCTGTCATGGAGGCTTCTTCAAGGCAATGGCGCATTTGTTTCTTTACCTTGGAGCCGTGCTGCATCAGCACAGGAAAGCTAAATAGTATTGGGGCCTAAGGGCCCAATCCTAAGCTTCCCTAGTGCCCAGGGCTACTGCTGAAATGGCTCTGTCCCGTGGGTTTAGGGAAGCAGTAGCAAGTCGTGTTGGCGTAAGGGAACATTGGTGACCACATGTCGACCTACGACAGCCCCAGTGGGTCTACTCGGACCTGCACCTGTGTTTGAGTGGGCTTAGGAGCTGGCATAGGATTCAGCAGCAGTTGTTGCCGTCGTCTCCACCCACTTATGGGCCCAGCCCACCTCACGATCTGCCAGTCCCCTCCCCACTGCCCCTGCCCCAAAAAGGCTTCCTACTGCCCACCAGGGAAAACCTACTGCCAGGAGCTTGTGAGCAGCATCCTTCCTGCAGTGAGGACCAGCACCAACTTGTGCCGGAGTGCCTTACAGCACTCTTTATGACACCCGCAGCCGGTGGTGGTGGTGGTGGTGGTGGTGGTGGTGGTGGTGATGATGATGATGATGATGATGATGATGATGATGATGATGATGATTTTATTATTATTACTATTTGCCTGTAAACTGCTTTGTGAACTTCATGTTGAAAAGCGGTATATAAGTACCTGTTGATTGATGATGATGATGATGATGATGATGATACCTGTCATTGGATTGCTCCTTTGACTTTAATTGAAGACAGTTTACATAGGCAGGCTTTTTTCTAAACCCCAAGGGGTTTTTACAAATCACAAAGAGGTTCTAGTCTTTCAAGAACTGCTACATTCAGATGGAACTTTCATAGTCCAGTCTTTCTTTCTGGCCTCACGATTGCCTTCACGCCGGCTGATAAACGGCTTCTTTGCTCTCACCAAAGAAACAGCACCACTTCTCTCTTGCAGGCAGCTGGAGACAGCTCACCTCAAAGCTTACCAGTCCCTTTCTCAAGGTCTGCCGCTCACGGAAGCTTCCGGTGTTCTCAAACTGGCGACCTTCAGATCTTATCTTCGGGAATAATGGTGACTCAATCCTCTCGACCGGACATCCTGCCCCAAACTCAGAGCAAGCACAGAAAACCCGTTAGGATCGGGCTGTAAAACTGAAAAGGAAGCAGGAAGTGAACGTTCTATTTTAGTCTTACCCACATTAATTGGTTATGGCCATAGCTGAAGTAAGCAGATCTAGCCTCAGTTATCTGTTCTGGCTAGATGCTTGCAATGTTCTCAACGTAGGGCTGTCTTCTGCTGGGGTTCTGTTTCAGACTTTCCCGTGAATACCTGAAACGGTGGATACTGGCTGTTGCAAGGGTGAGTGGAGCTTGCCGCTGGACAGCCTCCTTCCCAATCCTGGCTTGAAACTGGTGGTTGGCAGTGACAGCCTGCCAGGTGACTTGCTGCTGTCGCCCATCCTGGTGGGTCGTGGAGCAATGGGGGTGACGGGTCCTTGCAAAAAAAAATTTCCTTAATGCCAGCCCGGATTGTAGTCATTTGTTTTTTAATCTGTGTTCTTGCAATTTTTAAACTCATAGCTACACTGCTGTGAACACTTTTGCATAGAAAAGTGGTTGAAAATGAATGCTGTGACTTCCAGATTGACTGCTGTAAGGCCGCATATGTGGGGCTGACCTTGGGCCATTCTTCAGTGTCACGTTCCTCATTCTGTTGAAAGCTCTAAACTGCTGTGACAATCTGTTTTTTAACATTGTCATTGGCTATCAGTTTCCTGATGTTTTATGCCCTAAATGGTTTGGAGTGTTTTCTCTTCCAAGAGCTTAACAAGCATTACATTACGATCGGCTGATGTAGCCCTTCTCTGAATAGGCAGCTGCTTGACATCTGGTTACTTACAAGAAGGAGCAAGAGCTCTAGTGCTGTGGCTCAAGAATGATAGCGTTCGCGTCTCTTGAAGCTTTGGAGAACTTGATTTATGTGATCTTTCATGGGGGAGGGAAGACCTTCTTTTGGTGACTAGATACGGGTCTGAATGTCATTTGGTCGCGTTGGTAGCCTTTTTGTTCTGTTCGTTGCCACTCATGCACTTTTGTCAGTCTTTTGTCAGTCTACCGTGTATGTTTTCATCGTTGTGGTTTTAGCAGCATTGTTCAAATGGTTTTAATTGCTTAATTTTATGTACATGGCCTTGGGAACTGTCGGCTAACACATGATCTAGGCATACAGTAAATAAATAATGTGGGTTAATTTTTAATCCATATTTTGAGAATTCTGTGCTGAGTATTCAGCTTGATCTCCTCTGGCCTTGTAGCTCCCAGAGCTCTACTGTATAAGTCTGAAATTCCTGAAGGGTCGTGAAATCCGTGTGCCGTGCATTTTCTTGTGTCAACAGAAAAACAGTCTTTTGGTTTAAAGCAGGGGGCTCCAAACTCTGGCCCACGGTTCGGATCCAGTTCCCCCCCCCTGCAAAAGACCCCCTACGACAACTCCCAGGGGTCTTTGCGGCCAGGCGCTTTCAGGGTCTGCCGCCCTAGCAAGCAGTGGCGTCATGCAGCCGGAACGCTGGGCGGGAGAAACGGGTGAGCGGAAGCCCACCTGTTGCGTTCCGGTCCGTTTCGCCGTCTTCCCCACCCCCGCGGAGGTGGAGAAGATGGTGAAACGGACCGGAACGCAATGGGCGGGCTGCCGCCCACCCGTTTCTCCCGCCCAGCGTTCCAACTGCATGATTCCGCTGCCAGCAAGCCACACGCTTGGTGTTCCATGAGCGTGCCGCTGTCTGCAAAGACACCTGGGAGTTGTCGTAGGGGTCTCCCTGGTGGAATGTGCTGAGAACGAGTTTCCGCTCTCCAGCGGTCTCCAACTGGGTTAAAGAGAAGGGTTGAGCTTTGAAAATGTTCATTTCAACAGTTTTCAGGGCGTGGAGTCTGGTGTTTGGGTTCTGTTCTGTTCTTGGTGCTGCTATTGTATTTATTTTTAGGGTTTTTTTTTTGTCTTTTCAAAATAATTTGCCTTCATGTTCTATACCTAGGGTGTGTGTGTGTGTGTGTGTGTGTGTGTGTGTGTGTGTGTTTGGTGACATTTTTTTCCAAAATTCCTTGATTAAAACAGCAAATTGCGGTGTTATGTGTTTTTATTCTACAGTCTCAATCCAAGTTCTTATTTGTATTAATTTTAAATGCTTTAAAAGTGTACTAGATGATACGGGTGATATAGTGTCAGCAGATGCAGCCACACTATTATTTCTAATTGGAAAAGGAATCTATTTTAATTTCTGGAAAATATCTTCAACACCAAAATGTGGTGCTTTGTGTTTTTATTCAGATATTTTAAACGCCAAGAGGCAGTTGTAAATGCCCCAAAAGCGGTTTTCAACAACAATAACAACAACACCCTATCTAGATGTGAGCCTGACTCCCTGACTCCAAGAATAGTCCAAACACACCCTTGTGTTGGCCAAACTTTGCTGGCTTAGTTTATGCCGGCCCAACTCCAGATTAGGATTGCGCTCTCAGACTTGTGCCAGCTATATCACTGACCCGTAGCGACTTCTGGGACTTACGCTGTCATAAGGGGACAAATATCCCCTTAAGCTGAAGAGATTCCTGCAGCCAAAAATGCTCTGGTGCTGCTACATCACCTATTTAGTTAGGATTGGCCTGTTAAGGTAGGCAGGATTTTTTTTCTTATACTTGTGGCCATTGAGCAAAAAGTTTCCTCCGCACAGATACCAATTTGCAGATGCTTTCAAACCCAGTTTTCTGGGAGTGTGCTGTATTGGGGACTGACTTCTGTGTAGAGGTGCATAGGATCGTGCTGTGTGTTTGTGTTTGTTTTAAGCAGATGCATCCTGCCCTGTCAATATGAACACACAGTCCTCACAATTGTTTTAAATCGCATTCAGAGTACAATAAAGCAATATAGTAAAAACAGAAGCAAACGGCTGTAACTGTCTTTTGCTCTCTTTAAAGCACAGCCTCAACGCTTGCCTCAACCAAATGCCTCGCCACTTGGAAAGGGTAAGGAAGAAACTGGCACACTGCAGAATGGCCACGCAGGCTTGAGTAATGGAAGTGGAATTCACAGCGGCGTCAAATTGGTGGCAACAGACAGCAGAAAATTTGCAGCCCCCGTCTCCCAAAAAATGCACCGAAAAATTCAGTCCAGCCTGTCTGTCAGCAGTGAAAGTAGCAAGAAGAGCGCTGCCTATTCTCAAAAGCCGGGCTCTTCACCGGAAGGTAAGCTGAAAGCCGAACAGAGACTAACCAAAACCTATTCTCTCTAATAATTACACAATCAACGGAAAATAATTGAAGAGCATGAGTCGTGCTCCAGAAGCAAATAGAAGTCATTACAATAAAACACAAGTTACTTCCCCAAAGGAAAATATTAAGCATTTGACAGAAATTGAAATGAGAGATTCCCAGCCTTTCAAACATTGGTGCGCGTCACTCTCAACAGTGTGTCTGGATGGAGGAGTTCTACATGGCAGTGTCACGGCAGGTGCCACACAAAAGGGGGAAAGCGTTTTCCCTTCGGAGATTGGTTAATACTTTGTAACGGTAAGCTCTTTGTGGACAAAATTTTTGACCCTGAAAATGACATACAGGGGGGACCTCCGAATCTGCTAGAGTTTGGTTCTGGGATTCTCCGCTGATACCAAAAACCTATTCCAGCAAAGGTTAGGATTGTGCCCTTTGTGTTCCTTCACAATAATTTCTATAGGCTGTGGTATTTTAGCCTGGTTATAGCATAGCCTAATCTTTTCCTTTCTAAGAAATGCTTGACACTGAGAGATCAGGCACAAACACACACTAACACACACACACACTTCCTGTGTCTGAAACGTATGAGATGAGGCTGTCCCATTTCTGAATCTGTAGATTTAGCAATAACTCCTGCACATTAAGCAGAACGTAATGCAGGGTTATATACCCTATGATTTAAGTATCTTTAATTTAATGTTATTTTAATTGGGTATTTTGGAGAGGAAAGAACACTGTTTGACTGTGAAGAGCATCCATCACTTCAAGCTTCCTTCATAAAAGTTGGGTGCATTGGTAGTTAACGCACATTTCCCCTTCGCATCTGATGCAATACCTGGTATTTATGTTCATTGTTGTGTGAATTGTAATATTCTAGTGTTGAAGATGTCACCCTAACCCCGTTTCATCGTTGCTGTGCGCTTCCTTGAATTGCGCTGTGAGAGTGGTCCAAACATACTTTATGGTGTCCCTTGTGCCAGCCAAACTTTGCTGGCTTAACTGTGCCGGCCTAACTCCAGGTTAGGATTGCACCCTAAATTATTTGCTAATGTGAGGAGGCCTGCTCTTTATCTTCACAATTCCTTTAGTTGCTTTTTTAATTACCCTGGTTGCAACTGTCTGGTCTCTCAATTATAGCGATTTCCAACCTTTTTCATCTCATAGCACACTGGCAAGGCACTGAAATGGTCAAGGTGCACCGTCAGGTTTTTGACAATTGACAAGGCACACCACACTTGCCAGTGCGGGGCTCGCATCCCCCAATGGCTCTACAAATCAATGACTCCCAAGTTCCCATGGCACACCTGAGGACCGTTTGTAGCTCACCAATGTGCTGTGGCACATTGGCTTAAAAATGGCTGCTCTACTGCATAATATGTTTGGGAGGCAGAATGCATTGAAAGGAAGTTCCGGGACAGGAGGCGGCTGCCATCGCAATGACGATGGGCAGGGTGGCGGTGGAACGGACAGGTAAGGAGAAAGAATTTCAGTCATTTAGACGTTGTCAGCGATGGGATCTACAAATGAACAAGGGGACCGCTGGGCGGGACATAGGCGGGACTTCCGCTTGAGTGGCAGCCCGTCCATAGCGTTCCGTGGCTGCCCTGGCCTCGGGGGGGGGGGCTCCTGCTCGCCGCGGGGGACAGGTGAGGGTCGCGCCGGGTGCCTGGGCGAGCAGCGGGGGGCGCACACTAACCGGGGGCAGCCCCCCCGAGGCCAGGACAACTGCGGAACGCTACGGACGGGCAGCCAATCATGCAGAAGCCCCGCGTAAGTCCTGCCCAGCGTTCCCCTTGTTCATTTGTAGATCCCATCGCTGGACGTTGTCCTCTCTTGATCCTTTCTCCAGCCAGGGTTAAATTAGTAGGGATGCCAGTGCTCAATCAAACCTTACCAAGCTGCTTTTATACTCCAGGCCAGTTTACACCTGCTAACTGGGCAAGAGGCACTTTATCAAGTGGTGTTCCTCTTATATTTAGCAGGGGGAGAGCAATTGTCCCTCTTCACCCCCACACAGTGTCTTGTCTAGTGGCTGTTGCTGGGGGTGTTCTGCATTTTTTTTAGATTGTGAGCCTTTTGGGACAAGGAGCCATTAAACCTGCCTGTAAACCGCTTTGTGAACTTTGTGTTGAAAAGCGGTATATAAATACTGTTGATTGAGTGAAAGTCGCATTAGAGCTGTTTGATCTCAGCAACTAGAATGTGGATAAGAAGATTTTTTTTAAAGAACAATCTGCATTAAAGAACAAAGATGTTTTATAGAACAACCTACCAGTTAAAAGGGCCCACAGAATCATTTGTGCTGTGCAATTTGGCCATGCGTAGACCCCTTTAGTATCTGTATTTTTTTTCGACCAATTCCTTCTGTCTGTCTGCATAAAGGGAATGTTCAGGGAAATGCTGCGCCCTTTTTAGGAACCAAAATTAAACTTTCTGAATCATGGTTTGTTTTAAGAACTAGTTATTTTAGATGACTCCACCAACTGTTCTTTGAGTATGTAATTCTCTCTTTTCTAAACCTTGCATTTGGAAGCCTGAAAATGGATCCAGAAATACACAGGCTACAATCCTATGCATGCTTACATGGGATCTTCATTGAATTCAGTTGGGCTTACGTCTGTGTAAAATTCTTCTCAGTGGGATTGCAGTGTTATATTGGCTACTATATATACATCACAGTAGCCGTATGTCCATTTTTCTCCCAAATCTTTGCAATCAAATGTTTGGAATCAAGTGTGTGTTTTACACACTTTTTTTCTCTGTATGCTTTGCATAAAAGCATAAAGCCGTCAGGGTAGAAAAACATCTCAGAATGCCAGATGCAGGGGAGCGGCAATGAGATGCAAGCATCTAGGTGTCTTGTGTGCTCCCTGAGGCATCTGGTGGGCCACTGTGAGAGACAGGAAACTGGACTAGATGGGCCTTTGGCCTGATCCAGCAGGGCTTTTCTTATGTTCTTAATATTAAAAGAAGCAAATTTTCAGAATGTGGAAACCATATAACTATTTGTTCCTTGTCTCTTCCTTCTTTACATTAAAAAAATGTCAGAGAGGAAATAGTGTTAGATTTATTCAAGTACAGTCTCCATGACAAGCTAATTAATCCCCATCCATCTGGCTTTGGTCTTCTTCACTGAACTTCTACTCCTCGGCTTCACATGTCATATCTCCTGAGCTTTAGAACTGTAGTGTCCAACCTGGGGGTCAGTAGCCCCTCGGGGGGTCACGACCTGATTTTCAGGGAGTCACAGAGACCCCATTTATTACCATAGCTGCATTTGTGCAACATTAAGTTTCATTTTTGCAACACTTTCAGGGAACCTCCAGACAGAGAAATGTGTTTTTGGAAAAATTTCAAGGTTTTTCCACATGCCTGAAAACAACAGTTGCATTTGGTCACCTATGATAGTCTACATACATATGTTTTTTGCAGGCACAATGATATCACTTCCTGCTTAATGACATCACTTCCGGTCTTAAAGGGGGGTCCCAACAGATTGTTGTGCATAAAAAGTGGACTGCAAAGACCTTGCCCTATATTTGTTTGAAATAAAAATCCAAAAACTTCCAGTCTGACAGCAAATTACAGTGGGTTTAGGGAGAAATTCCACTAGATGCTGGCCATAACATAGAAATCCATGTGCAATTTCTTTACAGTTCTTGTTTTTGGGGCAGGTCTTTTATGCTTTCACAAAGGTGTTAAGGAATAGTTGATATAGAGAGGTATTTGCTTGCCTGATTTCTTAAATGCAGTTTGGCGTTCCTTCTCGTAGAACGCAATCCTAACTTGGAATTAGGCCAGCACAGTTAGACCAGCAAGGTTTGGCCAGCACAAGGGCCACCATAAAGTACGTTTGGACCACTCTTGGAGTCAGAGAGGCCAGCCTACAGACGTGCGCCCATCCTCCGTGACTCTGAGAGTGGTTCAAACACCACTCCCTTGTATCTGGCGTCATGAGGTAAATTTTTCAGGTAAAATTCTGAGGTAAATATGAGATAAATAAAGCAAAGTCTGGCCGGCACAGGGGCCACCATAAAGTATGTTTGGACCACTCTCTGAGTCAGAGAGGCCAGCCTACAGATGTGCGCCTATGATAGTCTACATACATGTTTTTTGCAGGCACAATGATATTACTTCCTGCTTAATGACACCACTTCCGGTGATGTGCCCAGAATCTCCCTCCTTGTGCCCAGGATCTCTCCATTTAGGAGTAATCGGAGCACAAAGGAGGATGAAAGGGGGCAATAAAGCCCATGGATTTTTTATTGTCGTTGCACGCAACTGTTATGTAGCCACCACCCCCCGCACTTGCCTTCCCCCCCCCCCCCGCGGAACCTTCCCTTTGTCTCTGAACTGGGATTGCTCCTCCCCCTCCTCCTCCTCCTCCTCCTCCTACCACTACTGTAATAAACAGAATTCCTTAACTTTATATGTGCTGGCAACCTTTGGAAGTTGTATAGCTTTAACAACTGAAATCTTGATTTTTAATACAGTTTCGATGTCGCTGAAAGAGTGGGAAAGCTTCCTTGTCTGAGTGCACTACGTTTCCTTGCTTACGCCAGGAAGCTGTGGCTGAAAACAGGATGGGCTCTGTGGTTCACTGAGAAGCAGCATTCTTTCACTGTGCACCTCAAGAAGCGCATTATGCTTCTGCAATGAGTGGCAGCCGTCCTGTCTGGCTTGAACCCAATTGGATGCTGGTGTTCGGGGCCCTGAGGCCCAGAAACGACAGAAACTGCTACCAAAGCAGTTGCTGCTGCTGCTCTGTAAACATAACCGAATCGGGACTTAGTACCAACATCAGCTTGGAAGTGGTTGTAACTGTAAATGCACAGAGGCGCTTGGGGACGGTAGAATTGAGAAAAACAAGAATAGTGAGGATAAAAGTCATTTGTGGCGTATGAGCAGCGGTGTCATGCAGCCGGAACGCTGGGCGGGAGGAACGGGTGAGCGGCAGCCCGCGGGGGCGGGGAAGACGGCGAAACGGAGCGGTACGCAACGGGCGGGCTGCCGCTCACCCGTTCCTCCCGCCCAACGTTCCGGCTGCATGACGCCGCTGCGTATGAGCAATGCTCTCTCCACTTTGGCAAATATGTATCAGTGTATCACCAGCCCTCCAGGAGCCACCCCAACCCCTTACAGGAGACTCCAAGGCCCTCATCCCCTCGCTTGCTTGGGAGTTTGCGTCTTGGAATTGGCGGCCTGGCAAAAGCATCTCTAATGGTGGAGTAAATGTTCACCAATACTTAGAACGAACCATGAAAACTAGCGCATTATCAGGTTCTGAAACCTTCAGTGGGGGAGCCGAGGGGAGGTGGCGCGTTGAGTACTGCAAGCACCTCAACTCCCTGTGTAAGTAGCCCGGCCTGCTCACCGTCCGTTTCAATGGCAAGTGGGAGGTCACTGATTACACAGTGCATTGTGGCGCCTGCAGTACTTAACGCATCGTCCCACTCTCTGCGCTACTGATCCTTTGGCCCCAATCCTAACCAATGTTCCAGCATGTGTTGCATCCTGCAGTGAGAGTGGGGGCAGTCTCAGACGGGAATGTTCGTTCCCTGACCTCGGAGCTGCACTGCCCTTACCCCGGTGCTGGAAAGTTGGTTAGGATTGTGCCCTTCGTTGCGCAGCACACAAGCAGGGGAGAAGGCATGGAAACTGTGTAATATAGGCTGAAAGAGATTGTTCTCGGCCTTGTTTGTTTGTTCTTAGAGCGCAGTCCTAAACTGGAATTAGGCCGGCATAAACTAAGCCAGCAGAGTTTGGCCAGCATAAAGGACACCGTAAAGCATGTTTGGACCACTCTCAAAGTCAGGGAGGATGGCGCACGTCTGTGTGCTGGCCTCTCTGACTCTTGTGCTGGCCAAACCTTGCTGTCTTGGCTTACGCCGGCCTAACTCAGTTTAGGATTGCGCCCTGTGTTTGCATATAGAATGCAGTATTAATTTTTATTTCCTTTCTCTCTCTCTTTCCCTGTCCTTCCCCCACCCTTCTCCAACGCGGCTGTTTCCAAGATTGCTGCGTCCACTGCATCTTGGCCTGCTTGTTCTGTGAATTTGTGACCCTTTGCAGCCTTGTCCTGGGACAAACGTCGTGCGGCATCTGTCCAGTGGAGGCCTGCTGTTGCTGCTGCGGAGAGGAAATGGGAGACGACTGCAACTGCCCCTGTGACACGGACTGCGGCATCATGGATGCCTGCTGCGAATCGTCGGACTGTTTGGAAATCTGTATGGAATGCTGCGGAATTTGTTTCCCATCCTGAATACGTTGGGGATATTTATGGCGTGTGGTTTTTTCTTGCTGAAAAAACTGGAGAGGGTTTTCTTTCTTTCTTTCTTTCTTTCTTTCTTTCTTTCTTTCTTTCTTT
>JAJKFI010000135.1:2446018-2461766 GCA_029204185.1 Lerista edwardsae | reverse complement strand
TTTCTTTCTTTCTTTCTTTCTTTCTTTCTTTCTTTCTTTCTTTCTTTCTTTCTTTCTTTCTTTCTTTCGAAAAACCCTTCCTGAAGGACACTGTTAAGACTCCTCACAGCTCGTCAAATGCACTGTTAAACTTTGTTGGAAAGAAGTGTTGGGAAACCAACCGCCCAAAGAACAAATGCTCCCTGAGGCCGGATGCTGTGAACTTTCCTGAACCTGGCAGTTGCCTGCGTAAAAGGGTCTACTCTCACAGGTGAAACCTAGAGGGGTATTTAGGGTGCTGTGAGGGAGGCGAACACTCCGGGCGCCTGTTACAGGGCACAGCGGGGGGGGGGAGCCGGAGTGGTTGTCAGCCTGCCCTCCCTCCCCTGCGCTCATTTGACTCTGAAATGGCACAGTGGCTCTAGGGGAACGTCATCAGTGATGTCATCCGGGCACGCCAGGAACCGGAATGCCCGGATGATTGGCAGCCCTCCGCCCCTATGGCGGAGGCCGGGCACGCCTCCCTGCGCCTGGAATCGCTCCATTTCAGAGCGATTCGGACGCCAAGGAGGGCGGGCGGGCCCAGGAGCAGCTCGCCCGTACTCGGGAGAGGCGGCGTGGCCCGGGCCCGTCCGCGGAACTAGCGTAACGGCGTACCAGGCCATTCCGCCAGGATGACACAGCTGAACGTCATGATGCTGCCCAGGCACAATCGGAGCCTGTTACGGCTCTGACGAAGCCACCATTTCATAACCAAACAGATCGAGGCTGTGACCCACTTTCCTCAGCCCCATCGGACACATTGGTACTTACTTTTGAGTAGACAGGCTTGTGCCCTGAGCACTTTCCAAATCACAGGCACCTTAAACTTTCTGAATCACTTCAACGTACAGATTTCTGGAAGAGATTAAAACCAGCTATTTTGGAGTAAACACTTGCTGAGGTGTCAACATGCTAAGTGGAGTCATGACTAAGGGCGCAATCTTAACCAACGTTCCTGCACCGGAGTAAGGGCAATGCAGCTCTAAAGTAAGGGAACAAATATTCCCTGACCTTGAGGAGGCCTTTGTGACTCCTCCCCACTGCAGGATACCACACATGCCTCATTGGCATGGCTGCATCTGTGCTGGAAAGTTGGATAGGAATGGACCCTGAGTCATGTTTAACTCCCATTGATTTCAAATCCCAACGTATCTTCAAAGAATTGACCTTCTCTATGTCAAATACTTGTAATAAGTACTTTTTTCATCTTGATACAGTAGAACTGCTATGTATCTTTTAATGTTTTCACAGCAATATAATGAGCTTCATGTTAACTTTTGGTTCAGAGGCTTCTAAAAATTTTTTTTTCCATCTATACATTACCCTTAAATTCTCAAGCAGTGGTTCTCAAATCTTTTAGTCTGGGGCCCACTTTTTAGAATAGGACTTGTGTCAGGGCCCAACAGGAAGTGACGTCAACAAGCAGGAAGTCCTGTCATTGTAACGTAATAAAACAACAGTCCTGGAGTGCAAACTGGCATCCTTGGACTGCAGCGATGGCACAACCATGAAACATCCCTGACAGAAAGCCAGGACAAAATATTATGTAAAACCACTGAACTAAAAGCAATAATAATCTAAAAAACCCTCACTTGAAAATTCAAACTGCTAACACTCACAAAAGGAATTTAGCAAGAATAAGGTCTGCAGCTTCCAAGATGGCTGCTGCCTGCTTTCCGCGACCCACCTGACATCAGGTCATAACCCAACAAATGGGTCCTGACCCACAGTTCTAACATTGATCTAAAGGACAGAGCTAACCATCTAATTCATGTTTGAACATATTGTTTAGTCCATTTCCAGAGTTGTGTGTTTTAACTGTCTAGCATGTATTTGTGTATTAATTGTGAGCCAGAGGACAATTTGGGGGAAGAATCATACATACACTTGACTTTTTTCTCCCCCACATCCGTAAGTAGTTTCCAGATGGCATTTTCAATGAAGTCAACAAAAGCAAGCATTTGATGACTAGGTTTGCTTTCCTGTGCAAAGCTGGAATTAGGGTTTTTTAAAGGTTTTGAAATGTATTCTTTCCAAGTTTGATTTAGTATTGAATTTTATTTGTGTGTGTGTGTGTGTTTTTAATAAGGGGGAAGGAATGGGGTCTGGTGTATGTGGCTTTAATAGATGGGTCTATGGTGAAATGTTTTGAGTTGGAGAACATGTTTTTCTTTCATTGTAGGGTGGTCACCGGCGGCCCCGCTTCCAGGCCCCCCCGAGCGGCGGCGCCCGCCTTACCTGGGCAGCCAAGGGAGCCTCTGGGAAGCTGCTGGAGAGCGCGCCCCTTGCCCAGCCGGCCGAAGAAACCCCGGCCGAGCTGGAAGCAGCGAGGGGTGACAGCAGAGTGGCACGGCGAGGCAGCTGCGCGCCTGGCCCGGGCCGTAACAGTGAGAACGCCGCGGCCGGGCCTGGCGCTCTCGCCGCGTCGGGAGAAGACTGGGAGCCGCACATGTGCGGCTCCCCTTTTGCCCCAGCCCGGTCCTCGCGAGAGTTAGAACGCGAGACTAGGCCTGAGGGGGCGGGGCCGGAAGGGGCGGACTGCCGGGAGCCTTGGCCAGGGCTCATAAGGAGCTTGGCCATGGCAGAGGGCGGCCGCTCCTGGGAGCTGGTCGGAGGACCAGCACTGGCCGTCTTCTTCCCTTTACGACCTCCGAGTGGGGTGCCCCGGCCCAGGTCCCAGCGGAAGCCTGAGATAGACCCCCAGCAGCCAGGCTGCCCATCCTGCCCTCATTGGGCAGAGGGTGGCGGGGGTGGGCCCCGCTGTATTGGGACACCAGCCCCGCCGGCCGGGCACCCCCCCTGCAGGGGCTACCGCTCGCACCACCCCCAGGGGCCCCGAGTCGCTACGCCCCGGTGACCCTGAGCCGGCGGCAGACCCGGCTATCCGTGCCCCAGAGGGCAACCCCAGGGCTCCTGACCCCCCGGCCAGGCAGCCGGCTAGGGACATCAACCACCCGCCTCAGTGGCAGAGACGGAGATCCTGCTGAGCCACTGAAGAGGCTCCAGCGCCCCTCAGGGCAGATTGGACTATAGTAAGATGGGGGGGGCGTGAAGTTACGTGCGCCCCTGCCTCTTCGCTTGCTCTTTTTGTACAGACTATCTGATGAGTGTAAAGGGCTGGCAGAGATTAAAAAGCCTACGCCAAGCACAGCTCCCGCTCTCCGGCCTCTTATTGCGCAGCAAACGGCGCAAGCGTCTCCAGACCTTTGACCTGTACCACCCGGCGATGTCCCTCCCACCCCCTGATCTTCCGAAGGACATCACAAGGGTATATCAACTGACTTCAGAATTTTCCTCTATTGGAATATCATGGTGCTAATTTGCCTTAACATCTGTGAGTTTTTCTTATGTTAGCTCAGTTGCTACCCCAGTAGCATAGCTGGAAGGGGGGCACAATGCTAAGTATTGACAGCACTGCAATGCATCGTGTAAGCAGCTCCTCCACTTCGGCAGCGAAGCCATACCAGGCAGCAAGAGCAACACGGAGGTGTCTCCTTCACATAGGTAGCAAGGGGGAGGGCCGCTTAAATGACAGGTTACAGCACCGTCTATACTTAGCTTTGTCACCCCCCCAGCTATGCCACTGGGGATGCAATTTTAAACAGTTGGGCCGGCATAAGCTAAGCCAGCAAAGTCTGGCCAGCACAAGGGACACAGTCAAGTATGTTTGGACCACTCTCGGAGTCAGAGAGGCCAGAACACAGACATGAGCCATCCCCCATGACTCCAACAGTGGTCCAAACGCGCTTTGTGGTGGCCCTTGTGCTGGCCAAACTTTGCTGGCTTAGTTTAGGCCGGCCTAACTCCAGTTTAGGATTGCGCTTTTAGTTACCTAGATATTTTTGGGGGAATCTGAATTTCCAAGAGGCTTGTTGGCTTTGCTCAGTCCTGGCCTTTGTCTGGAGTGAATACACATGGTCTTCAGACAGAGTGTAACCTCTGTCTGTCTGTCTGTCTGTCTCTCTCTCTCTCTCTCTCTCTCTCTCTCTCTCTCTCAGTCTCACACACACACACACAAATCTGGAAGAATGAAAAATTGAAGCCTGAACCTACAAACACTGACTTATGAATACTTACTACTGAATTGTTACGGCACTACTTGCTTGCAATCACGTGTTCATGCAAAGGGACTACCTTTCCCTCCTCTGGTCGCTATTCCCCTTTCCCCTCTCCCTTTGTTCCTGTTATAGCTGTAGGATTGGATTCTACGCTTTCTTCCATTGTACTGAATTTGCAGTACAAATAGTGATAAGGGATAGATGATCCCTTATCCTGGCATCTGAAATCCAGACTGTTCCAAGATCCAGAGACTTTTGTCCAAGATTTTTTTTTAACTTCCTGTAGTATGAACACTAGATGGTCTTCTGCTCATTCCCATGTACAGTTCTATGCTCTATGGTGTTTTCCATTCTTGAAAAATGTCAGAAGCCACCAGACACTGGAATGGATAACAGCGAAAAGAATTTCTCATTTATGCATTTATTCAGAAATCCAGAAAAATCCAAAATCCAGACACCTTCCCGTCTCAAGCGGTCCAGATAAGGGATACTCAATCTGTAGTATGATTTTACAATGGAAATTCTTGTCTATTTTAGTAACTAAACATGTTAGAACAGACAAGCGAATTCAATTAAATAAACCACTGAGTTCAGGATCTGGCTGTTGAAGGACTTCTGAAAGTCAGAAACATATCTAGAAATGGAAGAAGCAGGTAGACTGATTGGCAGTACCAGGGGGCATTTTGTCTTTTTTTAAAGTAACATAATGACTCGGGGGGTATCTGGTGAGCAAGAGGGACTTTGGGAAACCAGCAGTGGCGTTATTCACCCGGTATGCTTGGGCGGGCGGGAAAGCAGCAGAACGCGGAGTGACGCAACGGGCAGACTGCCGCTCAAAGGTAAGTCCCGCCCAGCGTACCGGGTGAATAACGCCACTGGAAACCAGGAAGTCGGCCATTGCTGAACTGATGGATGTGCCGGGAATATGTATGCACCCCTGGGCAACTAAAAATGATACGACAGTCTAGAATAGGTTGCCCCATTCTTTGGCATGGGTTTTCAGTCTTGTCAAATTAACTTTAGGGTGTGATAGATGAATCTGAGGACAACTTCCTTCTGTGCTGAATTTATGAGATTGTTCGTATATATATGACTATCTCATAAATTCAGCACAGAAGGAAGTTGTCCTCAGATTCATCATCATTGTAATAATGATGATATAATAATATATATATGGCAAGCTAATAATGCATCTATATACAGTCAAGTCAATATTTAAGGAAAATTCAGTACTGCTCTTGAAAATGAATTATTGTACTGTTATGCCAAGGAGTATTTAAGATCTGCTCAGATCATTTTTCATCCACTAATCGGATACTGGCCAGCCCTCTTTATTGACAGGGTTGGAACCCATGGATTTGATTCACTGTGAGTCCAAAACCGTGATCGAAAGCCTCATCTGGTCTCCCAGATAAGACTGCGTGTGTTCTTCGGTCACGTCCGGGAGGCTTTCTGAGGGTATTGTAAAGGCACGTGGGCATATGAAAATTGTCAGTGCCTTTCTGGCACGTCCAGGGGCTTCAGAAAAACCTCCAGACACAATCGGAGAACATGTCCAGTCGTCCATGAAAGTCCTATTGGATCCAACCCACTGGTTCACTTATCCACAGATTTTGATATCCTCAGGAAGTCTAGGAACAGATACTTCACAGATACCGAGGTCCAACTGTATTAGTAATTTCTTCCACTTACAGAATACTTCATAAACAGAATTGGTTACATTTTTGGTTTACACAAATTCTGGACAATGTGGTTAATTCTCCTAAAAGGTGATCCAATATTAAAACAAATAAAAGGGCTACTACATTTGACAAAGATGGTAACATTGGTACCTACTCTAGCACAGCACTGCCTTTGTGCATTCTCAAATGCAGAATACTGAAAGTGGATGTTCTCAAGATGTCATAAAGCCTTCAAATGAGAGTTATCAGATTACTTTCAATTTTATTCCAAACGTAAAACGTTGGCTGTGTGATGTGTTTGACATGCTAAATATATCCTGTTATTATGTGCCATAGAAATATTATCAGTTTGTGATATTTATCTCTGCAGGAGAGCACATTAGTGAATAGTTTAAGAAACTTTTTCTGTTTCATTTCTTAGAATCCTCCATCACTGTCTTTCCTAGAGCCAACCTTATGGGGAACAATATATGAATTTTAAAAAATATGAATAGTGCAAAAGTATGGCTGAAGTAGCAATGTCCTCAATTGTCTAGTTTGTCCATTGCAATGAAGAGAAGAGGTCTTCAATTTTGTGAACTCTTCACCTCTTTTTTTCCTTTTAAGTTTGCTTGCTCTATGAACTTTCTATTAACTGGATCAGTTGTTTATAAAACATTATTTTGAAATAAAGAAATTTATTTTGAATTGCTGTCCTGCGCTTTTGTTTTAATTACGGCATTGTGTTTTAATACCTTTGGTAATCTGATGACTGCCGAAAGGAACAGACGGTGCTCTCATTTTGGCTTCCTGCAACACCCTTTGCTAACTATCCTGTTTGTTTATTTTGGAAGACTTGGATGTTGTGAGTGGAATACTTTACCCCAGCATAGCATACTGAACTTTTAAGTTCCTGAAGTAATAATTTTGGTCTCTGTGATTTAATTCTAATTATCTTCGAGCTTTAAATGTCCAATTTTATACCTCCTGGAATTCCTTCCAGGTGGAATTGCACCTAAAATTACATGATTGCAGTTGATTCATTTACTGAAGTTTTCCCTTTCAGGTTATTAAAATTTGTACACGATCTTGAATATGCAGTACAGAATCCTGAACACTTTTTGAAGTATTTACTCCTCTCCAATCTTGTTGTTCAGTCACTAAGTCGTGTCCGACTCTTCGCAAGCCCCTGGACCACAGCACGCCAGGCCTCCCTGTCCTCCACTAGCTTGCGGAGTTCGCCCAATTTCATGTTCATTGCTTCGGTGACACTCTCTAACCATCTCATGCTCTGCCGCCCCCTTCTCCTTTGGCCTTCAATCTTTCCCAGCATGAGGGTCTTTTCTAAAGAGTCCTCTCTTCTCATGAGGTGGCCAAAGTACTTGAGCTTCAGCTTCAGCATTTGTCCTTCCAGGGAGCAATCAGGTTTGACTTCCTGGAGGACTGACCGATTGGATCTCCTTGCAGTCCAGGGGACTCGCAGGAGTCTTCTCCAACACCATAATTCGAAAGCATCTATTCTTCGGTGCTCTGCCTTTCTTATGGTCCAGCTCTCACAGCCATACATGGCTACTGGGAAAACCATCGCTTTGACTATGCGAACCTTTGTTGGCAGGGTGATGTCTCAGCTTTTGATTAAGTTGTCTAGGTTTGCCATAGCTTTCCTCCCAAGAAGTAAACATCTTTTAATTTCATGGCTGCAGTCACCATCTGCGGTGATCTTGGAGCCCAGGAAAATAAAGTCTGTCACTGCTTCCATTTCTTCCCCTTCTATTTGCCAGGAAGTGATGGGAGTGGTGGCCATGATCTTAGTTTTTTTAATGTTGAGCTTCAAGCCAATTTTGGCACTTTCCTCTTTCACCCTCATCAGAAGGTTCTTTAAGTCTTCCTCACTTTCTGCCATTAGAGTGGTGTCGTCTGCATATCTGAGGTTGTTGATATTTCTCCCAGCAAACTTGATTCCAGCTTGTGAATCATCCAGCCCAGGCTTCCTCATGATGTACTCTGCATATAAGTTAAATAAGCAGGGTGACAGTATACAGCCTTGTCGTACTCCTTTCCCAATTTTAAACCAGTCGGTTATTCCATGTCCAGTTCTAACTGTTGCTTCCTGACCTGCATACAGGTTTCTCAGAAGGCAGATCAGGTGGTCTGGTCATCTCTTCGAGAACTTGCCATAGTTTGTTGTGATCCATACAATCAAAGGCTTTAGCATAGTCAATGAAGCAGAGGTAAATGTTTTTCTGGAACTCTCTTGCTTTCTCCATGATCCAGCGATCCAATCTAGGAGGAGAATATAGGCCCGATCCGATCGGCTCTAGCACCAGCCTGCAACATTGTCGCACAAGTGTCATAAGGGACTTCCACTACTGGTTTACTGCCAGCAGCAGTCTCCAGCTTGCTTAGAAACAGGCCAATCTCTGTTAGAAACCTTAGCATGGCTTCGGATATTTCAGTTTTGGTTGAGAGTATATTACAACTCAGATAACGACAGCCTGATTTATCATCTCCTCTCAGACTCTGTCCCGCCTATTGGGTCTTCTGAGCTGGGGAAAAAACTAAATCAGATGGGAATTGATATCGTCTCATTGGGGGCACAAAGCCAAATCAAGCCCTATCATATGATCAAAATCAGAATCCTGGACATAGAGCGACAGGAGCTTATGGGCGTTGCCAACAAATCTTGCTCTCCACTGCACTTAGGTATTCCAATTAAGCCAGGCCAATTGGCCAGACTTTTTTGTCTACTAGAATGTCCTCAGGAACGGTGTGCGTACTCACTGGCAAGATGTAATGTTATGCCTTTGGCCATACTATAGCAGGTATAAAGGGACCCCCCTCACAGAGCAGCAATGTGCCTGTGAGCTGGGAAGCATGGAAACACTTGCTCACATGGTGCCATATTGTCCTCTCCATAGTGGCCCTTGGAAAGAATATCTTGACCCACTGTTAGAAAAAATGAGGTTGTTCAGATAAAGTTAGAATATTACTAACTGGAGACTCCTGAGATTCTAAAAGGCGTTGCAACCTACTTACTTTTGATTGTTAAGTCCCAAGAAAATAGTTGCCCTGCCTATAGATTTTTGGGAAGCTAGTGGTCCTATGTTTTAAGTTTGTTGTTTGTTGTTTGTTTGATGTTGTGCATATTATGTATTATCAAGTAGCCTGTAGACAGTGTGGAGCTGTTGTTGAGTGAGAGGACTAGCTACGAGGGAGAGGGGCTGCTTTCATGGCAAGGTAAGGCTCCTTGCAAAACCTCTTGCACAGTAGGTCTCAACGTGATGCACATTTTGGTGAAACCGTACAAATCACCTGGAGGCCTCTTCCAGATTGCACCAAGCCAGCAATCCATGCCACAGAATAGCTCACAGAAGCATCCAGAAGTGATTTCCAGTCAACCAGGAAGTTGTGTCTGAAAACCAGAAGTTACCTCCATACATTTCTGTGGACCATTCTGAGGAACCTTGGAGCCCAGTACAGTGGGCCACTGGTCCTTGAAAAAGCCTCTGAGCTCTCTCAGTGCCTCAGGAACAGCTCCAATTTGGGGCCAACCAGAGGCAAGGGTGGGCATGGGCTAGCCCGTGCATGGGTTCTGACCCACACTTTGGGAAGCACTCTTCTGTGCCATCTCTCACCAGCTGAACAACACAGGCAACCCGGCTAAGAGTCCTGAGGTTCCTGCTGCCGAAAAGATAATGCTGTGCCCACAGATAGCATTTGTTTTGGTGGCACTGCTGAATGAACCTAAAATACAAATACTGAGTGACTTCTACAACTCACTGCTTCTAACCCAGTGCAATTCCTTCGTCTTATGCTTACTGACAGACTCTAACGCAGTGCTTATACACTCCTAATTTCCAATGTGCCGGATCCTATTACTCTCATTACGCATTTGCCATTCTGTTAAATTATAGCATCAAGGTGCCATGAAGCCTGTGCTTATAAAGGGAAAGAGAAGGCCTCTGGGGATATCAGTGTAACCCACATGCATGTCACCTCATCTAGGCAAGCAATTTTCAACGTTTTTCTTCTCACAGTACACTGACGTCTATGGTCTTCTCTATGGTCTTCTCTTGCGATGTCACTTCCAGCTCCAGGTGACTAGTCCAGATTCTGCAGCTCTGTTTCTAGGGCAACTATCTATAGCAGCGGTTCTCAAACGTTTTAGCACCAGCACCCACTTTTTAGAATGGCACTTGTGGCCCACTGGACGTGGAAGTGATGTAATGGCCAGAAGTCAAGCAGAATGTGCCACAATTGTGACATAATTGTGACACTCCTGGAATGCAAACTGGGGTTCTTGGACTGCAACAATTTCACAACCATGGAACATCCTTGACAGAAAGTAAGATTAGGGCAAAATATGTAAGAAAACTGAACTAAAAACAATTAAAAAACCCTCACTTGAAAATTCGAACTGCTAACACACATAAAGGTTAACACTTAGAAATATGCCAACAGTAAGCTCTGCAGCTTCCAAGATGGTGGCTCCCAGCTTTCCGTGACCCACCTAATGCCAAGTGGGTCCTGACCCACAATTTGAGCAACACTGGTCTGTAGTAACAAACCATCTCTCTTCCCGCCCTCTGGCTCTGAAGGCACAGGAGTAGAGGCCAGTTGCCCTAGAAACAGCTACAGAAGCTGAGCTGGTCTCCCTCCAATAGCAGGAAATAATAAATATCCCTTCTTTATCCTTTGGATTCTGGTCATTCTTTTTAAGCCCAGGTAATAAAAAAAACTTACTTCGTATAGTTTTGGGAAATCAGGAAAAGAGCAATAGAATTGAAGTTGAATGTTAAGCCCAAGATGTAGCTACTTACGAAGTGTAGCACCTTTCTCCTTAAACTGGGTCTATTTTAGAGCGCCATCCTAACCCGGAGTTAGGCTGGCACAGTTAGGCCAGCCAAGTTTGGCCAGCACAGGGGACACTGTCAAGTATGTTTGGACCATGCTCCGAGTCAGAGAGGCCAGCACGCAGACATGCGCCATCCTGCAAGCAACCTAACCACCACCACCACCACCACATCGGCTGCTGTCATCCTTCTGAATGCCAGCTTAGGGATCACCCACCATGAATGACATGGAAGTTGCAAAGGAAAAAAAAAAGCAAGCAAGAAGACACACCCACACCCAGCACCTACCTGGTGCTAATCACCCTTCCTTTAACAATCCGTCCAGCACCTATGCTAACCTCCCTTCATAGCCAGAGCCCTCATCAGCCTGCAGCTGTGTTCCTGCTGCAAGCAGAGGCCTTGGGGTTAACCCTGCAATTCCTGGCTGACACGGAAAAGAGGCCACTGCTGATACCATTTCCTAACATTTGGGGGTATCTCCTACCTTTTCCAATACATTACGCTTGTGCTGGGGAGGCTCCTGCCTCCTCCCAGGTGGCACTAGATATAGCACAGGCCCACCAGCCTGTCTGTTCCGGCACTACTCAGGATTGGGCTGACACATGCGCACACTAGGGAGATAGGGACTTGCGTCATTTCATGTCCTGACTGTTTTTGAGTCATGAGCCTCAAGTCACAAGTTGAGTTTGGGTCAGTGACATCTATGACTCAAGTCAACTCGAGTCACTGAAAACAGTTTTTTTTGTGTGTGTGCAACTCAACACAAGTCCATCCTGCAACCAACACAACCTCATTCCTGCATCTCAGGTCCTGTTTTAACACTAAAAGCGGGCAACAATTATATGCTGAACAATTTTTTTCTTCAACTGACATACACAAAGCAGTCACAACCTGTACAGCAACTAAGGGGTAAAACATAATGTGGACCCCCCAAACCCACAAAGTGTAATGCAAAATCAGTTTGCAAACCAGGACCGATGATTATGAGGTCAGGCATCGCTTTGTGCCTTCTGCAGTTGGCTTCAAAACCTCCTTGATAACCTTGTCGTTGTCTGTTCAGAGCAGATCCTTTGATTTAATGTTTGGAAGTACATAGCCCGGACTTCATGTAATATTTACTAGAAAATCAGTCATTGCTTATTAAACTAGATTAAAAAAATATTTCTGAGGTTAACCATGCACATTCCATTTGCTGGGCAAAGCTGCATACATTTACATGAGAAATACCAACATCCCCCTTACCCAGAGTGTTTGCCTTTGTCTAGGCATGTTTTTTATTGTCTTATGTGTTCCTGATTGGCTTGTGCTTCTGACCTGACCTTCTATATGACTTTGCAGTTCTAGCAACAGGGTAGCCAGAGGGGAACATGGCGTACTAAGTATGGAAGGTGCCTCAATGTGCTGTGTAAGCCAGTGATGGAGAACCTTTTGGGCTCAGCATGTCAAAACTTCGGAAAATGTGACTCTGCCAACCGAAGCCAGCCGAGGTAAGCAAGTGGGCAGGGCCTGGCCATTTAATGTAGAACCTGGGCGAACCCCCTGAATTTCACTACTGCCTGCATGTCCCGAGAAGCTTGGAGGGGAGTGAGTTCCTGTGCAGCATTCTCTTTTGAAACACACCCCAGCTGATGAACAAAAAAGACATAGTGGAGCTGGAACAGGTGCAGAAGAGAGCGACAAAAATGATTACAGGGCTGAGGCACCTCCCTTATGAAGAAAGACTGCAGTGTTTGGGGGCTCTTCAGTCTGGAAAAAAGGCGCCTGAGGGGGGACATGATTGAGACATACAAAATTATGCACAGAAGGGACAGAGTCAATAAAGGGATGCTCTTTTCCCTCTCTCAGAACACCAGAACCAGGGGACATCCACTGAAATTGAGTGTTGGGAGAGTTAAAACAGATAAAAGAAAATACTTTTTGACCCAGCGGGTAATTAATCTGTGGAACTCCTTGCCACAGGAGGTGGTGAGGGCATCTGGCCTAGATGCCTTTAAAAGGGGACTGGACAGATTTCTGGAGGAAAAGTCCATCGTGGGCTATAGGCCATGATGGGTTGGGTAACCTCCTTACGTTAATAGTAGGCTACTTGAGAATGCCAGGTGCAAGGGAGTGGCCACAGGATGCAAGCATCTTGTTGTCTCATGTGCTGCCTGAGGCATCTGGTGGGCCACTGTGAGATACAGGAAGCTGGACTAGATGGGCCTTTGGCCTGATCCAGTGGGGCTCTTCTTATGTCCAGCAGGCATCCTTCTTCCCACTGGCACACATCGGAAGGCTTTGGCCCTCCCGGAACCCGCTCACCGCTTTCCTACTGCCACAAAGCAACAACCTGAACACCTGGCGTGACGGAGGACCACGCGTTCCGCCAGCAGGCCTCTCTTAGTTAGGATTGGGTCCTAAAATTCTGTTGTGTGTTCAGAAGCGGGCAGGAGTATTGGGTTGCTATCAGACTGACATGGGCTTCCTGTTGGTTTACTGAGTGTTCTTTTTTATTAGCTTTGAATGGCCTCTCTTTGCTCAGGAAAAGAGATACTGCGCCACACTATAATGCCACAGCATGAGGTGTTACATCTGACATGTTACATCAGAACATTGTCCGTACATTTTTTAAAAAAGATACAAATTGTGAACTAGAGTGTAAAAAGAAAATGATGGGGAAAATGGCAAACCAGTCTCCTTATGGAAAGCTATAGCGTATAGAAACGGGCAGCGCAAACCTAAACCCCGCGCAGCGTTAGCGCAACAGGGTTACGCTGATGCTGCGCCCTTAGTGCCAACGCGGGAGCGCCGATTGGCACCCCCGCATTGGTGCTGAGGCAACAGGACCAGCGCTGCAGGCAGCACTGGCCCTGCTGTGCCCGCGCTGAGCCTCTCTCGTGCCGACGGAAGCCGATCGGCGCGAGGGAGATGGGAGGGAGGGAGGGAGAGAGGGAGTGCTGGGTAGGATTGCGCCCTGAGTAAGAGAACAGTTTGTCTCTCCTGTAAAGACACTTACCTGGATCACTGAGGGCGCAATCCTAACCAACTTTCCAGCACCGGGGTCAGGGCAATGCCACCATGACCACTGCCCCAACTGCAGCACATGCCTACTTGGCACAGCTGTGTCGGTGCTATAAAGTTGGTTAGTGTTGTGCCCTGAGGGAATAAAACAGAAAAGTGATACAGGATAAAGCAGGGCTGTTATTGGGGTGTAAAAACCATGGTGCTCCCGCTAAAATTTAGTGCTCTGAATCTCTGTGGGGAAGAACTATGAGAGCCATTGCTGGAGAAAATGCTACATGGTATGTTTTCCTCCCCTGAGGATTGTCCACAAGCTTTGATTCAAGGCCCCTAGCTGGAGTAGTGTTTGTGAAATGAAACCCATTGTTAAACTTTCCCTGGGCATTTTAAACAGAAAGGCTGGGGGTGGGGGTGTCTCGTGAGTTGTCAGATCATATGAGAATTGCTTTCTAAGAGTACAGTCCTAACCTAGAGTTAGGCCAGCACAAAGATAATGCATGTTTGGACCACTCTCGGAGTCAGGGAGGATGGCGCACGCCTGTGTGCTGGCCTCTCTGACTCCGAGAGTGGTCCAAACATACTTTACAGTGTCCCTTGTGCTGGCCAGACTTTGCTTTATTTATCTCATATTTACCTCAGAATTTTACCTCAAAAATTTACCTCAGAACTCCAGATACAAGGGAGTGGTGTTTGAACCACTCTCAGAGTCAGGGAGGATGGCGCACGCCTGTGTGCTGGCCTCTCTGACTCCGAGAGTGGTCCAAACACAGTTTATGGTGACTCTTGTGCCGGCCAGGCTTTGCTTTATTTATCTCATCATATTTACCTCAGAATTTTACCTCAGAAGTTTGCCTCAGAATGCCAGATACAAGGGAGTGGTGTTTGAACCACTCTCAGAGTCAGGGAGGATGGCTCACGTCTGTGTGCTGGCCTCTCTGACTCCGAGAGTGGCCCAAACATACTTTATGGTGTCCCTTGTGCCGGCCAAACTTTTCTGGCCTAACAGTGACGGCCTAACTCCAGGATAGAATTGCACTCTGAATTGTACAGAAGTATTTGCAGGGTTGCATAGACGTCCAGTGCACAGTGTGCCCTCTTTATCCGTAGGCCCAGCATCCACGGATTTCAGTATCTGCAGATGCTGAGCCTGCTGCTGGAAGGCCTCAGAGGACCTCCCAGGCCCAACAGGAAGTCATTTCCAGTTTGCGCCAGTGACGTCCGGTCTCATTTGGAGGTGGTCTGAGGCCTTCCAGCCACGGATTCAATTATCTGTGAATTCAGACCCTTTGGTTCAAATCCCAACTGGGTGGCAGTACAGGCGTGCCCTGGTGTCCGCTGGGGTTCTGTTCCAGACTCCCCCCATCGATATCTGAAACCATTGATACTGGGGGGCGCCTTTTTAAAGATAGGGCAACATCAGTGGTTTTGCTGCGACAAGGTAATAAAAAAAGAGATTTGTTTCATGTTTCCCTATCTTTTTAATAGGCGTCCCAGTAACCGTGGTATCCGTGGATAACTGAAACCGTGGATACTGAATCAGTGGATATCGGGGCACACCAGTAGTCAAGATCATGATTGCAGTTCCACTTTCCCATCGGGTGTTAGTTGGTATGGACAAGAAAAGGTTTAAAGCACTTCGCAAGAATTCACGCCCCCGTTCTTTGAATTAGTCCAATCAACATCAGCCTGCAATTTGAAAGTCCGCCATTTAAGAAGAGAAGTGTCCCAGGTGCTATCTTTTGGAGACAATTTTGGGCCTGGCCATGCGCTGCCCACGGCCGGGATTGCAGGCTGCCTCCCCCCACTGCCTGCATGGCCCACCCCACCCCATTCACCTAGAGCCTCGCACTCTATGCACTCCACAGACCATCCAAAGGCTTACTGCAGACTTCGGAAGGTCTTTAAGCGTAACTTCTGTTTTTTGGTCAGTAAGGAAGCCTTCGGAAGGGCTGCGGACGTTGTGCAACCTGTCCAGCCCACGGGAGGGCCCCGGAGAGCAGGGTGGGTGGCAGAGGCAGTGGCACCAGGTGCCTGTGACCAGTGGCGTTATTCACCCGGTACGCTGGGCGGGACTTACCTTTGAGCGGCAGTCCGCCCGTTGCGTCACGACGCGTTCCGCCGCTTTCCCGCCCGCCCCAGCAGGCGGGAATGCGGC
>JAJKFI010000135.1:2422873-2441018 GCA_029204185.1 Lerista edwardsae | reverse complement strand
ATGGGGTCGCGAAGAGTCGGACACGACTTAGCGACTGAACAACAATTGTTTGAAGAACAGCTAATTTCTCCTGCAAAAGGGTAAAATACATTCAGTGTTAATTTGAAAGGCAAAACTAAATTGAAGTCCCTGAGAAAATTATTTTAAATAGACGAACTACCTGGAAAAATAAACATCATAGATAAAAAGTGAATTTGCTTAATATAAGAAGTTATTAAAAAAGTGGGGGTGGGGGTGAACAGCAATTTACTGCTTGTTAAAATAAATAGGCCACTCAGAGAGCAATAAAACATCTAAAGTTCAAACATCTCACAGGGGCTTATTGAAAGTTTACAAGACAAGCTGCAGCCTGACATAATAAAAGAACGTTGGGATGTCAAGGTTTGGAATGAGTGTGACGTTCACCATCTACAAAAAAAATTAGCTTATCAGGACTACTTTCCATTTTGATCTCTCCTGGCCGCGATTTTTGGCCTATTCGATGTATGTGGCAGCATGAGCTGGTATAAAGGCAGCCAAGTCCTGAGGGAGAAAAATACTGTACTCCAGGTCACAGGTGAGAGAATGCATTCTTTTCATGCTCCCCGTAGTTAGAAGAAGAAGAAAAAAACACCACCCTAATATAGCAAGGAGGAAAATGGGCTAGAATGTTTCTCTCTGACACACTAGTTGTTGGAGGTTGCAGGAAATGTTTTATATGGACCATTCCAAAATGGCACCCTGCCTGCAGTCTTAATTGGCATTGTCCACTTTACCTCAGGCCCCTGTTCTGACACCTGAGTCTGAGGTAATTGAGAGCCCAATCATATGGGTCTAGGGAGTTAGGGAGTGGGATATTTAGAGAATTTTGTAACATTCGAACCTAGTTTTTCTCGAACTGTGGGTCATGACCTAATGTCATGTGGGTTGCGAAAAGTTGGGAGCAGCCATCTTGGAAGCTGCAGACGTTACTCTTGCTATATTCCGTTCGTGAGCATTAACACTGACTATTCAAGTGAGTTTTTTAAAAATCGTTTTTAGTTCATTGCTTTTACAGAATATTTTGTCCTAATCTTGTTTTCAGTCAGGGATGTTTCAGGCTTGTGCAGTTTCTTCAGTCCAAGGATGCCAGTTTGCACTCCAGGAGTGGCATTTGATTACATCACAATGATGGCAACTTCCTGCTTGATGATGGAACTTCCGGCCATGACATCATTTCTGGTGAGTCCCGACATAAGTGCCATTCTAAAAAGTGGGTCCCAGGGCAAAACGTTTGCGATCCACTCTTCTAGCCTATAGCAAGTGCTTGTGTACTGCTATTGTAGATAAAATTCAACTCAGTTATTTTGGAAACTTCTTTACACTTCAAAGCTGGGCATAGTCACATCCTTAAAGGTTTTTTTTTCTTTTTTTCTTTTTTCCTCTACTTGCTTCTTCCTTCATCTGTCAGGAATGTCTTTTCTTCCTTTGTCTCCCAGGAACTATTTAAATGATCTTCTATGTGGGACTTGTTCACACTCCTGGTGCAAACTCTGCAAGATACAAACATACATCTCACAGACATAGGCTGCACCATGAAGATTTCCAGTGCTCATTCAGAGCAATCTGTGTGAGCAGAAGTGCCTCTGTCTGTGGGAAAAGTGTAATCAAGAGTGTTATTGACTGCAGAGACTCTTACAAACGTCAAAACCTCATATTCACATATAAGAAATACATAGGTGTGCAGGGTACTCAGAGTTCACATTCGTGTCTCATTTGGCAATGCTCCATTGACTAGCCCCATAGACAAAGTCATGATAAGTCACCCTGCTTTGCAACAACTGAATTAGAACTGATACACATGTTACATACCATTCAGCCTGACAAGTTAAATCAAGGACTCCAAATGCATTTTACCCAGTTCCAGAGCATTGAAAAACTAGGGCATCGAGTTGAATTAACACAGAAATAACAGAGTTGGCCCTGTAGGTATTCAACACATAGGGATTCCCATTCCACATTAGAAAGCCTGTGGAAATAGGGCTAATGTTGTCCCAGCAGCTAAGAGAGCTGAGTGTACTTCCTCTTTGAGGTTGACGACTTCCTCTTTAAAAGTGCGACATAAAGGCTAGCTTGCAAATGAAAAAGAGAACAATGCAATGTGAAGGAGATGCTCTCCTCTGCGAAAAGGCAATTCATTTGGCTTGTTGGCTGTACATAGCTTGATATAATGGAACTGGCTTCAATTCCATGCAGTGGTGTCTGCACCTCTTTTGGATCTCATGGGTTGATCTGCCTGTGATTGTGAGCATGTGCAAGGCAAAAAAAGAGGAAGGGATCATAGCTCAGTGGTAGCACACAACGGTGATGTGTAAAGAGGGTGGCTGGGGGGGGCACGGGCCCCAGGTGCCAGGGTGTGTGTGTGTGTGTGTGTGTGCGTGCTGGGAAGCAACTGGGGTTACATGCTCCTCCTCTGCAGTGCTCCAGGTATTTTCCCTCATCATGGGGCTGCATATGCAGATGTTGCTGGAAGCTGCAAGTGCCGCGAATTGGGTCCACTCTGAAAGGAAGTTGTCCTGGAAGCGGGAGGCATATCAGGCACAGATTTGAGATAGGTTGAAATTTCTGAAAACACGTCACAAGTTATTTATTTATTTATTTATTTATTTATTTATTTATTTGTATCCCGCCTTTCTCCCTGAAGGACACCTGGCTAACAGACAGTTTAAAACATAAAAGATAAAATGCATAGATTAGAAAATACAAATAAAACTATAAAACAGACCGGTAATTTCTCAGACCTTTTAGCACCAGGACCCACTTTTTAAAACGACAATCTGTCCGGAACCCACCAGAAGTGACGTCATGGCCGGAAGTGCCGTCATTGTGACACCGGAGCCTGCTGCTTTCCTGAGAATGCAGCCGTCAGTTGGGTTGTTTCTCAGTCATTTCCTAATAGCAAAGTGAAACAGAAAGGAAAAAAGCGTATTTACAACCTTGACCCAAGCAAAATAACCACACAGCCCTCCCCGTTTCCAATGTCCCACCTTCTCATATTTTCAACAGTGTTTGCCCTAGGTGCTTCGCGACCCACCTGAAATTGGCTCGTGACCAGTGATGTCATTCAGGGGGAACGGACCAGAACGGGCGTTCCGGATCCTAACGGGCTCCGTGGCTGGTTCCAGGTTCCCGACAAGTGCCAATCAAAAGTGAGTTCCTGTTCCTAAAACATTTGAATGACACCACTGCTCGTGACCCACCTATTGGGTCCCGTCCCACAGTTTGCAAAACACTGCTATAGTGTTTATTATTATTTGCCTGTAAACCGCGTTGTGAACTTCATGTTGAAAAGCGGTATATAAATACTGTTGATTGATTGATTGATTGATTGAATAAAATCTCTCTCTCTCTCGCTCTGTGTGTGTGTGTGCGCGTGCGTGCGTGTGTGCGTGCACGCACACACACACACACACACACACACACACACACACAGACCCCTGAAAATAGTTCCATTAGATCCAGGGATGCTGCTGGCGCACATACTTTTCCAGCCAAAAGTTCCAAGTTCAGTTCCTGGCATCTCCAGGTAGGGCTGGGAAAGACCTTTGTCTGAAACCCTGGAACTTCACTACCAGACAGCGTAGGCAGTGGTCTGACTTGATAATAAAGCAACATCTTCGATACCTGAGGACCATCTCACCGAAAGGCGTTGGCATCGCTGTGCCGGTGAATTGACTCTAATTGACCCTCATTCTTTTTCTAGATTCTGCCAATTTCCCCGAGTATCCTTCCAGGTTCATTCTGTTGTTGCTGCCCCCTCTCTCTCTAAGATGGTCATCTGTTTCATTTTCATTATCTTTATTTCGCAAGTCACGATCGTCGGAAAAATAGACGTGGCCTTTCTTATTTTTCTCGGAGACATGCTAATTTTAATGAATACACACACTTGTTCTTCGGCATTCTGCGTCCTAGTAATTTTTCCTCTTTGCTTGTCGTGCATAGAGAATATCATTTTCATGTTTATTTTAGGGGCTGTTCAATGACATACACCTTAAGTCATTGGAATAAATCTCGTTTTATTTAATTCAAAAGCTTTTTTTTTTTTTTTAATAATCAATGACCTCCTTATTCAGGGGTAGATTGCTTCTGCATATTTAGCAGCTGTGTTCATCATATATGGAGATGGTGCATTGTACAAAATCATGATTCAAGGACAGCATCATTCTCTTGATTGGGCTTGAAATCTATTATTTTTGTTTTCTGATGTCAAAATACCTGGATAAATACCTCTGCCGTTTTCTCTCACTGGTCCACAGGTCCATGCTTTCTTGGGTCCCTTTTGCCGCTGTTTTCAGGCCTCCTGTTTTGAAAACCGACAACCGAAATCTTGGTTGGTGTTTAGGATTTTTGGGAATTTCTGCGCAGTAGTACATGCTGTGAACAGGTTTTTCTAGTTCTGCTGCTGGGCCTACCTCTGATCTTTCTAATGTTCAGAGCAGTGCAGTCTTCCCTAGGCTCTCGTATTTTCTTAACTTTTTCTTCTATTTTTAGAGAGAAAGAAACTTGCCTAGCTGTGCGCAAAAACAAAACAAAACAAAAAAAAAGTCACTCCACCAGAAAAATGAATGGAACCCTACAATTATGACAATTTAACTTTCTTTGATTCTCCCCCACCACCACCAAAACAAAATGAGACGTAATTTGTTTGTTCTACATCAAAGTGATAACTTCTCCTAGTGAGGATGGTTTTCTTTAAATCTGGATAATTTATGCCTTGGATTCATGCTAAAAACTGGCAGTTTTACCTTTCCTTCCAATGAGCTCTTTAAAAAGAAGGCATCTGGTTCCTCTCCAAATGTACTCCAACGTTTGAAGATTTTCTGCCACAAGCCCTCATGGGATTGTTCACCAGTACCCCTTCATTCTCTTTAGATTATGCCTTGAAATAATCAGATGGTTGAAATTTGGGGATGTGCAGAGGTGGATCTACAGGGAGGGCAAAGCTCTAAGTGTTGCAAGGAGCCTTACCCTGTCATGTAAACCCCTCCTCTCCCTTGCTGCTGTAGCCAGTAAGCAACGCCAAGATGTTGCTGTTCCCTGTGAGGATTGGCTAAAATGGTGCAGGAGAGCAGTGATTTCCACTGCAAGGTAAGGCTTCTTGCAAAACTTAGAGCGTTGCCCTCCCTTAGATCTGCCTCTGGGGATGTGTGCCATTGCAAAATTAAGGGTGCCATCCTAACCCGCGCTGGAAAAGTCAGGCCGGCTCACCTGCAATGCATCCTTAGGATGTTGGGAGGCAGCAGCTGCTTAGCACAGGGCAAGCGAATATGTTCCTGTTGCCTCAGGGTAAACCCCAACTAGCCCTATGGGGCTGCTCGGATCTGTGCCCCCAAAGGTTCAGGTGTAAGTCCATGTGGCAAGGGGTGCTCAAGTCAGGGCTGCCAAGGCCAGGGATGGGGGGCTGGATATGGCCCCACGGCCATGCCCCCATCCTTGCTCGCAGCACCCCCCGTTACGCCTCCCGCCCTCCTCGGCCACACCCTCAGCGCAGCCCTGCGCCAGCAGAGCTAAGCCGGTGCTCGGCTTCCACAGCTGATGCAGGGGGCAGCGGTGCCCGTGTCCCGGCAACCGAATCCGTGCCGCAGGCATGTCCTGTGGCGCGTTTGCTCCAGCACTGGTCCGGTGCCGGCGTGCTGCACCAGCGCCCTGGAGATGAGAATAGCAGAAGCACTCAGACAGATGGGACGGAGGATCGTATGGACAGACGTCTCGGTGAATTCAATGGGATTTACTCCCAGGGAAGTGTGTCTATCGGATTGCCGCCGAGCTGACTGTAAAGAACAAAAATTGGATCAGGTAGCGTCTACCTTTTTTAGGCGCATTTTGGGAGTGCCTAATTCAATCAGAAGAGGGACGTGGTGGCGCTGCGGGTTAAACCGCTGCTGCTGGGCTTTCCGACCGGAGGGTTGGGAGTTCAAGACTGCGCGACGGAGTGAGCTCCCGTTGCTTGTCCCAGCTCCTGCCAACCTAGCAGTTCGAAAGCACCGTAAATGCAAGTAGATAAATAGGGACCACTTCGGTGGGAAGGGAACGGCGTTCCGTGCGCTATGGTGTAGAGTCATGCCGGCCACATGACCATGGAAGCTTGTCCTCAGACAAAACGCCGGCTCTACAGGCTTTGAAACAGAGATGAGCACCGCCCCCTACATTCGGTCACGACTAGACCATTCGGTCATGGGGAAACCTTTACCTTTAATTCAATCAGGCTATCTACTATGGCCTTGGAACTTGGGACCCATCTCCCTTCCACTATGGCATGGTCCTTGGCCTTCAAATATTGGTTGCGTCTCCATCTAAACTCCCATCCTGATTCACTTCTTAACGACCTTCTAAAAGATTCCTATACCTCTAACTGGTTCAGACTCCTTGAAGCCAAACTTCAAACTCTGGATATTACCCTGGAATCACTTGCCGACACTGGTCTCAACCAGGCCCATTCTATTATCAAGACCAGACTCTGGGAAGCTGAAGCCCAGTTATTATTTTCTAACATCAATCCCACCTGTTCCCCCTATTACTTCGGCCTACTACCATCCTTTGGCCGTGTTTCTAATTACTTCAAGGATTTAATTAATCCAAGTAAGAGGCGGGCTTTTATGCTCGCTAGATTCAACATTTTCCCCTCCGTAGTCCTTGCGGGAAGATTCCAAAATATACCACTTGATAGCAGGATTTGCAATCTCTGCTCTTTGGAACCTGATATGGTGGTTCTTATCCTATGCCACTGTCCCGCTCTTAGAACACCCCATGCCTTCTTTTTAGATTCAATTCTCTCTACCTTCTCCGGTTCAACCGATGATCTTCTGTGCTCCCTTTTGGATGATAATTCTGCGGTTACCTGGTCTGGATGCCTTTAAGAGGGGATTGGACGGATTTCTGGAGGAAAGGTCCATCGTGGGCTATAGGCAATGATGGGTTGTGCAACCTCCTTACATTGGTGGTGGGCTACTTCAGAGTACCAGGTGCAAGGGAGTGGCAACAGGATGCAAGCATCTTGTTGTCTCATGCCTCCCTGGGGCACCTGGTGGGCCGCTGTGAGATACAGGAAGCTGGACTAGATGGGCCTTTGGCCTGATCCAGCAGGGCTCTTCTAATGTTCTTATGTACCACCAATTTGGTTGCTATTTGTTGGCTGTTAAAAGGAAAATATCTTCATGTGTCCCAAAAATTTGAATCCCAGGTTGTGAGCAAAATCCTGTTGTACAGATTGTATTTATTTCCCTTGTCTCCTGTTTATAATTTGTTTTAATGCCAATAAAGGTTTACGAATACGAATACGTAAAGAAACAAGAAGAAAACTGGGTGCCAAATAAGGAATATAACCCTTTGTGCATCTACTCAGAAGCAAGTCCTATTATGTTCCATGGGGCTTATGGCCAGAAAAGTGTGTATGGGGTTGCAGCCTTATGGCCCGATCCTGTCACAGTAGCCAGAAGCATCCCTAGAGGCATTGTGTTTGTGTGCTAGGTTTTGCAAGGAGTCTTACCTTACCTTGTCGTAGCCAAGGCATCGCTTTCCCCTGCGAGGACTGGCTGTGAGAGGGAGTGGGAGAGGAGCAGTTTACAGGGGAAGGTAAGGCTCTTTGCAAAACTTAGGGATGCTACTGACTGTGTGTGCAATCCTAACCTGGAGTTAGGCTGGCACAGTTAAGCCAGCACAAGGAAAACTGTAAAGCAGTGGTTTTCAAACTTTTTAGACTGGGACCCACTTTCTAGAACGGCGCTCGTGTTGGGACCCACCGAAGTGCTGTCATGAACCTGGAAGTGAGGTTGTGGCAGGAAGTGACATCATCAAGCAGGAAGTGCTGTCATGGTAACATAATAAAATGACACTGCTGAAACGTAAATTGGCATTCTTGGACTGCAGCAATTGTACAACCATGAAACATCCCTGATGGAAAACAAGATTAGGACACAATATGATGTGAAAGCACTAAACTAATTAAAAAAACAAACAAACCTCATTTGAAAATTCAAACTGTCAACTCTCACAAAAGGAATATAACAAGAGGAAGGTCTGCAGTTTCCAAGATGGCTGCTCCCAGCTTTCCATGACTCACCTGGCATCAGATTGCGACTCACCAAGTGGATCCCAACCCACAGTTTCAATAACACTGCCATAAAGTGTGCTTGAACCATTCTCCGGGCGCAATCCTAAACTGAGTTAGGCCGGCATAAGCTAAGCCAGCAAAGTCTGGCCAGCACAAGGGACACCATAAAGTATGTTTGGACCACTCTCGGAGTCAGAGAGGCCACAGCACAGACGTGCGCCATCCTCCCTGACTCCGAGAGCAGTCCAGACACGCTTTATGGTGGCCCTTGTGCTGGCCAAACTTTGCTGGCTTAGCTTATGTTGGCCTAACTCCAGTTTAGGAGACTCTCAGACTCAGAGAGGCCAGCACACAGACGTGCGCCACCCCCCTGACTCCAAGAGTGGTCCCAATGCACTTTATGGCCATTGCTGGCCTAATTTTGCCGGCCTAACTCCAGGTTAGGATTGCGCTCTGTAGCGTCTCTTCCACTGGAGCTGGCATAAAGCTGTCAATCCCAGTCATGAAAAGCCCATTCTGGCCGCACGCTCAGTAGGCTGCTGGCAGGAAAGCAGGAGCTTTTCCTCCTGCACCGGTGGATCCGGAGCAGCCTGCTGTTGAAGGTAAATCAGCGGGGAGCCAGGAGGCGGTGGCGGAACGGTGGAATGAGGAGAGGGAGGGCAAAATGAAATAATAATAATAATAATAATAATAATAATAATATTAATATTAATAATAATAATATGTATTTATATACCACTTTTTTTAAGATCACTAGATTTCTCTAATGATTGTAACTCAAGGCGGTTTACATAGGCAGACTTTTATTCACAAACCTGAAGGTTTTTACAATTTACAGAAACGTTCTATCTTTCAAGAACAACACTCATACAGATCTTTCTTTCTGGATTTAGCCTTCTTTCTTAGCCACCCGTCTGTCTTCTGCTGGCTGATATGAGGCTTCCCTGCTCCCACCAGAGACGCAGCTGACTTCAGCACACTCCTCCTCCCACGAGGCAGCTGGAACTCAGCTTTTAATCAGCTGCAGTTTGCAAGGTCTGCCGCTCACAGAGACTTCCGGTAGGGGAGGGGCAGGGGGAGCAGAATGGGGCAGCAAAAGAGTGGGAAGGGCAAATCACGTCCGGGAAGGGGTTGGGTTTGGGGGCAGCAATGACCTGGGGCTGCCACATGAAGCAGTTTCCCACTGGGGATGTCCCGCACCTACCGTGAGGCATTCCGGAGCACTGCAAAATGGCCTCCCTCCTGCATGGTTCAAAATGGAGTGCCAGTTTGGAGTGCCAGTTTCTGCACATGAGTAATGCAGGGGGGTGCCTGCTCAGGCATGGAGGATGACAGAATTATGTGCTGGGGGCAGCGGCGTCATGCAGCCGGAACGCTGGGCAGGAGGAACGGGTGAGTGGCAGCCCGCCCGTTGCGTACCGCTCCGTTTCACCGTCTTCCCCGCCCCCACGGGGACGGGGAAGATGGCGAAACAGAGCGGTACGCAACGGGCGGGCTGCCGCTCACCCATTCCTCCCGCCCAGCGTTCCGGCTGTATGACACCGCTGGCTGGGGGGCATAATCATGTTGCCTTGCCCCCAGACATTTTATGGGGGGAAGAATAGGATTGGGCTCTCTGTGGTAGGGCAGTGTAAAAGAGGCAGTTGTTTGTACACCCAAGTGACTATGAAGCTTGGCAGAAGCTACTGCAGAGTAAATGGGATTAAAGAGGCATCCGGCTGAGGCAGTAGGTGGCAATCTCAATGCTCAAATGGATCATGTCAAGGTCCTCGAGTCAGGCACTGCTCCCAATCTAAATTGCCGCGATGGGCATCTGAACTGCTAAATGGGCATCTATTTTCCCCCTTTCCTTTTCAACGGCATAAATGGTGACTTCTTGCAGGGCACTTCTAAGCATATTTACTCAGAAGTATGTGCCACAGAATTCAGTGGAACTTACTCCCTAGTAAGCATGCAAAAGATGAGCTGCTTTTATTGCATTCAGGCTCTCCTGTAAGGCAGTTTCTCAATAATGGGATAGGACAGAGCCGAGCGTCATTTGTTTGTGAATCTGAGAAGATGTTCTTTCCTCCCGGCCTCTCTCACAACACCAGAACCAGGGGACAGCCACTTAAACTGAGTGTTGAAAGACTTAAACAGAGAAAAGAAAATACCTTTTTACACAGTGGAAATTAATCTGTGGAACTCCTTGCCACAGGAGGTGGTATTGGCATCTGGCCTATGTACCTTTAAAAGGGGATTGGACAGATTCATGGAGGAAATGTCCATCACACGCTACAGGCAGTGAAGGGTATGTGCAACTTCCTGGTTTTAGATGTAGGGTACCGCAGGCCAGGTTCTAGGGGGAGGCAGCAGGATGCAGACATCCTGAGGCACCTGGTGGGCCACTGTGAGACACAGGAAGCTGGACTAGATGGGTCTTTGGCCTGATCCAGTGAGGCTCTTCTTATGCTCTTAAGGCCCAGATTGGGTTGCAAGTTATTATAGCTCCTTTACTTCCCCACAGACAGGACAGCAAGTTTTATTTACCTCATATTAACCTCAGATTTTAGCTCAGAAATTTACCTCAGAATGCCAGATATAAGGGAGTGACAACAGGATGCAGGCACCTTTTTGTCTCATGTGTTCCCTGAGGCACCTGGTGGGCCACTGTGAGATACAGGAAGCTGGACTAGATGGGCCTTGGCCTGATCCAGCTGGGCTCTTCTTATGTTCTAATGCCACTTGCGTTCTATGTTCTTACGTCCTAATGTTCTTATGTTCTTCACCAGCCGTACCCTACGCTGTTCACAATCTACTTTTTGACCTTCTCCATGCTTCCAGTTCTTTTCGTTTTGACTTTGTTGGCTTCTGAATGATCGCCTTCCATAGAACAGCAGTGCCTGCCTCTATTTTTGTCCCAACATTTACCCTTCCACAGCTGGGATCAATGGCAGGCATCCTTCCTAGGTGGCTTCTGGCAACCAAACTTCCTCCTGAGCGGTGTCCTATTTAATATTACCTGCCTCTGTGCCCTTGTACGTTTCTCAACGGAACAGTCGGTGTTCTCTAGAAGTCCTCTAGTCGTTTGTCCAAAGGATGTCAGTTTTGTTGTCTTAAAAGCCTCCCAATTCCATGTTTGCTTTCCTAAGTGCTTGTGAAAAGGCACTATTATCTCAAGCCCGTGTTTGAGAATTCCGCGAGTCTGTCATTTCCCCTCCATTCCTGACTTGCATTTCAAAGCCCATTTGCTTCTTTTTATCATCTCGTCTCCTTTCCCATTACAGTTTTTTACATTATGATATTGAAGCAGCCTTTGATCGTTTTGTAGTTTGCTTAGGTTCCTTGTGTAATTCACTCACTCGCTTGTCTGCGAGCATGTTCACTTGCTTTTCTAGAAGACTGCATGTCAGGGGAGAAAAAAAAAAGGCACCAACCATAATCTCATCTGTCGCTTTTTAAAAATCATTTGACATGTTTTGTCTGCCATATCCGATCAGCTTTGTCTTTGCATTTTCGCAGAGTCTTTCTTGATAATTAATATATCTACTCTGGGGACAATAATTAATGCACTTCCTCCATTCTTTTATATCTTCTTTTCTTTGATAGTGCAAAATAAAAACCATTATTATTTTTGAAGTTCTTTTATCTCTCCCCACCCTGCATGTTCCTGAAGTGACTCTAAAACATCAGCCATTCATGTTGTTTCTGTATCAGTATGGAAAAGCGGAAAGATCAGAAAATCCGCTTTGAGTCGTGATGCTGTTTATCTTTTCTTTCAGCACTAAACCATAAAATCCTGTCTTTCCACGATGGTAGTGGCAAGGACAAGGACTTCCAGCCTATGCCACGCGATTTAAAATCAGGGCTAGCTGTACCATCTTTACTCACTGAGTGATAGCATCTTTCTTCACCTGGATTACCAGTAGCAACAGCAGTAGCAACAACAGCCAAAGCACTTTGGATGGAGCGATGCCTGTTGTCAAATTCTCTCTGCCCTGGGAATCCAATCTCACGTCTGCTGCCCAGTGGAGGAGCAGTCACATCCAGTGGTGGGATTCAGGGGGTTCGCCCAGGTCCTATAGAACCGGTTGTTAAATGGCCGGGCCCTGCCCACTCGCTTACCTTGGTTGGCTTCGGGTTTTTTTTTTGCTCCGGCTATGACGTCATAGAACCGGTTGTTAATTTATTTGAATCCCACCACTGGTCACGTCCCCTCCAACTCTCACAGCCTCGATTTGGGCTTCTGGTTTCCTTGGCTCTGTGCCTGCTATACGACAGGCACAGAAGCCAGGAAAGCATAGGTGAGGCTGGATCCTCCCCTGGGGCAAGGGTGCAAACATGCCCTTGCCCTAGGGAGGCTACCCAGCGCTCCAAAGCTGTGCTGAATTTAGTGCAACCAGTGGTGTCATCCTACCGGTACGCTGGGCGAGACGTCCGGGTGATCGGCAGCCCGCCCATCGCATACTGCAGTGTTACGCCGTTTGCGACAGGCGGGCTGCCAATCCCCTGGATGTCCCGCCCAGCATACTGGTAGGATGACACCACTGAGTGCAACCCACTGGCGTCGCTGTTCCAGAGCAGCTTAGGATTGCACTCTAAGTTGTGGCATTTCCTGTGTCTTACTTTCCACTCTTGCGGCCCAACCCTTTGAATGCGCATCCTGCCAGTCAACCGCATTTTGCGGTGGTTATAAAATGCAAGTGGTGAGCAGCTGGGTCCACACAAGGATGGAGTGGATCTTCCCGCTGGAGCAGGTAAGATTCCAACCAGAGTACAGATAGATTGAGTACAGGTTGTCACGATGGCGACAATAGAGAGTGTGGCATGGTGCCAAAACTTCATGGAAAAGGTGGTTTTAAGAAGGGATTTGAAGGTTTCGGTAGACCAGTGGTTCTCAAACTTTTTGGCATCAGGACCTACCTTTTAGAATGGCACACATCTAAGCAGTAAAAAAAAAAGATAAATACTCCTCCCTATAAATGTTTTTTTATGGCTTTTACTCCTCCCTATAAATGTTAGTTTTTGGTGTATTTGTATAGATTATATGGATAAGAAAGAGGAATCAATTTAGCAAACGTATAATTTTGAAAGATATGAGAGAATATACACCAATGATGGGCACTTGAACGAACTGATTTAATTAAGATATAATAAGCTTAGAATTGCAATTCTGTTATCTCTATCTATCTATATATCTATATATCTATATATATCTCTAGATATATATATATCTTATATATATATCTAGAGATGATTTTTAGACATGCTTGACCCTCCACTCATCTTATGTGTATTCCTCTGTGTTTCCAACAATCCTATGTAACTCTTTTCCTTGTCCCATAACTTAAAGAATAAATTTTAAAAATATTTACTCAAAAAAAAGAAAAAAAAAGAATGGCACACTGGAAATGATGGCATTAACCATCGAAGTGATGCCATCATTAAGTGGTGGCATTATTAAGTGATGGCATGAAAGTTATGTCATGGCTGGAAGCGACATCATCAAGCAGGAAGTGTCATCTTTGTGATGTGATCAAATGATACTCCTGGAATACAAACTGGCATCCTTGGAATGCAGCAATTCCACAACCATGAGACATCCCTCACAAAAAATCAAAATTAGGAACAAAATATGTAAAAAAAACATTGAACTGAAAACAATTTTTTTTTAAAAAAACTCGAGCTGTTAACACTCACAAAAGGAATATTGCAAGAGGAAGGTCTACAGCTTCCAAGATGGCTGCTCCCAGCTTTCTATGACCCACCTGACATCAGGTTATGTCCCACCAAGTGGGTCTGGACCCACAGTTTGAGAAACACTGCGCTAGACCAGTGATTTTTCAACCTTTTTCATTTCAGGGCACAACATAGGGTGGTGTTTTTTTTTTTTTTTTGTCTTTTTTTTGTCATTTGGGCAGAATTGTGCCTCCAATAGTGGGCTCATGACCCCAATAGCCGTACTAATAAATTACCCCCTCCCCAACCCCCATGACACACCAATGTGCGACAACACACCTATTGAAAATTGCAGCATTCGTGTTGTTATCAAACCAGAGATCATCTTGCTGTTTCTAGGAATTACTGGTTGGTCACTTAAAAAAGAAACAAACCCATTTCACTTTTTGCAGGTAAAGCATTGTACTGTCAACAATGCGGGCTGGCCCAATGAAATAAAAAAATGGAATTAAAAAACCGAGGGGCCCAGATTACGTTGCCTTTCTAGTCATAAAACCTTGACACTTCACACATCTCTTCAGCTATAAACACCCTGTAAGACAGGCTGCGCTGACGATGGATATGATTAAAAGTTAAAGGTTTCCCCATGACTGAATGGTCTAGTTGTGACCGACTGTAGGGGGCGGTGCTCATCTCCATTTCTAAGCCGAAGAGCTGGCGTTGGTCCAAGGACAGTTTCCGTGGTCATGTGGCCAGCATGACTATACGCCGAGGCGCACAGAATGCCGTTTACCTTCCCACCGAAGTGGTACCTGTTTATCTACTCGCATTTTTACGTGCTTTCGAACTGCTAGGTTGGCAGGAGCTGGGTCAAGCAATGGGAGCTCACACTGTTGCGTGGTCTCGAACTACCAACCTTCTGGTCAGCAAGCTCAGCAGCTCAGCGGTTTAACCCCCAGCGCCACCACATCCCTATGGATATGATTAAGGCATCTAATGCAATCTAACTAGCACTTAACTCACCAGCAGAGAAGTAGTTTAACGGTTAACATCGTTAAGCCTTTTATCTCAGGCAGAGACATTTCAGGAGCCGAGATTGTCACTTTCCAGTGCAAGTGTGTTTCTAAGCAAAGATGGTTCTGCTTTCCACCTTACCTCATGAATGTTGCTCTTTTTGCATTATTCAGGGTTGCTCGGAATAGGTGCTTTGAACCAATACGCCGGCCCCCTCCTTTAATAAAAAATACTGAATTTCCATTTCCCTCCTTTTTTGAGTGCCTTACATTTTTCCACTGCTTCCTTATTAATGCCTTTGTTTTAAAAATGGGGCACCGAGACGCATGATCTCAGCAAATATCTTAGTGAGTATACTGTTGCTTTGGGGCAAGCACAACTTAATATTCATAGATCTTGGAATGCGGAGGCTGAACGTGGAGAGAATCAATGTGGATTCTCAAGCATTAGGTTCTGGGGCTAAATATCAGATGCGAACAACTTATCAGAGGATTGGCAACATTATTAAAGTATCATGTTCGAGCCAAGATGCCTGTAAGTTTCAAAAATCCATGGAAAGGAGGATGCCTGTGCTAGTTGACATTTCAATAAAATATGGCTAAGAAGGAAATACCTTGTATAAAGAGATCTCAACCGACAACCACAGAATGGAACAATAAAAAGGGGCGGCCACCCAATAACATCCACATAGATCCCAGAGCTCTTGTTTGATGTTTGGGAATCTATCAAAGCCAATTAAAACTGCCTGTGCTATCAGATGGCTCGCTGCTAACGCAGGACAAATTGTATTTGTGTTTTGTAAAAGAAATACATTTTTGCTTTGGGGGAAAAAAATCTCCATGGGTGAGTCTGCGGGCGCAATCCTAACGTGGAGTTCGGCCGGCACAGTTAGGCCAGTGAAGGCAGGGCAAATAATAATAATAATAATAATAATAATAATAATAATAATAATAATAATAATACTTGGATTTATATACCGCCTTTCTTAGGTCACCAGATTTCTCTGATGACTATAACTCAAGGCGGTTTACATGGGCAGACTTTATTCAGAAACCTGAAGGTTTTTACAATTTATACAGAAATGTTCTATCTTTCAAGAACTACACACATTCAGATGGATCTTTCTGGATTTAGTCCTTCTTTCTGGCCACCCGTTTGTCTTCTTGCTGGCTGATAAGTGGCTTCCCTGCTCCCACCAGAGAAGCGGCTGAACTTCGACACAACTCCCCCTCACACAAGGCAGCCGAAGCTCAGCTGTTAATCAGTCGCAATTTACGAGGTCTGCCGCTCACAGAGACTTCCGGCTGTCCCGAACTGGCGACCTTCAGATCTTCAGCTCTTATCTTCAGGCAAACGGAGGCATTAACCCTCTCAACTAAATCTTCTGCTAAATGGAACCAATGGAAACAGAAGATTTTTTTTGGGGGGGGAGGGGGTCAAATAGTGCAACCATGTGCAATGAAAACGCATTTGCCTCATTCTCGCCTAAAGCGGGGGCACAAAACGACTATGTGTTGTTACATGGTCAGAATTTTATTTCTGATTGTTTCTGCTTCATTGAAGAAGCCACATGCTTATTTTTTTTCACATTTTTATACCACCCTTCCTGCAAACCAGGTGAGGTGGACATTGACTGGCTCAAGGTCATCCAAGAATCAATCAATCAATCAACAGGTACTTATATACCGCTTTTCAACACGAAGTTCACAAAGCGGTTTACAGGCAAATAGTAATAATAAAGTTAAATGGCTCCCTGTCCCAAAAGGGCTCACAATCTAAAAAAAAGGCAGACCGCCAGCAACAGCCACTAGAAAGACTGCGCAGGGGTGAAGAGGGACAGTTACTCTCCCCCTGCTAAATATAAGAGGAACACCACTGGAAAAAGTGCCTCTTGTCCAGTTAGCAGGGGTCTTGAAGAAGCTTCAAGACTAAGTGAGGATTTGAACCTGGATCTTCCAGGTCAAAGCCCAACTCCCAAACCACTACACCATCCAGCTATCAGGCATTTAAACTCATGTACTTGGTGCTAGGTGGCTACCAGGAGAATGACCCAGAGTGCAATGTGACTATTAGAAGGACTGCTGGCAAGAAGCCACAGATCTACAGGCCAGGAAAACCACACTTGCGATTAAAATGTAACAACACCCCCCCCCCCCGGAAAAAAAATCCCATTAGTTCCTACATGGAATCCCTTTACTCAATTGCTTCCCCCACTCATGCGCACCTATTACTATTCATGTGCACCTATTACTTCCCCCACTCATGTGCACCTATTACACACTAACAGTGTGGGGAAGAGTAGAGTGTGTGATCCCATCTTCCCCTGTCATCCTGCTGTGCTCCACATAAATTTTCTGTCTCCCTGGCTCACTTCCAGGACTGGAGCAAGCTGGAAAATTCATGTTGCTTCAAAGCTATGAAGCACAGTGAGGTGATCAGGAGTGAGGTGTTGTTGTTTTTTTGCTGGTTTATAGCAATGGTGGTGTTGGATCCTAGGTTTGACCAAAATCGTGTTGGAACTCATTTGCTGCCTGACCAGTGATGTGACAATCTACGGCAGCAATTTTCAACCAGTGTGCTGCAAAAGGTGTGTACATGTGCAGTGGGAGTTTGGTTGGAAATTGCTGAAAAACTCTTCTGGGTTGTGCAGCTCTGTTTCTTGGGTGACTGTGACTTGGGTGCCTGCTCTGTGACTTTAATACTGCATTTATTAGTATGTTAGTAAGGTCATGATTAGGGACGTGGCGGCACAGCGGGTTAAACTGCTGAGTTGCAAGCTTGCTGACCGGAGGATTGGCAGTTTGAGACCACGCGATGGACTGAGTTCTTGCCAACCTAGCAGTTTGAAAGCACGAAAAAAATGTGAGTAGATAAACAGGTACCACTTTGGAGGGAAGGTAATGGCGTTACGTGCACCTTGGCATATAGTCACGCTGGCCACATGACTACGGAAGCTTGTCCTTGGACAAACGCCAGCTGTTCAGCTTAGAAACGGAGATGAGCACCACCCCCTACTAGGGTCATGACTAGACCATTCAGCTTTACCTTTAAGGTGATGTACATCTTGATCAGCAGTTCCCAAACTCTCGGGAACTGTGGCTCGCTTTGCACTGCGCAAGGATCCCCAAGTGATGGTGATGTCATAATCACCAATCATTTGGACCCCTCTGGAGGCAAGGGGGGGCTGTGCTCCGGAAGCTTGTCTGAGCCCCGCATAAGCCCCGTGCATCCATCTGTGGCCTCTGCAGGGCTCAGAATGGCCAATTCGGTGAAAAAAATCTGGTTTCTGGAGGGAAACCGGAAGTGATGTTTTAATGTCTTATAAGGCATTCGGAGGCTGGGGAAAGCACTCCAGGAAATACATACATACATACATACATACATACATACATACATACATACATA
>JAJKFI010000135.1:2364809-2411212 GCA_029204185.1 Lerista edwardsae | reverse complement strand
GCTGGTGGCTAAAAAGCATCAAATAAACCAAGTCTTGGAGTCAAAGCATTTGCTTTCTGCAAGTCTCTCTGTTTTTCAGAAACGTTTTCCTTAAGAGATGCTACAGAGCAAGGGGGGCAAACTTACTTCAAACGTAAGAGCCACATATGATAAACTTCAGGTGTTTGAGAGCTGCAATATTTTAAAGAAGCATTTAAATTCTTAAATACATTTACTCACCGTGAACACCCACCCCTCTAGCAGTGCCCATGGCAGACGCAACATCACGCTGCATAGATCCTCCGCCTCTGAATCCAGTGGACTCCCAGTTTATAACCAGTAAATAATTATATATATTTATTTGAAGAATTTATACCCCGCCTTTCCCATGCTGAGGCAAATGCCCAAGGCTGCTGACATGAGCAGGCTAGTCTAAGTCACCATTTTTTCAATGGTTTTTTTTTTTTAACAAATATTCAGTATTCTTGTGATCCGCCAATCCTCAGTCCCAGATGTAGCCTTCACAGTGTGGTTCTCTCCTTTGGCTGGCTGCCATCCAGCCTCAGCAGGCAATTGCAAGTCAAGCTTGGACAGGTCCTCAAGGTCGTATTCCATTCTTTTGCTGGCTGGCCTTCTCACACACTCCATTACAACTCTCATTTGCCGTGAGTAAGCAGCTCCACAGCGCCTCTGTTCTGCCACCGCAGGTACTGCAGCTTGTCCCAGCCTGGCATTCCATCTCCCATCCAAAAATTGACCACAGATTCTCCTGCTTAGCTTCAGGCAATACCAGCAGCTCAACCATAGGTCCACACCTCCTGCCTTATATACTATAAAGCTTGAAAATTTCATATTTCCCTTTTATATTAATTGTGATGCAAAATGGAGGTGACAGTGAGACTATGAACAGGAAGCAGACAGCAGAGGGAGCAGACAGTAAGAATGCTAGACTCTGCTTCCTGTTCACATTCTCCGGGTTTCCGCCTCAAGAATAAAACATATGTAAAATAATAAAAGTGTCAATCAAAGGCGTACCTAGAGGGGGGTCACAGCATTAGGTTTAGCAAGCAGTTACTCCTCCTCTTCTTCAGAGCCATTCCCAGTGGCTAGAACAAAGTGGAGGCTACATTGGCTATGAATGGATACAAAGAGGAGGGGGAGCGGCTGCTTGCAAAATGCAGTGCTGTGATCCCCGTCTAGGTATGCCTCCGGCAGAGCAATCTTATGCCTCCCTTGCTCCGGTGCTGAGCTCTTGTGCCCGCTGAACACTGTTGCAAACGTGCCATGAAGGGCGTCTGCATCAGCGCTGTGGTGCTGGACCGGCGTGAGCAGCAGTGCTGGCGCTTGGTGCCCTCAACCGTCGGCAGCGCCGGCCATGCGCCAGTCAAGCGTCGCTCGGTTGGTGCAGGGCGGCCACAAAGGCGTTCCAGAGGCGTTCTGGTGGCGTAACTGGGTGGTGCAGTGGGCGGAGACGGCGGTTGTGATGCAGGACGGCCATAGTGCCATATCCTAACTCCTGTCCCTGGCCAGGATGGCCCTGATTCGGGCTGCTTCTGTGCATGTTCCTCTGCGCCTGCAAAACAGCAGGTGCAGATCCGAGCAGGCCCATAGGGGCGACCGGGACTTACATGGGTGCAAGGGGAAAACCTCCCCTTGGCCTGGACGTTGCTGTTGCCTCCTCCTAATGGGCTTTAGGATACAGCCCTGTTATGTCGGCCTTACTAGGCTGGCTTTGTATAGGATTGCGCTCTGAGTGTCATAATGCAGCAGGTGTTGATCAGTTAAGACAACCACAAAGAGAGAAACCTCCCTATTTTCTCCCCAGCCACCTCTGCTGCCATTCCAATATGTATTTGTGCACTGCGGTGGCTACAGAACTCCGGTGCAGGATCATCATTCATTCTTCATGGATCCGAGAATATCTCAAAATTCCATGTGTGTCAGGCTGCCAATGTGTGGGTGATTGCTGGCAACCAGGGCCCAGTCTGTACAATTGTCCTCATAGACACATGAAAGAAGCACTCACAGCTGCATAAAACAATGAATAAACAAAGGGCCTGACTCTGCTCTGGAGGGGGATAGTTTGTGAGATGCCTTGGTATATCCTTGCGATCTGGAAAATATTCTCCTTTCCAGCCACAGGAAAAACGTAGAAGGTAACACCAGACCTTTCACACTTCATCCACAGAAATCATATCCATGCAGGAAAAACCATGAACAATGCACCTGCCTACAGGAGAAGCATGTTTATTGGTATGATTATATGTACAAACTTACAAAGTTAGTGTGTACACACACACACAAGTTCAATAAGAGAAAACGTCCACCACCTGTGCGTCTACTCCGGCCATTATTGTTCATTTCATGCCGTGACTATTACTGAAAATAACTTTGTCATGGGGTGTGTATTTGTGTGCCAAACATTTATGGGCATGGGGTGCCAAATGACCTTGGTACGCCACTGCCTTTATTGAAACAGGAAGAGATGGCAGAGCAGGAAGGAGGAGAGGGACAAGACTATTGACTTCTCATGCTTGACTCTCCATTCAGCTGTGAAGGAGGAACGCAAGGACCATGAATGCGCTGCATATTATTTCCGTCTTCATCCTATGTCTGCTTTGCAGAAAGCTAACAAAGTGCATGTGACATTACACAGTGCTGTGATTCAACAGACTGTTCATCATATTCCATTTAATGAATGATCTGAGTAATGCTATTACATAGTTCATAAGAATAATAGTTTTTCTTCCATCTGTTTTCTTTTGTTGCTCACCACAATACTGGCATTCAAATCGGCACAGCATACCAAAGTAACCAACAGAAAGTAACCAGAGCAAATCTAACTGGAGTTATTAATTTTTTTCTGCATGTTTTTATAGATACAAAACATCAGTATATTGTTGTACCAGTGTAATTTTGCAGATGATTTTGTAATTTTGCAGTTCGTTGGAATCTTAGTAAGATCTAAGCAGTCTCCTCCAATATCAGGTGCAGTGTACTTTTCAGCATCTAAATGCACACTGATACCCAATGAGCATGTTGGCAATGATCTGCAAGGACATCTCCCTTACTAAAGCCCCATAGAGAATCTCCCCTATTTCTCTCTTGGGCAGAAAGAGTGCCCACACGTGTCGGTTCATGACTTTCCTGTGAGCAAGACCATTACAAAGGCTGGTGGATGCCTGACTTCTGCTGTAACAGACAAACATAAGAAGAGCCCTGCTGGATCAGCCCAAAAGCCCATCTAGTCCAGCTTCCTGTATCTCACAGTGGCCCACCAGGTGCCTCAGGGAGCATACAAGACAACAAGATGTCTGCATCCTGTTGGCACTCCCTTGCACCTGGCATTCTGAGGTAAATTTCTGAAGTAAATCTGAGGTTAATAAAATTTGCTATCCTGTCTGTGGAGAGGGAGCTATAATAACTTGCAACCCAATCTGGGCCTTAAGAACATAAGAAGAGCCCTACTGAATAAGGCCAAAGGCCTATGTAGTCCAGCTTTCTGTATCTCACAGTGGCCCACCAGGTGCCTCAGGGAGCACACAGGACAACTAGATGTCTGCATCCTGTTGCCACTCCCCTGCATCTGGCATTCCGAGGTAGCCTACTTCTATAGTGATACAAGCATACTGTACTTGATGGAGCATTTACAACACTCATAGGAGTTGTGCCAGCCTACCTGGGCTTAGAATTGCAGCCTCATTGACTGTGCTGGAGAAGAAAAGAGCCACAAGGAAAGGAAAGGTACTTAAAAAAAAAAACTTGTTGGCTTGGGTGAGACTCTGCCTCCCCTGATGCATAGAATATGGCAGACTTGGTTAACTTCTTGCCCAAACTTACTTACGGGCAATTAACAGGTTGGTTTCAACCTCCAAGCCAATCAAACCTTAATATAAACAAAGAATAGCATTTGGTGCATTCAAAGCAAAAGAACACTTTGCTTCCTTATATAGGACCCTATTTTTTTTTTTTTTTTTTACAAAATGGACGAGTAGGGAAAACAAAAGGATGGGAAATGCACACACATACACAGTATGTGGTAAAAAAATGCATATTGTGTGCTATACTGTGACATGATGTTAAATGCAGCCCATTGAAAAGCTGAAGGTGGCATATATAATGTCTTTTGTCGATTCTGTATGTTGGAATTCTGTCTTGAACAGAAAGTTCCGTCACCTAGCTGTTTGTCCTGAGTTTTCAGCACCTTTGATTAGAGATACCTCTTAGAGCTCAATCCTAACCTGGAGTTAGGCCGGCACAGTTAGGCCAGCAAAGTTTGACTGGCACAAGGTACACCATAGAGTATGTTTGAACCACTCTCAGAGTCAGGGAGGATGGCGCACGTCTGTGTGCTGGCCTCTGACTCCGAGAGTGGTCCAAACATAGCCCAATCCTATTCATGTCTACTAAGAAGTAAGTCCCATTATCGACAATGGGACTTACTCCCAAGTAAGTGTGGATAGGATCGCATCAAGTGTCCTTTGTGCTGGCCAAACTTTGCTGGCTTAACTCCAGATTAGGATTGCAGATTAGGATTGAATCTGCGTCAGTGTGGAAATTCGAACTTAGAGAACCAAGCCGTGCTCGAAACAATACCCTTTATTATTGTTTGAGGGCTGCACATTTAAGCCCAAAGTTTCCACATCAGAAAGGGAACACAATTGTGCAGAAAGACTTTGAATAACAATGTTAGAGATAGTGCTTTAAATTTTTTAATAGACTGAGTTTTTCCTGTGATATATCTATTCTTTTTGATGTTAGCTATAACATACATTATATTGATCTGTTTCCCCAGTGACTCGCTGAAGTTTATGAGGACATGTTGCTGGTGTATCTATTAAAATGTTGCTTACAGTTCATACGACTTACTTTTGCTCTATTAATTTATCCCTGCACAAATTAGTTCTTGTTAAGGGGAGAAAAACAAGAACAACTGAGTGAGGAATATTTTCCACGGTTCTTGCCAAGCCTATTAAGAAATGTTCCAGCTATTATTCCAAAGTTAATGTTTACCTTTTCTAATACTGCTGACATTTACCCCTTTTGCAATCAGCTCATATCAAAATTCTCGCTGATTGCTTTGGATAATCTTATGCATACGTTGTGCGTTCATCACTTGCATAGAAATAACAAACAAACAATATTAATGCATGGCATTAAATGAACTCAGAAATATCAGGTTTAAAATGATGAGTGTGGACCCATAGGAAGGTCTGTGGTTTGTGTACAGCACTCCTACCTTGTTCCTTGCAGTTTTACGGGGAACCCCTTAGCAACGTTTCACAGAGAGGGGGAGGAGAGGGGGGAGAAAGGTCAGGCTGTGATTGTGATTAAAGGGCCTGAAAAGACAATCAATGACCCAATGATCTATTGGAAATTAAATGCAATACCACCAGCAGACTCTAGAGGGCAGTGTACTGTCCAGTCACCTGAGATAATCTACCTAATCTACTCAGAGATAATCTACTCTGTGGGTCTTGCAGGACATGCGGTCCTCCCTCTCTCCCTCCCTCTCACAGAATTCTCTCTTTTTCTCCAGATACCATGCGAACGTACATAAGAAGGATCCGTCCAATAAGGGGCATCTGGTGGACTATCTAACCCAACTTCCTGTATCTCACAGTGGTCCACCAGATGCCTCAGGAAGCACACAAGGCAACAAGATGGTGGCATCTCACTCCCACTCCCTTGCACCTGGCATTCTGAGGTTACCATTGCACCAATGAAGACACCAGACTGTGATTTGGATTTAACTTGGGCCACTTTATTAAACACAAGTTTTTAAAACATGAAACCTACTGAACACACTGTCCCTCCTTTGCCAGTCTGGGGTAGGCAGGTAGATATTCACAGCCAATTCAGATGACAGCAAAAAATTCCTGCCTGGCATACTGAGCGACCAGCTAGTCTCAGACTGTACATACCCATCATCAGTGATGTCATCTGGTAATGAAGAACGGGAACGCTGGGCAGGACTTACACGTGATTGGCTGCCCGTCCGTTCCGTTCCACGGCTGCCCTGGCCTCGGTGGGGTGCCTGCTCGCCGGGGGGGACGGGTGGGGGCACGCCAGGTGCCTGGGCGGGCAGCGGTGGGGTGCGCCAACCGGGGGCAGCCCCTCCGAGGCCAGGGCAGCCGCGGAATGGAATGGACGGACTGCCAATCACGCATAAGTCCCGCCCAGAGTTCCCATTCTTCATTACCAGATGACATCACTGCCCATCATGGCTTGTAACCTGTGATGGAGTTTTCCAAACAGAAAAAGATGTAATGTTCCAGGGCTCCTGGACGGCCTCAGGGTATCCAGCAGACCTGCACACAAAGGAATCAGCTCTAGGGTGCCCTGTTCCCAAAGTACCAGGGCCTCTGATCCTAATCAGAAGGTGTATTTAATCAGCTATGAACTGTAAGCAAAGTACGTCTAATGAAACTTTAACCAAGCATCTGCCCTGTGTTTGCTTTTGTTGTATAGCAACTAGTCTGGGTGGTGGGCAGGAGGTGTGGACTGGTGGTTGAGCTGCTGGTAACTCCTGAAGCTAAGCAGGAGAATCTGTGGCCTTGTTTTTGGATGGGAGACAGAATGCCTGGTTGTGACAAGCTGCTGTACCTGCTGTGGCAGGACAGAGTCACTGTGGAGCCGATTAGCCAATGTGGAAATGTGTGAGGCCAGCCAGCAAAAGAACAGAGGAAAACCTTGAGGACTTTCCAGGTTGGACTTTCGATGGCCTGCTGAAGTTCAGTGGCACGCAGCCAGATTAGAGAACCACACTGCGAAGGCTACATCTGGGACTGAGTATTTGGTGGATCATAGAACACTGTCTGTAAAAACCCCATTGAAAAATGGTGGTTTAGACTAGCCTGCCCATGTAAGCCACCTTGGGCATTTGCTTCGGCATGGAAAAAGCAGGATATAAATTCCTCAAATAAATAAAGAAATCTCTACTATAGGGAGGGGGAGTTTTGTTGATTTTTCTGCTATTTTCCCCTCTGCCTTCCAACAGAATCATTATCTTGGTACCTCGAGTAGAGTAAAGGTAAAGGTTTCCCCAGAACCAAATGGTCTAGTCGTGACCAACTGTAGGGGACGGTGCTCATCTCCATTTCTAAGCCAAAGAGCCTGCTTTTGTCCAAAGACAAGCTTCCATGGTCATGTGGCTGGTATGACTATACGCCGTAGCGCATGGAACGCCGTTACCTTCCCACTGAAGTGGTACCTATTTATCTACTCCCATTTTGATGTGCTTTCAAACTGCTAGGTTGGCAGGAGCTGCGATAAGTGACAGGAGCTCACTCTGTCGTGCAGTCTTGAACTGCCAACCTTCCGGTCAGCAAGTTCAGCAACAGCGGTTTAACCCGCAGCGCCACCACGTCCCTAGAGTAAATAGCTTCAATCCAGAAGGCTACAAGGTGAGTTCTGTGCAGTGCAGTTTTTGATACACACACACACACACACACACACACACACACACACACACCTTTCTGTAGCCAACTCCCCATATGGCTCAAGAAGCTGTCCTTGACATTTAGGGTACACGACAATAGCAGACCCAAGGCAAGTAGCTGCAGTTCAAGGAGGAAAGCCTTGTACACATTGACACAGGCCTGTCTGGATTGTGACCAAAATCTGTTATCTTTTTAGCATCCTGTCTTCAGCCGAGACATTGACAGTACAGTATTTCTACACTGGGCAAGGTGACACAAAAGTCAGCTTAAGGATTTCTGCTAGACCTAGCAGAAGAAAACATATCAATTTAACAAGGAAGTAAACACGGACACTTTAAAACACTGAATTCAACCAGGGATTCTAAACCTTGTTTTAAGTTTTTAAGGTTATTCCTTATTCTGTACATCAGTACTCTGTTGACTTTACAATGCAAGCCCTCCATAATTCATTCTGCTTGATTAGTGTGTTTGATGACTTGGAGTGTCAGTTCGTGCAGGATTTGCGATGCAGCAAAAGGATACTGAGAGCTTTTTGTGTACTCTGTGCTGCTGACTAGTTGTAGAACTACTTAGGTTAACGGCACATTTCTTCCCCACCCCCACCCCCGATACTTACTGGCATCTTTGCTTTTGGAATTTTTTCTTCCCATGGTCCACTGCTGCAGTGACATTCATTTCTCGTCTTAACGTTTTTCCGTCGGCTATGCATTTTGGCCGTTTCTCTAAACTCCCATTTGAGAAAAGACTATGTCTTTTCTGTCACCTTACCCCAGATTCATTGGAACATATAATTCTTAGATGCCCAGCTCTCCAATTCCTACGTCGGCTGCACCTTGATCCTTGGTTATCCTCTTTTTCTAGTGCTTTCCCTAACCCCCTTCCTATCCTCCTTAGCGATCGTTGTTCCATGATCACTAATTCTGTTGCTAGCTTTTTAGCTATGATTATGACATTAACCCTTTCCTTACAACCCTCTGTAACCCCAGTTATTCTGTGATACTTTTTTGTGCTTGTTATTTACTTTGTATGCCAATAACGGTTATGACGAATGACGAATGAAGACATTCATTTCACTTCCTCTTACCGCTAGCATGCATGTGATCCATGCTCTTTTAACTAAGGCCTCAAGAGGAATTTTATCTGGAGTTACAAAGTTTCTTTTGGGTCTCTTCCGAAATGGGAGGTAGAGGGGCATAGCTGATCAGTGGCTTCCAGTAGCAATGTTTAGCTATTTCCAAACTTGGGGAGCCCTGCAGAGGCATCAGCGGGCTCCTTGCACCCCCAGGAGGCCAGTGCTGCCTTCAGGTAAGCTAGAAAGCCCCCCCTTTTCCCCTGGCATCAGCACAATCTTGGGGGTAGCGTTACTGCCATTGCCTTGCCCACGCAAAGACTTACTGTAGATACCCAGCAAAAAAGGTGAAGGTAAAGGTTTCCCCATGGCCGGATGGTCGAGTCGTGAGCGACTGTAGGGGGCGGTGCTCATCTCCGTTTCAAAGCCTGTAGAGTTGGCGTTTTGTCCAAGGACAAGCTTCCGTGGTCATGTGGCCGGCATGACTACATGCCGAGGTGCACGGAACGCCGTTACCTTCCCACCCAAGTGGTCCTTATTTATCTACTCGCATTTTTAAGTGCTTTCGAACTGCTAGGTTGGCAGGAGCTGGGACAAGCAACAGGAGCTCACTCCATCATGTGGTGTTGAACTCCCAACCTTCCGTTTAGAAAGCCCAGCAGAAGCAGTTTAACCCGCAGCGACACCACGTCCCTTAGATACCCAGCTATAAGGTGCTAAATGTTGGCAAATAAATGAGCTGTAAATTGCCTCTTCATCTTGTCTCAGGACAGTCAGGGCAATTCACAGCTGCCTGTTGATTGTCTGCAAAGTGTCTGCAGATCATTTTTCATGGTTGCAAACAATATCCAAGCACTTATCTGAGGGTCATGGGAAATTCCTTGATATTTTGCTCATCGACTCGACTGTGAGATTGACTAAGAGCGCAATCCTAACCTGGAATTAGGCTGGAACAGTTAGGCCAGCAAAGTTTGGCTGGCACAAGGGAAAGTATGTTTGGACCTCTCTCGGAGTCAGAGAGGCCAGCACACAGGCATGAGCCATCCTCCCTGACTCCGAGAGTGGTCCAAATGCACTTTACAGGGTCCCTTGTGCCAGCCAAACTGTGCTGGCCTAACTGTGCTAGCCTAACTCTGGGTTAGGATTGCGCTCCTAGTGATCCAGCAATGGCCAGGAGCATTTTGTTTTTCAACTCTATTTGGTACGAAGCACAGAGCCCTTTCTTTCATCTGAAGGACGGATGACTAGCATCCACATCTTTGTTCTATCACAGCTAGGCTGCTGCGATGGGCTCTACATGCGACTGCTTTTGATGGTTGAAAGCTGCAGCTGGTACAGAATGTTGCAGCCCCTCCCCTGAAGCACACTCAAACTGTCATCCTGCATACACTTATGGAACTCTTACGGTGCTCAGTGGGACTTGCTTACAGGTATGTATGCATAAGATCAGTCTGCAAAACGACAATGGCAGTGGTGATGCAGAAGAGCCTGGGTGTATTGGGGGAAATTTTGTCCAACATCAGATTTTGAGAAATGGTATCTTTCACAGTAACAGTGCCTTTCCAAACAGAAATGGAAGGGAGGAATTGGCTTTCACATACAGGTTGTGTAGCCCTTATCCAAAATTCCAAAAACAAAAACAAACAAAACAAAACAAAACAGAAAATTACAAAATTCCAAAGTACAGACCTTTCTGAGCACCAACATTTCTTTTTTTAAAAAATAAAAATAAAATCACGAACGGTTTTTCATGCACAAAATTATTCAAACCATTGCATAAAATTACGTGCAGGCTATGTGTATAAGGGGACGTGGTGGCTCAGCGGGTTAAACCGCTCCTGCTGGGCTTTCTGACCAGAAGGTTGGGAGTTCAAGACTGCACGACAGAGTGAGCTCCTATCACTTGTCCCAGCTCCTGCCAACCTAGCATTTTGAAAGCACCTAAATGCAAGTAGGTAAATAGGGACCACTTCAGTGGGAAAGGAACGGCATTCCGTGCGCTATGGTGTAGAGTCCTGCCAGCCACATGACCACGGAAGCTTGTCCTCGGACAAAACGCTGGCTCTACAAGCTTTGAAATGGAGATGAGCACCGCCCCCTACAGTCGGTCACGACTAGACCATTTGGTCGTGGGGAAACCTTTACCGTTATGTGTATAAGGGGTATATGAAACATAAATGAATTTTATGTCTAGGCTTAGGGACCCACCCCCAAGATCCCTCATTATGTATATGCAAAAATTCACAACCCCAAACACTTCTGGTCCCACATAAGTGTTGCCCAATCTCATACGCTTTTTAAAAATTGATTGATGATAATAAACAAAACACTTGGATCATGTTAAAAGTGCCTTTCCTTCATATTATCGCAGGACCTAGCAGCAAAAGGGGTGAGCTACTTATCTGCCCTGCAAACAGGGCAAAAGGCACTTTTTTCCAAGTGGTGCTCCTCTTATATTTAACAGGGGGAGAGCAATTGTCCCTCTTCACCCCTGCACAGTGTCTTGTCTAGTGGCTGTTGCTGGGGGGGGGGTGTCTGCATTTTTTCAGATTTGGAGCCCTTTTGGGACAGGGAGCCATTTAACTTTATTTATTTTTTTGCCTGTAAACTGCTTTGTGAACTTTTTGTTGAAATGTGGTCTATACTATTTGATTGATAGATGATCGATCGATCGATCGATCGATCGATCGATCAATCAATCAATCAATCAATCAATCAATGTCAGACTGAGGAGATACTTGCCCGGTTGCCTTCTACATACATGGACTTGCTATAAAAAATAATAAAATCATAGGGTTGGAAGGGACCTACAAGGTCATCTAGTCCACCCCCCTGCCTGTAGCAGGAAATCCTCCTAAAGCATCTCCAGCAGGTGCCTGTCGAGCCTCTGCTTGAAGGTCTCCAGTGAGGGAGAATCCACCTCCTCTCTTGGCAATCTGTTCCACGGTCAAACTGCCCTTTCCATCAACACATTCTTTCTGATGTCCAACCAGAAACTCCTTTCTTGCAACTTGTATCCATTAGATCTAGTTCTACTCTCTGAGACAGAGAACAAGTGTGTTCCTTCTTCCATATGATAGCCCTTCAGGTATTTGAAGAGCACTATCGTACACCCAGTCCCAGGCTAAATATCCCAAGTGTCCTCAACCTTTCCTCATAGAGCTTGTTCTCCAGACCTCTGAACTCATCCTTGCAGCTCTTCACTGAACCCACTCCAGTTCAGCTGCATTTGTCCTAAAGAATTGGACGCGGTTCTGCAGGTGAGGTCTGATAAAACCTTTTGAATGAACCAAGCCCATGTGATGGTTTGCCAAAGCGGAAGGGGGAGAGACTTGTCTCCCATGTGTTTATCAGGGTTGTTCAGAGCAACCCTGGTTGTCCAGGGTTGCTCTAGGTCTTGAACCGTATTATGCAAGAGAGAACTTTCATGTATTTATATTTTTGAGTATCAGTTTTTGTTTCTTTGGAGAGGGTGTAACCTGTGGTATTCACAGCACTGTCACACAGACTAAAACCCCTCCCTTCCCCAAGTTCATTGAGTTCAAAGACGAAGAAAAAAGAACTGTAAGACATTTCACATTTCAGTCTCTCCCTTCCGTTGGATTTTTGCATGTGATCATTGTACACAACTGACTGCATGTAGATTTCTTGGATCAGGGTGTTGGTTTAAGAACAAACTTAAAACCCAAGCCCAGCTGAGAACAGATCATGTAAGCAAGCACTTAAAGTGTTCATTGGCATTAGGACAGCTTCTACATATTTTTAAATGCATTCTTGTACAGCTCCCCCTCCCCCACTCTGCTCTGCTTTGAATCATTGACATAAGAGGCAATGGAAGACAAACCCACTTAAATAAAAGTCAAATATTTGCCAAAAGCAAGGAAAAAAAATCTTTCCAAGCTTTAGGAACATTTCAAAAAATGGAAAGTATGAAAATGCACCCCAAACTGTGAAGTATTTGACAGTTTCTTTTTAAATGAGCCTATGCTTGCTTTCGTAAATATAAAATACTATATTGCTCACAGACATTTGCTGAACTTTCAAGTACACATTTGGCTTAAGGCAAACACAGATCACTGCCAAATGACGGCAAAATTCAGTGTGTGTGTGCGCGCGCGCATGCCTGTGCATGTGTGTCGGTGTGCGTGTGAAATTTCCCAACCCTATTCCTAAGTCTCTTTATATTTGTGACACAGTTGGCCATGTGCGTCATATTATGTCAAGTTCCATCACCAGATTTTCTGTAGCCTGCTGGTAACGTCACTTTACATTACAGGGCAAACGCAACTCTCCTGCTTTTCATGTCTGAACTGACGGCGCTAATCACCTGACAAGTCTGCCTGCCGCTACCCAGGCAAAAGGAGCTGGGCATCCTCATGGAAGGAAGGAAGACGCTTTTCCTTCCTTCCGCCAATGCTTGGTGTACGGCCGCCTTCGAGCAAATAGTGGACTACTTCACAGCTGGTGAATCTCTTATTGCTTTCGCTCTGATGTCTGCATGTTATCACTCGGTGCAAATTATTTAGCAGCTGCCATCTTATTTATAGGTATGAATTGCACAAATTAATCTCATAAATAATTCATCCTTTTTACCCCTCTCTCTCCCTTTCTCTCCTCCCCCCCCAATTCTATTTTGCTTTGCATGAAAATGCCGCCGCCGTTGAAGATCTCCTTTTGTGGGAGCCAATATCAATTGTTTGGCGCTGGTGGCTTTTCAGTTCCTCAAGCTGCGTGCAGTGTGAAAGCCCAGGTGCAAGTGATGGAGAAAAGGCGGGATGAGGGAGAGGTGAAAGCAAACAACACAAGAGGGAAACATCTTTCAGGGCAGGAGGTGTGGACTGATGGTTGAGCTGCTGGTACTGCCTGAAGCTAAGCAGGAGAATCTGTGGTCTATTTGGGGATGGGAGACAGCCTGTGACAGCCTGTGACAAGCTGCAGTACCTGTTGTGGCAAAACGGGGTCACTGTGGAGCTGAAGGCCAGCTGTCAAAAGAACGGGTCCAACCTTGAGGACCTGTCCAGGCTGGACTTACAATCACCTGCTGAAGCTTGATAGCACACGGCCCCAGAGGAGGGAACCACACTGTGAAGGCTGCATCTGGGACTGAGGATTCTATGAATCACAGAATATTGTATATTTGTAAAAACCCTATTGAAAAATGGTGGTTTAGACTAGCTGGCCCATGTAAGCCGTCTTGGGCATTTGCTTTGGCGTGGGAAAGGTGGGGTATAAGTTCTTCAAAAAAAAAAAATGTTCCATGCTGTACCTTGCGGAAAACCTTTGCCTTGCCATGCCCTTCCCCATCCACTCTCAAAACACTCACCCCATCTGCAAAGAGTCCCAGCCACCTCACCAGCAAGATCTCCACTTCAGCCCACCATATTCTGCAGTGCCATATCTGCCATTTCTAGGTAGAGGTGAGAACAGGACTGGCTCCAGAAGTGGCAAGACCCAATGCAGGACCCAATCCCCTTCCTCATGCCTCCCTCCCCCTACTCACTAAGAAGAGTGCTTGTGGTGCCACATGCAAAACGTGGCACCTGGAAATAATTGGTGGTGACATGATGACGCCATTTTGAAGGTCCATTTTGGGCCATAAGCAAGCATTGTCTTTTGGGAGGTCCCACAGGGACATGGTGGCACAGCAAGCTAATCCGCTGCTGCTGGGCTTTCCGACCGCAAGGTTGGGAGTTTGAGACTGCGCGATGGAGTGAGCTCCCGTCGCTTGTCCCAGCTCCTGCCAACCTAGCAGTCTGAAAGCACCTAAATGCAAGTAGATAAATAGGGACCACTTTGGTGGGAAGGTAACGGCGTTCCGTGCGCTGCGGCGTAGAGTCATGCAGGCCACATGACCACGGAAGCTTGTCCTCGGACAAAACACCGGCTCTACAGGCTTAGAAATGGAGATGAGCACCGCCCCCTACAGTCAGTCATGACTTGACCATTTGGTCGTGGGGAAACCTTTACCTTTACCTTTTACAGAAAAGCTGCTCTGTTCACCCCTCTGACCTACAGCCCATAGAGATCCCAGCTGCTGCAGCAGGCGCTATGTTCCCTGAACAGGTATGGGGACCCCCAAAGAACGGGGTCCAATGTGACGACATTGGTCACATTGGCTTAAGGCCTGCCCTCGGTAGGAGAAATTGGTGTTATTTTTTGTGGATTTTGGTGTTTTCCAAAGATATAAGAGCAGAGAGTGATGCTATGTGTGTTTATTCAAAATTTGCCTTACAATTATAAATTACAATAACTTTCAAGGTGTTCTAGATAGATGATAACGGTGGTATAGATGCAGCCGCAGTCATTATCCATGATGCACCCCTCATTAAATAATAAATAAAACCCAAATCACACAGTTTTTTTTTCTGTTTTTGTTTTAACAATCAAAATCCTAAACTGGAGTTAGGCTGGCATAGTTAGACCAGCAAAGTTTGGCCACAACAGGGCCACCATAAAACATGTGTGGACCACTCTCGGAGTTGGGGAGGATGGCGCACGTCTGTGTGCTGGCCTCTCTGACTCCGAGAATGGTCCAAACATACTTTACGGTGTCCCTTGTGCTGGCCAAACTGCGCTGGCCTAACTGTGCCGCCCTAATTCCAGGTTAGGATTGCGCTCTGAGAAGCATAGAAAGTGGTGTTATCTGTTCTTCCTTTGTTATCACTATTTTCTTCTGTCTCTATTTATAGCCATTTCATAGGAAGTAATTTGGTCAAGAGGGAGAACCCTGGATTTTATCTATGGTAAAATGTCACTGCAACTCAATGGAATTGTAAATAGGTGGCGATTTGGTGGTGATTGACTCACTTTCAGAATTCAAACCAGAATTCATCCTTTTTTCACCCACCCATAATAAGACATAAGAATGTCACCGTGGACCAAACAGAAAGATACTCGTAAGTTTGTTTGCTAGTAGACTCCTAGGGAGCTGAACACAAAAATCCAATAAATAATTAGCTCTCCTGTGACAGGCTTCTGAATTACTGTGATACATTAATTGGACAAAATTAGCATGAATTAAGGCAAATAAGTATAACATGTAATTTATTACTTACTAAGCATGGGGCTGCAGTGGAAGCCTCAGATTTCCCTTAAGATTGCTTTAACAGCTATAATGCATTCCTTAATTTACTCTGTGGAAAATCAATTTTTTCAGAGTTCATTAAGCACCAATATGTTACAATGCAAATCCCTAGAGCACAGAGCCACAATACATTATGCAAATTCAAGCCAGCATGGAACCAATATGTAAATAGCAATAATGCTATTGTCAGCTTCCGATTGATTATCATTCCAGGAAGTCGAATACTTGGGAACTCCGTCAAGTCTGTGGATGTCTTCTTACGTGCTTTTATCCAATGGCATTGCATTATCAGAGATGCAGTAGTCAGAAGGTTCCCATTTGCAAAGAAGTGGCCTTTAATACTTTTTTTCTTTTGACACGTTTGGGACCAAATGTGGCCCTTTTACGGTGGCCCTTGTGCTGGCCAAACTTTGCAGGCTTAGTTTAGGCCAGCCTAACTCAGTTTGGGATTGCAACCTCAAAATTGCACCATACAGCCTGCTTAGGGTGGCAAAAACATCAGTGGATGCTGAGATGAGATACTGAGATGCAGTAGTCATTTGCAAAGGTGGCCTTTAATACTTTTTTTTTTTACATGTTTGGGACCGTCAGTCGTCTTTGAATGAAAACTCAATATTTCATATCCAGCTAGTCTATAGATATTCATATAGTCTGTGTATTATTACATTGTACATGAATATTCATTCATCATTTGCATTGCCATAGAGTTGCCATCATCATGTTTTTGCCACCCTAAGAAGGCTGTACAATGCAATTTTTAGGGTGCAATCCTAAATTGAGTAGGCTGGCCTAAACCCAGCCTGCAAAGTTTTGCCAGCACAAGGGCCACCATAAAGTATGTTTGGACCACTCTCGGAGTCAGAGAGGCCAAGAGTAGTCCCAAAACACTTTAGGATTGCGCTCTTAGTTGCCAGTCTGGGGTGGGCAAAACAAACAAACAAATAACGTTTGTACCTAGCTTTTCCCCTTTTGAAACAAAATGTTATACAAAGCTGCTTACAACATTAAGATCAATTTTAAAATACAGTAATGATGATGATGATACCGGTATTTATATATTGCCTTTCTTGGTCTTTGGATTACTTCTCCAAGGCGGTTCACAATAGGCAGGTTTTCTCTGCCTAAACCTGTGGAGCTTTGGTTCATTCAAGAACAAACAACATTCAGATGAATCATTCACAGTCTGGTCTTGTTCTGGCCGCAGTTGCCTCACAAGCTGACTGACAAACAGCTTCTTCTCTCTCACTGAAGGGCAACTGTTCCAGCTCAGCTTTTCAGTTGCTTTCTCAAAGTGTCGCGGCTCACAGAACTGGTGGTCTTGAACCCTCCCTCTTCCCCGTTCCATGTCCCTCCCGTGCAGTAAAGCCCTTGTGCTGGCCGAATTCAACCAGCGCAAGGGTGGCTTACTTGCGCCCGTCCTTGGCGCCGCAGGGCCAATGCTGCTGGCAGTGTTGGGCCAGCATGAATGTTCCTTACGGCACTTTCACAACAGCTCATAGCTGACGAAACATACATGCGCTGTCCCTATGGGGCTTTTGGATTGCACCTGTAGAATGCCTTATAAGGGTATAAAACCATCACTTTTAGTTTTTGGTTTTGGCCGAAAAGGCAGCACTGGCCCCTTTAAAATGGCTGGCAGAAGCATCCACTGGCCACGTTTATGGGGTCCATGCTGATTGCAGGTGCCATTCTGAAGATCTCTGCAGCCAATGGAAGGTCTCTGCATAGATCTTTTGGCACTTCTTGCTGCACTCTACTGGGTTCCTGAGGGTGTCTGCTGGATTCTTCAATGACAGATAAGGTCCCCTTGCACATAACCAGCGGCGTCATGCTGCCGAAATGCTGGGTGGGAGGAACGGGTGAGCGGCAGCCCGCCTGTTGCGTACTGCTCCGTTTCGCCGTCTTCCCCGCCCCCGTGGGGGCGGGAAAAAAAAAAAAAAAAAAATTAACCGAGCGGCTCCGTTTCGCCATCTTCCCCGCCCCCGCGGGGGCGGGGAAGACGGCGAAACGGAGCGGTACGCAACGGGCGGGCTGCCGCTCACCTGTTCCTCCAACGGGGGCGGGGAAGACCGCGAAATGGAGCAGTACGCAATGGGCGGGCTGCTGCTCACCTGTTCCTCCCGCCCAGCGTTCCGGCAGCATGACGCCGCTGCACATAACCCCATAGATCTCATAGGATCAATGGTCCGTTTTCTGCAAATTTGCTATCCACAAGGATTTTCAGGAACCTAACCCTAGTGGATGACAAGGACTGGCTGTACAAAATCAGACAAGCCTTACCATCTAGTTAATATTCTGCATTTCCAATCATTAACACAGATTACAACCGCTCTCTGTTCATAAACATGTACTTAAAGCCTGTCGAGAAGCCCACTCGTCAACCACCCTGATTTGTAAGGCTACCGAGTGTGCGAAGGTTTAACTGAGTGATTCTCATGCAAGATGTAAATGACAAGAGAAGGATTGTTGGCAACAAGGCACTGAAGCCTCTGAAACAATTATGGTGAATGAAAGGACTGGATTTGCCAAAGGCACATTTCACTATACGTGTTTGTCCCAAGGTATGAGAAGGAGGTTGAGAGGGAGACTTCGCCATTGGAGGATTCCCATTGGGAAAGCAGAAATCCTGCACCGTTTCTTCTAGTGTTATCTTAGCACAGCGATCTCTAAACCGCTAAGCACGTCCCTGGCATGCACAGGATTTACCGTATTGCACTGCCAATTGCCCCCAACTGCATTCCAACTGGCCACACCTGCCTGGAAATCTTGGTGCAAAGCCTTCTGGGGTCCCAGGACCTAAAATCGGCTGGCTCCTGGAGCATCATTCAGGGGGACGATAGGGAGGATCGTAATAATAACTTTATTATTACTATTTGCCTGTAAACCGCTTTGTGAACTTCGTGTTGAAAAGCGGTATATAAGTACCTGTTGCTGTTGTTGTTGGATCCCCGGCAGAATGCTAAGTCCTATTCAGCCAGGGGGTGGATCCGGGTGGATAGAAGATCTGGCCTGTGGGGCACGGTCTAGAGAAGGGGCGGGGAAGACGGTGTAACGGAGCGGTATGCAACGGGCGGCCTGCCGCTCACCCGTCCCTCCCGCCCAGCGTTCCGGCTGCATGACGCCGCTGGGCATAACTGCTTAAGCACAGCAAACTGCTAAATCCAGTTCCAGTTCAGAAAGCGGGAGGGAACTCCGGGAAGCAGACCTTGGTGCAGCCGTTCCTGAACTGGGCTCGTCCATTGTGAGGCACTTGCTGGAGCATCAAGGGACGTGCAACCACTAGCAGGGAGACCACGGCACTCTGAACAGCAGAAAGATCTCCAGCATGTGAGTTGTAACACACAGGGAAAACCATCCCACCTGGCCTGGCCTCTGTTTCAAGCAGCATTTCTAGCCTCTGAATCTGGAAGTGACTGGCAATGATGTAATCACCAGTCGCTTTGGGGAGCTGCATGCAGCATTTGCAGGGAGAGGGGCGTTGTGGGTTTGCTTTCCTTTTCTCTGCAGTAATCTCTGTTAAAAGTGACAAGAGGGCGCAAGCCTAACCTGGAGTTATGGCGGCACAATTAGGCCAGCAAAGTTTGGTTGGCACCATGGCCACTGCAAAGAGTGTTGGGACCACTCGGGGTGTCAGGAGGCTGGTGCACATCTGTGTGCTGGCCTCTCTGACTCCCAGAGTGGTCCAAACATACTTTACGGCAGTGGTATTCAAACTTTTTAGGCCAGGACCCACTTTTCAGAATGGCACTCATGCTGGGACACACCGGAAGTGATGTCATTAACCTGGAAGTGATGTTGTGGCAGGAAGTGACATCATCAAGCAGGAAGTGCTGTCATTGTGACATCATCAAATGACACTCCTGAAATGCAAATTGGCATTCTTGGACTGCAGCAATTGTGAAACATCCCTGACAGAAAGCAAAATGAGGACAAAATATGATGTAAAAGCACTGAACTCAAAACAAAATTAAAAAAAGCAACAATCACTTGAAAATTCAAACTGATAACACTTACTAAAGGAATATAACAACAGTAAGGTCTGCAGTTTCCAAGATGGCTGCTCCCAGCTTTCCGTGCCCCACCTGACATCAGGTCACAACCAGTGGTGTTATTCTGCTGGAACGCTGGGCAGGACATCCAGGTGATTGACAGCCCGCCCGTTGCTTTCTGGAGCATTACGCCGTTTGCGTAACCAATTACGCCACTTGCGTACGTTACGCAAATGGCGTAACGCTGCAGAACGCGATGGGCGGGCTGTCGATCACCCGGATGTCCCGCCCAGCGTTCCGGCAGAATAACACCACTGGTCACAACCCACCAAGTGGGTTCCCACCCACAATTTGAATAACATTGCTTTACGATGTCCATTGTGCCGGCCAAACTTTGCTGGCGTAACTGTACTGGCCTAACTCCATTGTACCCTGAGTCAGTTACTACTAAATCCTGCTATACATAACATCCAGGTAAAAAAAATAGACAGTTACAACGCTACATGGGCAAAAGGATTCCGATCAGCATTGGGGATTGTGAGTACAGATCAAAGCGGTGACCATTGACAGTGGATTACCGACTTTACGCTTATTCTGAAATTAAGAACTGATGTTGTCTTTTGAGTTGGCACAGCAATGGCTGCAGACAACTAGATGTCGCTTTGCCGTAGCGTAGCCGGACGTGGGTGGCCCAGTAAGCACTGCGGGTGCCGGAACGTGCCATGGAAGCAGCCCCTTCCTCTTCCCATTAGAGCTATTTGGGGCAACCACAGCAATGAGCTGCCCATAGCAGCTCCAATGGCCCCTATGTGGGAGGTGTTGCTTATTCGGGACCTGCCATTATTATGGGACCTGCAATTATTATTATTATTATTATTATTATTATTATTATTATTATTATTATTATTATTATTATTATTATTATGGGACCTGCCATTATTCGGGACCTGCAATTATTATTATTATGGCACATTCGGGCACCTGCCATATTTACTGTGCCACCCTCCGGCTCCACTTCTGCTGCTTTGCCCCAGCCCCAAAGTTGTGCTCATCCAGAGGGCTTCATGACACTCAGAGCACCAAAACCAGAACTGTGTTTAATGAGATGGCAGTGGAAAATGAGATGTTGGAAAGAGAGAAGCTGGAAGAATACAGAAGGGCCCCCATCGGGGAGTAGATTCCTGTGAATACGTGGCTACCTCAGTCGAGAAAACAGCACAGGTGGAGCCTTTTGTGAGGCACTGGGGTATGAAAGTGATGCTTGACCTTGAGGTCAGAGTTCACAGGCTCATCAGAGAGCAGTCAGGAAGACAGAGGCTTTCACACAACAATGCGGTCAGAGGCTGTCCTTGGGAAATCATTCCTTGTTTGCTGAGGCCATTGGTGGCTGTCAGATGAAAGTCCCCTTACCGTGTGGTAGCAAATAGGACCGTGATCCCCAACGTAATTACGGCCGCAGCTAGGAAATGGTTCAGGGCAGACGATGCCCTGTGTGCTCCAATGTCAAAAATGGATGGACAAACCTGTGAAATGAGATCCCTGGGACAGAAGGGCTTGCGATGATTTGAGGCACCTCATCAGGTTCAGGGAAGGGATTGTTGAACTTTAAAATTATACAGAAGTGACTATAACCAACCAGAATTATTTATGAGTGTCTGATAGATCAAACACCGGGTTCTTAATTCACTTCCTAGAGTTAAATAGGTCGCGAAGAGTCGGACACGACTTAGCGACTGAACAACAACATAGTTAAATAGGACCCTGGCTGAATACTGAAGTACCAGATGTTAAAGCTGGTTTCAGACAACAGATGATAAAAAGAGAAGGCATTGGAATACCAAGAAAGTTGGTTCGTACAATGCACTTTTCCCATTGATGGGTTCCCTTTAAAGTCACCCCATGATGGGTTGTCAAAAATGGACACATGCGCTGTGGATTCTGAGCATCACATTTTTAACAAGGGGAGACTGTGCAAATCATCAAGATCATAATGACCCAGTGTTCATTTTTTTAAAGACTAATCTTCATGACAAGTATGGATAGCATCCTGAGAGAGGAACATTTCCTCCGTCTTTTTTCTTTTTATCATGAATTTGTCACGGTTCTGTGATTTATATCATTGCAGTGTGATAAATGATTTTTTTTTCCTGATCTCCCACCGTTCTCAGCAGAGGCAAACACGGAAACTTCTACGGTAACTTTTCCGATCAAGCTACGACTCAGAAGTGGGGAACACTTAGCACTTCGGTGCTTGTCGCCTTTCAAGGTGGCAATTTGTTTCCACTTCTGAAAGCCGGAGGTAGACGCGCCAACACTGTCCCTGAGAAGAAAGGGTCATGGCTTTTTCATCCAGTCCTTTCTTTTCCTTTTAATTCCGTATTACTTGTAATCCACCAATGTATTATGTCGCGCAGACCAGGAAGGTGGTCTATAGTAAATGGCGCAAGCAGTAGGACGTGCTCTACTCTTTCCCCCAGAGACTGAACGCTTTTACATCAATCAGCATGCTGACAAAGGCAGCCCTGAATTTGCTTCTGAGCTTAATCTGCACCGTTAGCTGCATGGCAAATCATTAGATGCTGCTCATTTTGTAAAAATGGAGAAGTGCACACGTATTTCTGAACACCGATGGCCCCATACGGCCCGTTGGCCTGACCCCGAGCGCATTTGTGATTGGTCCACGCTTTCTGTGAAAATGGAGGAAGCGGAATGCAGCCTGTTTTCCTTCTTAGGCAAAGTTCTTGGATGGATGACATAATGGAGGGCCATCGTTTTCTCTGATGGGAATAACAGTCGTGGGTGTAAAATTCAGGATTTAGAAGACATACGCTCTAAAAACGAATCTGGGCATTGGCATCATAACTGTATGTACAAGTCAGACTGGGTGATAAGTTCTTTAGGGTGAAGTCCTAACTTGGAGTTAGGCCAGCACAAGTCCCTTGTACTGTCCTAGGAGTAGCACAAATGCACCGTAAAGCAGGTTTGCACCACACTTGGAGTCAGGGAGGCTGCCAAACAGCACATGCGCACCTTCCTCCCTGGCTCCGAGAGTGGTCCAAATGCACTTTATGGCACATTTGTGACACTCCCAGGCAGAGGCGGATCTACAGGGAGGGCAAAGCTCTAAGTGTTGCAAGAAGCCTTACCCTGTCCTGTAAATCCCTCCTCTCCCTTGCTGCTGTAGCCAGTAAGCAGCGCCAAGATGTTGCTGTTCCCTGTGAGGATTGGCTAAAACGGTGCAGGAGAGGAGGGATTTCCACTGCAAGGTCAGGTTTCTTGCTAAACTTAGAGCTTTGCCCTCCCTTAGATCTGCCTCTGCTCCCAGGTTAGAATTGCGCCCTTATGTACATGTCTCTTTCACTTTGAGAGCAATCCTAACCTGGAGTTAGGCCAGCCAAGTTTGGCTTGCATAAGGGCCATCGTAATGCCTGCTTGGACCGCTCTCGGAGTCAGGGAGGATGGCGCACGTCTGTGTTCTGCCTCCCTGACTCCGAGAGTGGTCCACACATACCTCGCGCCAGTCAAACTGTGCTGGCCTAACTGTGCCGGCCTATTTCCAGGTTAATTTCCAGTGCACCTTTAAATTTTTATCTATATCTACCACAGTGTTCATTCATTATCTCCCACACACCTCCCTCTCTGCTTTCAACATACTATAGCCAGAATAAAATGGATCTCTCTCTCTCTCTCTCTCTCTCTCTCTCTCTCTCTCTCTCTCTGTGTGTGTGTGTGTGTGTGTGTGTGTGTGTGTGTGTGTGCCTGCATGTTTTTTGATATGAAGGATTCTTCGTTACAACAAGGGGGTGAATTGCTACAAACTCTCCGTCTCTCAGCAACTGAAAGTCTGTGTTTGTATACGCAGGAACGTGCCAAAATCTCTCCTCCAATCCTAACCATGTTAGCTCAGAAGTAAGTTCTATTTACTTCCAAATAGCTGTGCTTATGGCTGCCACCTTGATCCAATCGCTCACACATTTCTCTTTGGCGGTGCTTCTCCTTGCTTCTGTATCCACATCCCTAACTGGCAAAGAGGACCAAAATAATATTGGCACTTCTATTTGGAACTCACTGGAGAAGGGAAATCAAAACAAAGGCAGTCCTTTTCCACATTGCTTAAACCTGAGACATGGCCAAACCTGCTCCAGTACTGACTATAGCCAGATAGCCTACTGCCCCTGGAACAGCCTAATTAAAGGCCTTACTGGGATTTACACTCAGGGCACAATCCTAACCTGGAGTTAGGCTGGCAGTTAGGCCAGCAAAGTTGGCAGGCACAAGGGCCACCGTAAAGCCAGCAGGAAGGCAAATTGTGTGGCCAGAAAGGAGACTAGACCATGAAAGTACCATCTGTATGTTGTATGTTCTTGAAAGATAGAGCCCCCTTGTAACTTGTAAAAACCTTTGTGTTTATGAATAAAGCCTGCCTATGTAAACCGCCTTGAGTTAAAGTCAGAGGAGCAATCTAATGACCTAAGAAAGGCGGTATATAAATACGAGCATTACGAGCATTAAAGCATGTTTGGACCGCTCTCAGAGTCAGGGAGGGTGGTGCACAACTGCTCCGAAATGGCCCCATGCTGGCCAAACTGGTGGTCCTGCTGGTGGTGCCGGGCCGACTCTCTGCATTAGCTCAGCTGTTCTTGCGCTGGGGCAAACATGCAAACATGCAGCAGTGTTATCTGGCAATGAGCTGCCGGAACGCTAGGCGGGACTTACCGCCTGATTGGCTGCCCGTCCGTGACGCGTCGCCGCCTGCCCGCCCGCTGCGTGGGCACCTCTGGCTTTGGAGGGGGTGCCCGCTTGCCTGGGGGGGCACGCTGGGTGCCTGGGCAAGCCGCGGAGGGGCGCGCCAACCGGAGGGAGCCCCCGCGGCGGGCGGGCAGGCAGTGACGTGTCACGGACAGCCTGTCAATCAAGCAGTAAGTCCCGCCTCGCGTTCCGGCAGCTCGTTGCCAGATGACACTACTGGCCTTATGGCATGCTTGCGACAGGGCTTGGCCGAGGCAGTGGACACGTGCTTGCCCAAAGGAGCATTAGCATGACCCTGTAGACCTTGCACAGAGAGCCGTGCTCCAGTTTTTGCCTGCTGAGCTGATTAGCAAGGCAGCAGATCATTGATCAGTTTCTCTTTGTAGGTACTCCCTGAAAATCTTCGTTTTGTTCCTCCTGCCGTGCTTGCATGCCATTCGCAAGGGTCCCTCTCACAGAACTTTGCCCACCGTAGAGCAGATGGAGGAACAATTAAGGGCGCAATCCTAAACTGAGTTAGGCCGGCATAAGCTAAACCAGCGAAGTTTGGCCACCAGCAAGTGTGTTTGGACCACTCTCGGAGTCAGAGAAGCCAGTGCGGCATCCTCCCTGACTCCGAGAGTGGCCCAAACACGCTTTATGGTGGCCCTTGCACTGGCCAAACTTTGCTGGCTTAGCTTATGCCGGCCTAACTCCAGTTTAGGATTGCGCTCTGAATTTGTCTCTGCTTTTGCTCCACGTCTATAATGTATGACAGTGGTTTTCAAACGTTTTAGCACTGGGACCTACTTTTTAGAAGAACAATCTGTCCAGGATCCACTGGAATGGATCATTGATCAATGCCATCATTGTGACTCCAGAGCCTGCTGCTTTCCTGAGAATGCAGCAATAGGTTGGATTATTTCTCAGCCATTTTCCAATAGCAAAGTGAATCAGAAAAGGAAAGAAAACTGATTTACAACTTTGACACAATCCGAATAACCACATGGCCCTCCCCCTTTCCAGTGTCCCATCTTCCCATGTTTTCAACAATGGCTCTGCTAGGTGCTACATGGCCCACCTAAACTTGGCTCATGACCCACCTAGTGGATCCTGATCCCCCCATTTGAGAAACACTGATGTAGGTCCAACGAAAAGTTAATAATCGTGCAGAATGTGATTCCCATTGTCCAAACCTTCATTATCCCAAAATTCTGTTCCCCTCCTCACCACGCAGCCCTAGATCATTATAGCTCTATGTTAAAAAAATAAAAAAAGACGCTAAATTCATGTGCAGTTATCTGGATGGTTTTGATGTTCGTAGGTCATTCAGGGGTGTAAGGCCACATTGTACTAAATTGTTGTGGGGGTTTGTGGCTTCCGACAGGTCAGTGCACTTGCTTATTAAAGATGGTTTACAACATTTTGAAGGTCTTTATAAACCGTATAAATTGGAATGTGTGTCCAGGTTGGCCATCTGTTATCTCCATGGATACTGCTGGTAACTGAGCACAGAAAAAGAATATAAATATATATTCCTGTATATAAAGGAGAAGATGGAGCTAGAGATATATGGGACATGTCGCAGAGTGTTGTTGGTGGCAGGACTTCAGCTGTAGAACTGCTGAGATCAAACAGCCAGGCTGACCTTTTTTTTTTCCTGAAGCCTTACCTTATTAAAGGCTTATTTCTCAGGCCTAAATAATGAAAAGGAGCTTTGGGGAAAATTGGAGAAGGGGAAAGAGAGAGAGAGAGAGAGAGAGAGAGAGAGAGAGAGAGAGAGAGAGAGAGAGAGAGAATTGGAAAGTTTTGACCCCTTTGCACATGACTACTTTATGTTTTTGTCCTATAGTTAAATACCGTGGTGACAAATGACAAAGAAATAAGCGAGAGACACTTGCTTTTTCTTCCCCAAGTTCCCTGTTTAGAAAAGATGCCTCCAGGAACTAAGGCCCTGAACTAAGGAACTAAGGCACCATCCAAGGCCCTGAGTTAGGCCCAGTGGCGGCATTCAGCCGGTACGCTAGGCGGGACTTACCTTTGAGTGGCAGTCCGCCCGTTGCGTAACGGCGGGCGGGAAAGCGGCGGAACGCGCCGTTACGCAACGGGCAGACAGCCACTCAAAGGTAAGTCCCGCCCAGCGTACCGGCTCTGTGCTGCCACTGGTTAGGCCTACGCTAGCTGCTCGTCTTGGCCCAATGGCAGCAGCTCTGGCACAAGAACACTGACCGGCAGCCTGGCACCAGCACTGCTGCTGTGGAGCCAACGCTCACCGCAGCAGCAGCCCAACGGTGCTGCCCGAAGCCGGTAGCGCGATGCTTCTGTGCCGGCCGAATTTGGCTGGTGCAGGGGCATTTCTGGGTAGGAGGGAGGGCATTCCCGGGCAGGGAGTGGGCGGGCGGAGAGGCGTGCCAACCTGGGTGGAGTTGGGATGTGGCCGTTAGGCTCCCGTCCCCACACTGCGCACCCCCAGTTTGGGCCACGCAGGGTCCTCGGCTCCGTGCCTGCTAAATAGCAGGTGCAGAACTGAGGACCCCATAAGTGTGGCTGGAGCCTACCCTGCGGCACGGGCACAAACCTACCCTCGCCCCACGGAGGCTCCAGCCTGCCCTCAAGCTGTGCCACACAGCCCCAATTCAGCTGCAGGTGCAGAGCTGAGGAAGCCATCGGGGAGGCTGGAGTGCGAACAGGGAGGCTGCCCAGTGCGCCCAAACTGCGCTGGGTTTAGTGCAGGCCCACCAGCCTCACTGTCCCAGCCCAGCCGAGGACTGGTATGAAGAGGGATGATGCTCGCCATGGAAAAGCAAATCCGCAGGAACAAGCAATGAGCATTGACTGCACGCCTGATGTCCGTGCAGTTTGCTTAGCTCTGCGATGAGAGGTTCTCCCCTCCCTAACATCCAAACGTTGACACATAACCCTCCCAACATTGGGCCCAGGTCTGGTAGGGGCGTGGGGGTGCAGCAGGTTAAACCGCTGCTGCTGGGCTTTCTGACCAGAAGGTTGGCAGTTCGAGACCGCATGACGGAGTGAGCTCCCGTTGCTTGTCCCAGCTCCTGCCAACCTAGCAGTTCGAAAGCACGTAAAAAATGCGAGTAGATAAATAGGGACCACTTCGGTGGGAAGGTAACGGCGTTCTGTGCGCCTGGGCCACATGACCCACATGACCGGAAGCTTGTCCTAGGACAAATGCCGGCTCTACAGGCTTAGAAATGGAGATGAGCACTGCCCCCTACAGTCGGTCACAACTAGAAACCTTTACCTTTACCTGCTAGGGAAGTTCTATGACAGAATGAAGCTGAAAAACAAAGTAGCCATGTTTCAAATAACGAAGCCCCCCTACTTGTACATGATTATCGGGGTCCATGCATGCGGAATACAAAAGCGATACTTAATATTTTCAAGCATTGTTATGCATTCCATAGTGGTTGCTTAAGAGGGGGAAATAAAAAACTCAGAAAATATATAGAAAAATGCATTCCGTGTTTTTTTTCTTCAAAGTCCCCTTTCCCCGAAGGCACATTTAATTGCTTCCTGAATGACCCTCAAAATCTTCTGGCATGAACCTGTTGTCTCCCTTGAAGAGGGGACAATGTTATTTCATTCCAACTCCATTGTTATGTAATTATCAGATGCATATCATACATGAAAGGTAATCAGTAATCCTTAATCAAACAGGGTGCTTTTGCCTCACTGTGATGAGTACTTGTGAAACGGATGGCACAATTTTATTTGTGCTGTGAAATGCTCTGAATAATTATTTCACTTGATGGCTGTTATGCGCACATTTCCAACAGCATCAGTGCTTCTCTTCGGTGCAGGTCACTGTATCTTGCAGGTCCTTGGGAATGTTTAATACCCCTTTGGACCCTCCAAGGACCAAAAGACAGGATGCTATCTCCGAATACTGTTGTGTGATTATCATGGGAGACTGGGAGCATTGCAAACTTATTCTTCTTATGGCATTTTTTTTTAAAGGAATGTACTTCTTGTTAAAATATCACACTTCTTATTTTTGTGAGAATGAGGGCGCAATCTGAACTCGTGCAGGAGCAGGAAGGCCAGCAGACCTGCGTTGTGTCCAAGGCAAGCGGATTGATGTGGCTCCTTCAATCTTTGTCTTCTGGCACAAGTCTGAGCACCTGTATTGGAAAAGGTAGGAGATACCCAGAGGAGATAGGGAATGGTATCAGCAGTGGCCCCTTGTCCCAGATTACCCAGGAAGTACGGGGTTAATCCCAGAGCTTCTGCAAGCCTCAGGAGCACAGCTGCAGGCTGATGAGGGCCCTGGCTAGGACGGGATTAGCACAGGGGCAGATGGGTGTGGCTGATGAGCTAGAGCCTGCCCAGCAACAGACACCGATTGGCCTGCCTCAGTATAAAGTGGGAGCCAGGAGCTGCAGTATGTTAGCACCAGGTAGGTGCAGCACCAGGCAGGTGTAGGAAGGAAGGAAAATGGATTGGCTGACTCATGGATTGCTGGATGGACTGATTGACTGTTAAAGGACTGGATAAGGTAAAGTTATTGTGGGGAATAATTGTGGGGAACTGTTGTATGGCTGCCACGCCCCTGGAGCCACCAAGTGGAGGAGGCAGGTGTGGCTTAGGCAAGCTGACAGCCTGTTGTTTGGTGGTGGGGTTTTGTGGTGCCAAGTTAGGGTATCTGGCACTAAGCCGGTGATGACGGCAGTCTGGAGGAGGCTGGTCAGCCGGTGCTCCCAAGCAAAGCTGCTGGAAGAGAGGAGGCCCAGTGGGTGACTGAACCCCCTCCCTCTTGCCTATCTCTGAGGCCGCTCTGGAGGAGAAACCAGTTAGCCTAGTGTGGGCATCGGGGCCCTCGGGGAGGCCCAGCAGGGAATTTGGCAGAACAGCGCCCTGCCATGGACTGGATCAGGGCTGCATGGCCTGGGGACGGGTGTTAGGATCTGGCCTCATGACCATGTCACACCTCAAGCCCCCCCTCCTCGGGCTGCCTGGGCTGCAGGGCCGCCCTCCCTCTGCCCCTCCCACATTCTCCCCGCCCCAGAAAGGCCCAGCATTGTCCGAACCCGGCTGCCCCCACAGGCCACGGGGCATTGTTGAGCCAATGCCCCTGTCTGCATCAGCCCAGTGCATCTTGTACTGACACAAACAGGCCTTATGGCACCTCTGCTACAGTGCTGGGCTGACAGAGAGAACGTGCATTTGCCCAACAGTGGGGGTTAGATGGCGCTATTTTTTTTTCCTAACTGTGCTTTAAGAATAAAGGAGTGACTCTGACGTAAATAGTGCAGCGGACGGTATAGGGGTTCGGGAATCGGACGTAGACCTGGAAGGCTTCAACCCCCCCCCAGCCGTCTTGACTGACCTTGGGACAGTCATTCTCTCTCAGCCCCACTTGCTTCACAGGGTTGTTGTGACGACCGAAGGAGGGAGGGAATGATGCAGTGACGTCATTCAGGGGGAACGGACCAGAACGGGTGTTCCGGATCCTAACGGGCTCCGTGGCTGGTTCTGGGTTCCCGACAAGTGCCAATCAAAAGTGAGTTCCTGTTCCTAAATCATTTGAATGACACCACTGGAATGATGTATGAACTCCTCATCTGAAAATGTGGAAAGTAAATACAATCCACGTCTGGTATCTGTGGATCCATGGATTTAACTCACCACGGATACCATAGATACTGGGGAAGCCCGTGGCCGCCACAGACCTTAGAAGGGCCAGTCAGAGGCCTTGGGATGCCACTTCTGGTTTGCTCATTAAACTGGAAGTTTCTTCCCTGGCACCCTCAGTGAAAGCCACTTCCAGTTAGCTCATCGGACCAGAAATGGCGCAATTTCATGTACCTGCAAATTAGTGTGTCTACCGGGGGATCTCCCCCGCGGATAATAAGAGTGGACCAGGCCTTAGAGCCATAAACAGGCCTTAGTGCTATCAGATGATGATCCTACAATCCGGCCCTGGTGTATTCACAGAACAAAGACCAAGCGGGCGTAAAAATCTACCAATGTGACTGCTAGGTTTTATGGCCACTTTGCATAAATGTAAATTACTCCAAGAAGTGCCAAGAATCTGCACTTGGGAATTATGTAAAGCTGGCTTTCTGCTGTTTAATTTTTGCTGATTGTTTTTTGCTTTGAAGATGGCTGTAAGAGTTGTAAATGGCTGATATTTTATTTAGTCTGCAAAAAGGAGTGATATTTTATTTAATTTAAGTGTCTGTTTAGTGTCTCTTGTAGTGCATTTTGATTACTTTTGGTGACTCAAAGTAATATTTAATAACTGTTAGTTTTCTTTTTTAGAGAGTTCTCACCAAAGAAACAAGAGTTCTTATAGCTACACGGATAATTAACTTGAAGCATGTCTGTCTCTGGGGGGACATCAGATATGTAAATGAGGAACTTAAGATTTAACAAGACATGCTGGGAATCGCTAAAAGTTTTATTACATTGAAGTACGGATAGATTCAAATGCTTTTAATTTATTGTTACAATATCAACACATTTAAACACACAAATCTGTTTTTTCTCTTGTGTTATAAGGCTTGTGTTATAAGGCTTAATCTGTTTTTTCTCTTGTGTTATAAGGTTTTTTTTTCTTTCTTCCCAGGGATGGTTTTAAAATTCTGAACTGCTGTCTACTAGGGGGGAAAAAAAACCACCCTTGGGAAATACTATAGATTATAGTATGTTATGTTTTCTTCCTCTATAAGAATTCTTCGGATAGAGTCATGCACAGGATTGGGGGAAGCCGGAGAATACATAGCAACACGAAAAATTATTCTCCTTCAAGAGACTGAATAATGTCTAATGGGACTTGGATGGCTAAGTTGGATTGGCAAACCTTTCACCCTTAACTTGCCAGTGAGAATGTGATCAAAGACAATATTCCCCCCAAATCATTACCTTCTGATGGCTGCTCAATAACCCTGTATGAAACAGGGTTAGAACAGGAAATCTAACCCATAAACAGCTGATCTCTTGCAAATAAATGAGCATCCCTGTATCTTATCACAAAGAAAACACAACAAATTTGGCCATGTCATCGCCTTCTGTTGTGGCTTGAAAAGTGACTGGAGGTTAAGTGGGTTAAAAAACAACGATGCACAAAGCCCTTGGTTTCAACATCATGGAACATCTATAAATGGGCGATGTGTACGTCGTTGCTTTCAAACTGTGCACCAAATGCTCATATAACTTTAATTAAAGTTATTTGATACTGTCGACTGATTTCTTCAAGAACAAAGTGCAGACTTTCTAAAGGAGAAACTAAGTGCAGGGGCAGAGACTTTGAACTGCTGCACTGGCAAATAAGTGGGGAAGATCAGGGGCAGGAACTCTGTACCAGGGCATATTGTAGCCAGAGGCAGATCTAAGGGAGGGCAAAGCTCTAAGTCTTGCAAGAAGCCTTACCTTGCAGTGGAAATCACTCCTCTCCTGCACTGTTCTAGCCAATCCTCACAGGGAAAAGCAACATCTTGGTGTTGCTTACTGGCTACAGCAGCAAGGGAGAGGAGGGATTTACATGACAGGGTAAGGCTTCTTGCAACACTTAGAGCTCTGCCCTCCTTGTAGATCCGCCTCTGCTTGTAGCACTGAAGGACTATGAGGAACAAAGAATGAAGGTCGCAAGACCGCAGTCTGGATTCAGTCTGTTGCGCCAACAATAGAGGAAACTTCCCAACATTCACCTTTGACTAAAAAGCAAAATTAAGCAGCTTTGAAGGCCTCAACCTCAGTGCAGTTGCAGAGGTCTATTTATGTATATGTCAATCCTCATTATCCACAAGGGTCAGGTTCCTGGAAATCCTCATGGATAGCAAATTTGCAAATAATGGGTTAGGCGCAAGAGGTACTTTATCTGCCATCAGAAGAATCCAGAGGAGACACTCAGGAAAGCAGCAGAGTGCAGCAGGAAGTACCAAAAGATCTCTGAATGCTGCAGAGACCTTCCAGAGGCTGCAGGGATGCTTTTGCTGGCAGAGGCGGATCTATAGGGAGGGCAAAGCTCTAAGTGTTGCAAGAAGCCTTACCCTGTCATGTAAATCCCTCCTCTCCCTTGCTGCTGTAGCCAGAAAGCAGCACCAAGATGTTGCTTTTCCCTGTGAGGATTGGCTCAAACGGTGCAGGAGAGGAGTGATTTCCACTGCAAGGTAAGGCTCCTTGCAAAACTTAGAGCTTTGCCCTCCCTTAGATCTGCCTCTGTTTGCTGGCCATTTTAAAGTGGTCAGCGCTGGTTGCAGGTGTCATTCTGAAGTTCCCTGCAGACTTTAGAAGGTCTCTGCATTTAACAAGGTAAGTAGCAATTCTGCCCCCCTCAGATAAGCGGATAGCAAGTTTGCCTATAAAGAGGACTGACTATATAGAAACTGAAATGTACACAGTGATCAAAACTGTTTTGTGTAGCTGGCAACTGTAACTTTTACATGTATCTTTCTGTTTGCCCGTCCATCCCTGAATAGGCAAGGCCATTCACACAAAAATCAAGTACTGCTCAGATCCCCTTATGGCAGGGGACTGTAAGGCTGTACGAGGGAAGATCTACTCTAGTGCTTAGATCCATTTGGTCCATTAACTCAAATTCACTTTTTAAGTGCACTTTTTGACTTCTTTCCATTTTACCATAGAGCTGTGAAGTCTATAACAAATGTTATAGGATGTTACAAATGTTATAAATGTTATAGGCAGAAGGTGTGGACTGATGTTTGAGCTGCTGGTACTGCCTGAAGCTAAGCAGGAGAATCCCTGGTCTATTTTGGGATGGGAGATAGAATGCCGGGCTGGGACAAGCTGCAGTACCTGTTGTGGCAGAACGGAGTCACTGTGGAGCTGATTAGCCAGTGCGGGAATGTGTGCGAAGGCCAGCCGGCAAAAGAATGGAGTCCAACCTTGAGGACCTGTCCAGGCTAGACTAGAGATGTGAAGGCCTGGGAAAAAACCTGGAAAAAATTTGGGAAAAATTGGTTTTCTCCATTTTTTTTCCTGAAGCATTTTTATTTTTTTCTAAAAAATTGGAAAAATTAAAAAAAGAAAAAAATGATTATGGAATATTTTATTTTAACGTGATGAATAAAATATTTTAAGACAAGGTGTTCAAATATTTTCCTAATAATTTCTAAAAATATGCATGGTATCAGATTATTCTAATTTCTGTGCACTGAGGACAAGCAAGTCCTAGGTTACAAACTGAACCCTCCAATGCAAAAACTGAGTTTTTTTGGTGCCTTCGGGCACAATAAGGCAGGGTAAAAATCTAATAAATAAATAAATAAATAAATTTTTTTCCAAGCTTCAAAATTTCCGGAAATTTTACATGTTTAACACAGCCTGACTCCTCTTGCTTCTCACCTTCTTCAGACTCATCCGTCCTCTGCTGCATGTGAAAGAATCTGGTCTATGTTTGGAACACACTAAATCAAGAAATAAACTGACATGTGAAAGGGTGGAGAAGCCTATTTCAAACTGGGCAAATCTTCAGTTTTTAGAAGTCCATAATTACTGTGATAATGACCGACACAACAGAGTAGCTGCAGACGCAGACAGCGCAATCTTAAACTGAGTTAGGCTGGCATAAACTAAGCTAGCAAACTTTGGCCAGCATAAGGGCCACTGTAAAGTATGGTTGGACCACTCTTGGAGTCAGAGAGGCCAGCACACAGACGTGAGCCATCTGCCCTGACTCCAAGGGTAGTCTAAACATGCTTTATGGTGGCCCTTGTGCTGGCCAAACTTTGCTGGCTTAGTTTATGCCGGCTTAACTCCAGTTTAGGATTGCGCCCTGAAACTGATACTGATAATTACAGCTCAGAAAATGATTCTGATTAAATTTCATGCCCATTCATTGGAACTTAGTCCCACTCCCTTCTATACACTTCCTCCCACTCCAAATCTTTTTATGAGAATGGGTTTTTTTATTTTTATTTAATATTGTGGAGAAGAAATATGAATAATTGTTACTTCTGGATTTTTAAAAAATTGCTTTGTGGAGGTTTTTTTGTCTGTTCCACATAAACTAGTAAACAGTTCAGGAGATTGTTGCTCCATTTGTTACAATTACGAATAAATATTTTAAAAAAGTAAATTCTGTTTGTAATAATTGTTTGGATACACTAGTATGCTAGTTTTTAATATGCTAGTTTTATGCCAAATTTTATGCCAAATCAATTTGTCCATAGTCATATGTTATGTTACTAAACTAACAGAATGACTTTCAATCTGGAAAAGGAAAAAAAAGTGCTAATGTAGCATTTTTTTCAATTTTTTTCAAAATTTTCCATTTTTTTCCAAAAAACCCAGAAAAAAACAGGGTTTTTTTCCGAGCTTTAAAATTTCCAGAAATTTTACATCTCTAGGTTAGACTTGAGATCACCTGCTAAAGCTCAATGTCACACGGCCAGAGGAGAGAACCACACTGTGAAGGCTACAGCTGGGACTGAGGATTCGGTGAATTGCAGAATACTGTAGATTTGTAAATATATATATATAGAAAAATGGTAGTTTAGACTAGCCTGCCCATGTAAGCCGCCTTGGGCCTTTGCTTCGGCATGGGAAAGGCGGGGTATAAAGTCTTCAAAATAAAAATAAAAAAATAATAAAAATGTTATGTCTATCTCTAAGGTTCTACAGACCTTGGCTGGGATGCTGGCAGCGGCGGCATTCACCCGGTACGCTGGGCGGGACTTACCTTTGAGTGGCAGTCCACCTGTTGCGTCACGCCGCGTTCCACCGCTTTCCCGCCCGCCCCAGCGGGCGGGAAAGCGGCAGAACACGGAGTGATGCAACAGGTGGACTGCCGCTCAAAGGTAAGTCCCGCCCAGCGTACCGGGTGAATGCCACTGCTGGATGCTGTGTCCACACAAACATGTTTCCAATTGGTCACCGCAGCACCAATGGCTTCCCCTGCCTTGAACCTCTTCCCTCTGTTCAAAGGGGAGCGCACAGGGAATGTGGAAAGCTGCTCCTGCTTGCAGAAGTTTCCATGGTGTCATCCTGAAAATGAAATTTTTCATGCCTGCTTTATGGGTTGATTACCACAAGTATTCAGCTCTCCTCTTTGCAGAAGCAGAAGGCACAAGGTTAAGGAAATTGCTTGCCGTGAGTTTGGGAAGTCATGAACTGGAAAAATCGGACACTGGCTCATAAATTGTGTTCTTGTCGTACTAATTTGAGGACATTTTCTCTCTAAAAGGTGAATCAGTTCATTTACATGATCAGCAAATTGTTACAAATTGGGCAGAAGATTTAGCCGAGAGGGTTAATGCCTCCGTTTGCCCGAAGATAACACCTGAAGATCTCAAGGTCGTGAGCTCGGGACTGCCGGAAGTCTCTGCGAGCAGCAGACCTTGGAAACTGTGGCTGATTAAAAGAACATAAGAACATAACATAAGAACATAAGAAGAGCCCTGCTGAATCAGGCCAAAGGCCCATCTAGTCCAGCTTCCTGTATCTCACAGCGGCCCACCAGGTGCCCCAGGAAGGCATGAGACTACAAGATGCTTGCATCCTGTTGCCACTCCCTTGCACCCGGTACCAGTAGCCCATCACCTTTGTAAGGAGGTTGCACAATCCATCATGGCCTATAGCCCACGATGGACCTTTCCTCCAGATATCTGTCCAATCCCCTCTTGAAGGCATCAAGACCAGATGCCATCACCACCTCCTGTGGCAAGGAGTTCCACAGATTAACTACCCGCTGGGTAAAAAAGTACTTCCTTTTATCTGTTTTAACTCTCCCAACCCTCAGTTTTAGCGGATGCCCCCTGGTTCTGGTGTTTTGAGAGAGGGAAAAGAACATCCCTCTATCGACTCTATCCCTTCCATGCATAATTTTGTACGTCTCAATCATGTCCCCCCTCAGGCGCCTTTTTTCTAGACTGAAGAGCCCCAAACGCTGCAGTCTTTCTTCATAAGGGAGGTGCCCCAGCCCCGTAATCATTTTTGTCGCTCTCTTCTGCACCTTTTCCAACTCCACTATGTCCTTTTTAAGATGCGGCGACCAGAACTGGACACAATATTCCAGGTGTGGCCTTACCATCGATTTGTACAATGGCATGATAATATTGGCTGTTTTATTCTCAACCCCTTTTTTAATTACCCCAAGCATGGAATTGGCCTTCTTAATTGCTGACGCACACTGGGTCGATACCTTCATTGAATTGTCCACCAGCACCCCAAGATCTCTCTCCTGAGCTGTCACAGACAGCTCAGAACCCATTAGCCTATAGGTAAAGTTATGGTTTTTGGCCCCAACGTGCATCACTTTACATTTGTCTACGTTAAAACGCATCTGCCATTTGGCTGCCCATTCCTCCAACTTGGAGAGATCATTCTGGAGCTCTTCACAATCCTTTCTGGTTTTTACCACCCGGAAAAGTTTTGTGTCATCTGCAAACTTAGCCACCTCGCTGCTTATCCCTGTCTCCAGGTCATTTATGAATAAGTTGAAAAGCACGGGCCCCAAGACAGATCCCTGGGGCACTCCACTTTTCACCTCTCTCCATTTTGAAAATTGCCCATTGACCCCCACTCTCTGTTTCCTGGCCCTCAACCAATTCTGGATCCATAAGAGGACCTGCCCTCTTATTCCCTGACTGTGAAGTTTCTTCAGCAGTCTTTGGTGGGGGACCTTGTCAAATGCCTTCTGAAAATCTAGGTATATGATATCCACAGGTTCACCCACATCCACGTGCCTGTTGACCTTTTCAAAGAATTCCAAAAGGTTTGTGAGGCAAGACCTACCCTTACCCTGAAAAGCTGAGTTTCAGCTGCCTCGTGGGAGGAGGAGTGTGCTGAAATCAGCTGCATCTCTGGTGGCAGCAGGGAAGCCTCATCAGCCAGCAGAGGACAGACGGGTGGCTAAAGAAAGAAGGCTAAATCCAGAAAGAAAGATCTGTAGGAGTGTTGTTCTTGGAAGACAGAACATTCTGTAAAATTGTAAAAACCTTCGGGTTTGTGAGAAAGCCTGCCTATGTAAACCGCCTTGAGTTCAATCATTAGAGAAATCTAGTGATCTTAAGAAAGGCGGTATATAAATAAATGTATTATTATTATTATTATTATTATTATTATTATTATTATTATTATTACATTGGAGTGCCAGTAAAGGACGATAGAGGGTTGATTAGCCTGTATCCTGAAAATAGATGGCAGTCTGATTGTCACTCAGAGTGCAATCCTAAACCAGAGTTAGGCCGGCATCAGCTAAGCCAGCAAACTTTGACCAACACAAGGGCCACCGTAAAGCATGTTTGGACTACTCTTGGTGTCAGGGAGGATGGCACATGTCTGTGTGCTGGCCTCTCTGACTCCGAGAGTGGTCCAAACATACTTTACGGTGTCCCTTGTGCTGGCCAAACTTTGCTGGCTTAGTTTATGCCGGCCTAACTCAGTTTAGGATTGCACCCTCGTTGTAGTACATTGATATGCTCCTTGGTCAGGCCCTTGAAGGCTGCAATCCAGCCCACTCTTACCTAGGAGTAAGCCCCATTGATTATCATGAGACTTACTTTTAAGTAGACATGCATAGGATTGGGCTCTAAAATAGTCTTGACCAGGATTACAATAGTTTGTGTGTGCGCGCGCATATGTGTGCATACATGTGTGTGTGTTCCTTAAAACAAAATGAAAAAGGAACCAAGAGCTCCCAGCAAAGGGGCCAGGCGAACTTTGTGCTCGTGATTTCCTTCTCTTCTGTAAAATGCATCAACTCTATGTTCTGTTCTGGCCATCAAATAGACAGTACTAACACAAGATGACTTTTAACTGCCAGTGTGGTCTATAAAACTGGTTCGGGTGCTTGTTTTTTCAGTGGGAACATGCTACCTTTGATTTAATTTTTCCTGACACTAGGCCCACTGCGCAGCAGGGAAAAAAAGTGTAATTGTAGTTTTGTCCTTTACAGCACAGGACAAATAAATGCCAAAATCAAATGGAGGGGTCCCCCAGGGGAAAACAGACTTCAGTTCTGAAATCTTGTCGCACGGTTCCCGTTGCTATTCCCATGGAATATGGCAGATGCTGCCAAAGGACTTCATTGGAGGCTGTTCATTTGCATACACGGAAACTTGTGCCTTGAGTGCCGAATGTCACTGCAAAATCTTTTGGCATCAGCCTTATTCTGCGGCTGCTCTGGAAGACCGACTGCTGGTGCGGAGTGGGATAGTTTGACAAGGCCGTGCAGGAGACGAACAGCTGCTTAGATTACGAGGCTTTTAATTGTCAGTTTAATTTTGTGTTTCACAAATATGCTTGAAGGGGGCCCTCGACCGGCCCTGGGTTTGAGCCTTGAAAATGCTGCAGTATTGATCAAGTGTCAAGGCTCCTGCGTGGGGATGACGATAACAATCAACTGTACATGGGCATCATTAAGGCGGCGTTTGAGGCAAGGAAAATGCGGTGAAAAGGGTATCCTCCGCTGACATTATTAGTGCCGTCTGTCCCATCGTGACACAAAGCAGGTGAATATTCACGGTACTGTTGCCTCTGTCGATACACTCTCTGTGTCTGCCACACCAAACCCGCTTAAAGTTCACGTTTAAGCCTTGCGTCAAGGTGTTTGTTGGTTTGTTTTCAAGGGGTGCCCGGAAGCTGGGCTACGGCAGAGATTTCTGAAGAAGTCATTTCAAATGGCTAACTAAAATGAAAACTTTATGATGCTAACAGAATAAAAGAAAATGGAAGGTAGTTAAGTTTATTTATTTATTTGAAGAATTTCTACCCCACCTCTCCCATGCTGAAGCAAATGCCCAAGGCGGCCTACATGGGCAGGGCATTTTTCAATAGGGTTTTTTGTTGTTTTTTTTACAAATATACAGTATTCTGTGATTCACTGAATCCTCAGTCCCAGATATGGCCTGAACAGTGTGGTTCTCTCCTCTGGCTGTGTGACATTTGAGCTTCAGCAGGCAATTCTAAGTCAAGACTTAAAAAGGTAAAGGTTTCTCCACGACCAAATGGTCTAGTCGTGACGGACTATAGGGGGCGGTGCTCATCTCTGTTTCAAAGCCTGTAGAGCCGGCGTTTGTCCGAGGACAAGCTTCCTTGGCATGTGGCTGGCATGACTATATGCCGTAGCGCATAGAACGCCGTTACCTTCCCACCGAAGTGGTACCTATTTATCTACTCGCCTTCTTAGGTGCTTTCAAACTGCTAGGTTGGCAGGAGTTGGGACAAGCAACAGGAGCTCACTCCGTCACGCAGTCTGGAACTCCCAACCTTGCGGTCAGAAAGCCCAGCAACAGCGGATTAACTTGCTGCGCCACCACGTCCCTGTGTGCCACCATGTCCCTAAGTAAAGCCTTAGGGCAGTGTTATTCAAACTGTGGGTCAGGACCCACTTCGTGGGTTGCGACCTGATGTCAGGTGGGTCACAGAAAGCTGGGAGCAGCCACCTTGGAAACTGCAGAGCTTACTCTTTTTATATTTCTTTTGTGAGTGTTAATAGTTTGAATGTTCAAGTGAGGGGTTTTTTTATTTTGTTTTTATTTTGTTTTTACTTCAGTGCTTTTACATCATATTTTGTCCTCATCTTGCTTTCTCTCAGGGATGTTTCATGGTTGTACGATCGCTGCAGTCCAAGAATGACAATTTGCATTTCAGGAGTGTCATTTTATTATGTTACAATGACAGCACTTCCTGCCTGATGATGTCACTTCCTGCCACAATATCACTTCCAGGTTAATGGCATCACTTCTGGTGGGTCCCAACACAAGTGCCGTTCTAAAAAGTGGGTCCTGGTCTACAAAGTTTGAACACCACTGCCTTAGTGGTTATAATACAGAGAAGTTCTGATTTTCAAGAACAGTATTCCAGATGGATCTTTTCACAGTCTGGTCTTGTTCAGCAGTAGTAATATTTGCCTCCCACTTTGACTGATAGGCAGCTTCTTCACTCTCACCAAAGAACAGCTGGCAGAGCTCCTTCTCTCTCACCGAAGGGCACCTGGTTCAGCTCATCTCTCTTTGTCAGTCGCTTCTCGAAGACTTACCACTCACGGAAACCTCTGGTGATCCTGAACAAGCATCCTTGCGGACTTAACTTTGGGCTTAACGGTGACTCTACCCTCTGGGCCAGACCTCCTGCCCATTAGCCATGCTATGTACTATATGAGCTTGATATAAGGCAACTTTGCATTTGCATATGTCTAAAATTATTTTGGAAATCTACAAACCAATGCAAGATTTGCTTCATGTGCACTCATCAATTTTACACACACACACACACACACACACACACACACACACACACACACACCAATGGTCCCATCCACAATGATACATCCATTTAGGTCTCTGCATGAACAAATGCAAGTTGTAGCCAAAATAAAAAACTAAGCAAACCCAAATATGTTTCCAGCTACAGCCAGCCAGCTGACATTTGGATAGATTTAAATTGCTTTAAAAATGCCCAAACATTGGGGGGGGGGGTTGGGGTTGGTGGAACCACTATAATTTTGACAGGGGACCAAAGTTTAAGTGGTGATTGAATAGCCATTCCTGGAAAAGTCTGGAACTATGCTATATTTCTGCAGGTACTTCGTCCGTGGGCTGAATGATTTGTATTTATCTTGGCAAGCTGCAAAGCCATTCTTTCAAAATAATGTAACTTCTGATTTTATTGTGCTGACAACATAATTGATTTTAATTTTCTTATGGATCTCACTATATCTTCCAAGATATCATCTCTTTCCCTTTAATTGCAGCCTCTTGGCCATATCAAATGTCAATTTCTTTCATTCCTCAATTGGGGTTGTTTCCTAGATAGACAACAACAGCTCTCATTACTTTTTTGTTTTTTTTTACTGTGCTTGTTCCACTATCTCTCTTCTTATTTTCCCATTTTTTTTGGCCTCGCTCCACTTTAGATGCCATGACTCATGGAAGATCTTCGCAAAACTTGCTGCACTCTTATATTGACACTTCCAAATTCAGTTGTAGAAAAGAGCTTTTTAATGAGAACATCTGCCTGAGGAGTTTTATCAGAATTTTGGCTGTTGGACTGCAAGAAGTTCAGAGAATGGCCTACATTTAGCTGATGGCAATTCCCGAAAATGAGGGGGCAAGAATCCAAGGAGCCACTTCAGGCTAGCCCAGGGGCTTCCACTCATCCAGTGGAATTTGTGAATTTTTTTCCTTCGTACAACAGAACGCCCCCCCCCCAATGACATGTCGCAAGCTGCACAACTTCTCTGCATTTTCCAATGATGAGGCAGACAGCTGTTTAAGAAGTACAGGTCTAAAGAACCCGTTGGCACTTGGAAATAGTTGAATGGGTCTTTGGATGCGAGTCTCCTTTCCACTGTAATCACAGCATAGGTACCGCAAAGTCTCGTGCTTTTTAATCAATTACAAAATGCGTCACATATGCGATGTCCATCGATTACAGGTTCAATTTTAGCTGCGATTTCCATGCTCAGAGGAATGTACACAGAATTTCATACACTGGGGGTGGAGAGCAGCCAGTCAGCCACCTCCTGCTTCCAGCCTACTGGTTAGATGTGTTTGTGGCTTGTGTGTAAGAAAGTCTTTAAGTCCATAGTGCACGTTACGACACATTCACGACAGCGTTCGGCTGCGCTCTTGTGCCGGCCGAACACTGTCGTGAATGTGCCGAAACGTTCACTATGGCGCTCGGCCAGCACAAGTGGCAGCGCCAATGCTCAGGCGCCGCTGCTACCATCGACAGCATGGGCCATGCGCCAGTCGAGCTTTGGCGTCGCTTGGTTGGCACAGGGCCTCCACAAGGGCGTTCCAGAGGTGTTCTGGGGACATAACTGGGCGGCGCGGTAGGCGGAGACGAGGTCGTGACGCAGGACGGCCATAGTGCCAAATCCTAACGCCAATTCGGGCCGCTGCTGTCCACATTCCACTGCACCTGCAAAACAGCAGGCACAGATCTGAGCAGCCCCATAAGGGTGACTGGGCTTACGTGGGTGCAAGGGAAAAACCTCCCCTTGTCCCGCACGTTGCTGCTGCTGCCGCCTCCTAATGGGCCTTGGGATATGGCCCTGCTATGTTGGCCTTACTAGGCCGGCATAGTGTAGGATTGCGCTCTTAGAGTGCACTCCTAACCTGGAGTTGCGCTGGCCCAGTGCTGTCACAAACATGCTGTAAGGCACTTCTGTGACACGGATTTGGGCGCCGGGCCAGGGCAGGAAGCAGTGCTGGCCCACGGATCCTGTGCTGGCTGAGTGCCGGCTGAGCTCTACCGATGTGGGCCCACACCAAGGGCATGCCGGAGGCGGGCATGCGGTGTAACAGGACGAAGGGAGGGAAGATCAGTGGGCGGGCCACCCAGGGAAGGGGGGAGGAGAGAGGACATGGCCATTAGGCCATATCCTAATTCCTGTCCCTGGGCTGGCCGGCCCCGATCCAGGCTGTCCCTGGCTGCTCAGATTAGGATTGGGCTGCCCAACTAATTGTTGTTGTTATCCAGCGGTGTTATGCTGTTTGTGTAACCAATTACGCCGCTTGCGTATGTTACGCAAACAGCATAACACTGCGGAACGCGACGGGCGGGCTGTCGATCACCTGGAATCCCGCCCAGCATTCCGGCAGCATAACACCGCTGTTGATATCCCTCATTTACCTTGATGACACTTTCACAGCGCACTCCTGTCTACCACCACCTGCGTAAATGCAGGCAGTGCGCTTCTGCACACAGTTTGGGGATCACTGCCGTACACCATCAGGGACTCTAAGCAGAGGTAAGGGAAACATATTTCAATGTATTCACGACGTCTGATATTGAGAAGCAGCAGATACCTTTATTTAAACCCTGTTTCTTTAAAATCAAAACGGGCAACACATCAGCAAGATGACTTCATGCTAAATAAAGCCAATAATCTGAGATGTTGTGAGACTGTGGAAATCTGTGCTTTATGGGAAGACAGTTGAGTAATTGCCGCCAATAGAGCAAATAGAGCAATAGAGTGAAGCCAAAATGAATGATTACAAAAACCTGTGTGGCATTGCAGAGTTGGTGGTGAAACCTTTGATTGATTTGGAATGGGATGGCATGGAATGTTCACAAACATTCTGACTGATCAGGGGACAAAGTTGTCAGAATGTTTCCAGCCCGGATTCTGAGAGCACATTGACCATTTGGCTGGGAATATAGACATTTCCATGCATGCTAGTGATGGGCTTTAGGATCCACAGCCCAATCCTAAACTGTGCTGGAGCAGGCAGGCAGGTGGGCCTGCGCTGTATCAAGAGCCGCTTGCAAGGCTTGAGGAGCATCCCCAGTGCAAGGACATGTTTGTGCCCTTACACCCGGGGTGGCTCCAGCCTCCCCAATGGCTTCCTTGGATCTGCACCCGCAAAATCGTGAAAGCCTGAATTGGGCCCGGGGATTAGACCTTGTATGTGACCTAACTGATGCATCCCAACGACACCATCCCATCCCATACGAACATTGTTGTTGTTCAGTCACTAAGTCATGTCCGACTCTTCGTGACCCCCCGGACCACAGCACGCCAGGCCTCCCTGTCCTCCACTAGCTTCCAGAGTTCGCCCAATTTCATGTTCTTCGCTTCCGTGACACTATCTAACCATCTCACCCTCTGCCACCCCTCCTCCTTTTGCCTTCAATCTTTCCCAGCATGAGGGTCTTTTCTAAAGAGTCCTCTCTTCTCATGAGGTGGCCAAAGCATTGGAGCTTCAGCTTCAGGATTTGTCCTTCCAGGGAGCAATCAGGCTTGACTTCCTGTAGGATTGACCGATTGGCTCTCCTTGAAGTCCAGGGGACTCTCAAGAGTCTTCTCCAACACCATAATTCAAAAGCATCTCTTCTTCGGCGCTCCGCCTTTCTTATGGTCCAGCTCTCAACAGCCATACATTGCTACTGGGAAAACCATAGCTTTGACTATGTGAAACTTTGTTGGCAGGGTGATGTCTCGGCTTTTGATTAAGTTGTCTAGATTCGCCATAGCTTTCCTCCCAAGAAGTAAACGTCTTTTAATTTCATGGCTGCAGTCACCATCTGCGGTGATACAAACATACTTATATACAGTAATGGCATCTAAATGATTTAGCAACAGGTACTCACTTTTGATTGGCACTTCTGTCGGGGCCCGCCCACCGGAAGTGAGGTCATAGCCGGAACCCAGGAACCTCCCCCAGGAACCGCCGTGCCTCCTCGGGAGGGAGCCCCAGGCAGCCTACCTGCTGCTGCCGTTGGTCTCCCTCGCTCCGCTGCCTGCCTGCCTGCCTGCCTGGCTCTGAGAACGTGCAGGCAACTCAAACGTGCAAGCAATTCAAACGTTGCAGGGGGCGGGGCGGAGCACCGACGGAGTCGACGAGTGGGCGGGTGAATGGGTGGGGCCAGCCCTAATCCTAGGAATGGGTACACGCGTACCCCCGCGTACTCGCTACATGGCATGTCTGCTTACAAACGTATATACAAGTTTAGCCATAAAATAGAAATCTAGCCGCCCAGACCCCATCGTGAGCGGCTACTCTTCACCGCTTGGTGCAGAAAGGCAGCTACCTTTCCCAATAGGTTTGGCTCACTGGTAGAGAGTAAGTGTTTTAGCACCTCGGACTCCGGAAGTTGATGCTTCCTCGTCAACACTGGATCCAAGAACTTCTTCCGGGCCTTGGAATGAAGAGGACAGTGGAGAACCAAGTGAGGAAGCATCTCTACCTCACCAAGAACGACAGTACACCCCCTGTATGTAAGCGTGCTCTACATGCACTACGCCCCCTCTTCAGGCCAGCACACCCACCAGGCCACCCCCCATGACCATCCTAGGCCCCCTCCTGCTCTCCTTCCTCCCAGAACCTCCCCTCTTGGCCAGCATGGGGCTGCTGGTTGGGGCCACCACGTTGGCCTGAATGATGTAGTGCCAACACAACCAATGTTACATTGGTGCTATGCAATCCCCAGGATTGTGCCCCCAGTCACATACGGTGAGGGGGGGTTGAGTACTTAGTTCTGACAGGCGCCCGACCACATTGCTTAATCGACCCCCTTCACTGTCGAAGCCAGTCCAGGTGGCAGGAAGAGAGCAGAGGAGACGCCTCTGTGTTCCTCCAGTCACTGGGATAGAATCCGACTGCTAGGGGGGCAAGCTGATTACTTGGCGCAGTTGGCCACCTGGCAGAACCTAGTGCTGGGGCCCCTTCTCCGTACGTGACTGGTGCAATCCAACTTGCAGGTTTAGGAAGGTAAGGGCCAGTGGCGTCATGCCCCCGGAACGCTGGGCGGGAGGAACGGGTGAGCGGCAGCCCGCCCATTGCGTACCGCTCCGTTTTGCCATTTCGCGGGGGTGGGGAAGACGGCAAAATGGAGCGGTACGCAACAGGCGGGCTGCCACTCACCCGTTCCTCCCGCCCAGCGTTCCGGCTGCATGACGCCGCTGGTAAGGGCTACTTCTCCTGCTTCTCCATAGGTCTGGCCTGCAGCAAGAGTATATTAGGAACATTTCTTTTGGTTCAGTGCAAGTTGCATCCTTAGTGACATCCCCCCTTCATGTTCCTTTTACCACACAATAATTCAATGTTGATCATACAACACATCCTATGTTTGTGAAGATTAGGAGGTTGTGGACACCTGCTTTCTTGCTGATAGGAGTGGAGATTGGACTGAACTATATAACATTTAATATCCCTTCCAGGATTGTTCTTCTATGATTGTATGGAAGAATCATAAAAATTCTATGGAATAATAAAATCAAGGAGAGAACATATCAAGTTTCTTAAAGGTAACATGATTCTGTGCTCTACGAACCAAAACGTATTCCCATAGGAAAAAAGGCTTGCCTTCCAGAGGAATTTAGCCTGGCAAATTCAAGTACTTTATTAATGTGTTATGAGCCATCAAATATTAAGTATATCTGTGAGCTGCAGGCCTGCTTATTTGTGTTTCGTAGTAAATGCCTGTGTTAGTTATCTCTCCAAAGCAACAAGAAGAGTAAACAACTCTCTCTCTGTGTGTGTGTGTGCAAATATGTAAAGAGTGAACACGCAGATATGCAATAATAAAAGTATGCTTGTGGTTTCCCATAACGCATAAACCGACATGTTTAAGAGACAACATCTTTATTCAGGTATTATTTGAAATGAAATGAAGGGTGTGGCACACAGCCACAATAACTTTGTGGGCCTATTGCAGTGGTGTTATTCACCGGGTAC
>JAJKFI010000135.1:2339070-2364409 GCA_029204185.1 Lerista edwardsae | reverse complement strand
GTACCCGGTGAATAACACCACTGGCCTATTGGCATGCATTCTGATATTTTTCTCCTGCAGGAACACAATGGACGTGAGTTCCACAAAAATTGCTCCTGTGCAATTCAATTTCCTTTAACAGGACGTCCACAGGCAACACGCCCCCTGGACGGAGCCCACAGCAGGCCGCCATATTGCTTAGTTAGGACAAGAAATCCATCTCCCCTCTAAACCCAGAAGGAAACAAATGGAAATAAATTAGGGGAGGGGGAATAGTGCTTTCAAGCTTTATGTGACTTTGCCTCTTGATCAAGTACTCTAATTTCTACAGAGGGCCTTGATTTTCCTGTACTTTATTTAAACCAGAAGATTTAATTTATTTATTTTATGAAGCATTTTTATCGGTTGAGAAAAAGTGTGCCTTGTTTGCACACGCAGGTTAGGTGGCATTCTTACATGATTTCATGCTTTGCCGATGGAAAATTAGACCCTTGTGTATTATAAAAGAGGGGAAGATCGCTATAGAATGAGCAAACCGTTGCCGCAGGACATTCTGTTGACAGGTGTATATATATATACAGACAAAGCAATGTCACAGGATGCTAATGTGAACTATACACATTGACGAGCACTGGAAAGCCCTGTAAAAAAGAAAAGAAAGAAAAACTTTTATTGTGCTGGGAGGGTTCCCTCCCCCCTTAAATTTGCCAACTGTTGTAATGCTTCCCACAGATATTGGAAATAAAGCCTTTGTTAATATCTTCTTAATAATTTGTCTGCAAATGCATTATTTTCTATGCTAGTATTTCTATGCCACTGTTATTCAAACTATGGGTCGGGACCCACTTAGTGGGTCGCAACCTGATGTCAGGTGGGTCGCAGAAAGCAGGGAGCAGCCATCTTGGAAACTGCAGACCTTACCCTTGTTATATTCCTTTTGTGAGTATTAACAGTTTGAATTTACAAGTGATTGTTTTTTAAAAAATTTTTTTGGGTTTAATTCAGTGCTTTTACATCATATTTTATCCTCCTCTTGCTTTCTGTCAGGGATGTTTCCTGGTTGTACAATTGCTGCAGTCCAAGAAGGCCAATTTGGCATTTCAGGAGTGTCGTGTAATTATGTTACAATGACGTCACTTCTCGCTTGATGATGTCACATCCTGCCACAACATCACTTCCAGGTTAACGACGTCACTTCCGGTGGGTCCTGACACGAGTGCCATTCTAACAAGTGGGTCCTGGTCTAAAAAGTTTGAATACCACTGCTCTATGCAATGCAATCAGCAAGAGAGTTTCCTTAGGGCTCAATCCGATCACTGATGCTGCTGTGCCAAACATGGTTGCACGGCATCCAGTAGGGGTGGTTGTGGACTAGGATCCTTTAGGAGTGGAACCCTTTCCCCCGATCCCACGGGTTTGCCCCTCCTTGCCTCCTCCTCCCACCACTCCCTTCCCCAGAAAGTAATGCCTTATAAGGCATTAAAAACACAACTTAAGTTTTCCCCCCAAAATTGAACATTGTGTTTTTCTAATATATGCAGCAGATAAGATAGTGCAGATACAAAATCAGTACAGATGAAAAGGAACCTACATGGTGGACAATACAGGTTGAGCCTAATTATCAGTGGATTTTTCATCCATAGATTTGGTTCAACACGGGTCCCCCGGACCTGTGTTCAACCAGATTAGGCTCAACAAAACCTTCTGAAGATAACCGGAGCTGTGTTTCTGTCACCTCCAGGGACTCTTCTGAGGCCTTTGTGGGCCTCAGAATGGCTCTTTTGGCCACAGTTACTTCCAGTTTTTGCCAAAAACTGGAAGTGATGTTTTTAATGCCTTTTAAAGCATTGTGAGGCCCAGGAAAGCCCTCTGGGGTTTCCTCAGGCCTTGTAATGCCTTAAAAGCCAGTAAAAAGATCACTTACGGTTTTTAGTGAAAACCAGAACTGTATTTGTTGAAATGGCCATTTTGAGGTCGCTGAGGCCATGCACAGCCATTCGTGGCTTCAGCGGGCCTCAGAAAGACATGGATTTAATTACTGTGGATTTTTTTTAATCCATAAGGGTTCCAGGAACGGAACCCTCACAGTTAAAAAGGCCCCACCTGTATAATCAGGTTATTGTGTTGTGAGACGACAACAGCTTAGAGCTTTGGAGAAGCAAAATTCTGGACAGGTATCAAACCTGTGGATCTTTGAAGACATAGTTGATGTAACAGCTTTTAACTGTTGACAGGCTGGCTGGCTGGTTCACTTTTATATTTTATACCTTATGATCCACAGGGCTTGTTGTTTTTAAATTTTATTGCTTGTTTTAATTTTGTTTTATTGTATTGTTTTAATATTGTTTTTAAATTGTTTTTTGTGTTGAATTTTATATTGTAATGCCGCCTTGGGTGCCTTCGGGCAAAAAGGCGGGATAGAAATCTAATAAATAATAATAATAATAATAATAATAATAATAATAATAATACAAGACAGGTGTACATTACCTCACTAGGCCATTGACAGTGTCCTCAACAGTAGCAACAGGTCATATCCTACTTGTGAGTTAGTGAACTATTGAGGCCTATGTGGAGGTTATTACCAGGTTAGTGTACACCCTGGGACTAAGCCCTATTGATAGGAGGGGTGGTTTTTGTGTTATTTTTTCCAAAAACATTCTGAAATAGCAAATTGTGGTATGTGTTTTTATTCTACATTCTCAATCCTTCTCATTTTTTTTATTAATTTTAAAGCAGGTCTGCACTAGGCAGGTGATCTAGGTGATCTACTGTCAACAGATGCAGCCACAATATTACGTGTACATTTGTACACGTGGTACTACATGTTATTTCTGATTGGAAAAGTGATCTATCTTAATTTCTGGAAAATATCTTAAATACCAAAATGTGGTGTTTTGTGTTTTTATTCAGATATTTTAAATGCCCAAAAGGCAGTTTTCAACAACAACAACAGCAGCAGCAGCAGCAGCAGCAGCAGCAACAACAACTCTACCTATTGAATACAGTGAAAACTACTCCTGGGTAAATACACACAGAATTGCACTGTAATGTTATAAGCCTGTTCTTAATATACAGCACAAGTTAGTTTCTTCCAAATAATCTAATATTTAGATTATTTATGTAATCTACATGTATATGTAGTCATATATATGTTGAAATCTAGTGATTTAAAACCAATGGACTGAGCATAGAAAATTAGCCTGGTCTATAGACCCTTTTCTTATTTCTGTTTTTTTTCCCTCTTAGATCTACTACTTGGACTGGAATTTAGACTACTTTGCTGTTGCTTTCTTTTGCCTTTCTCTCTGCTAAAGATTGAACCTTGAGGGTCGGAGAGTGGGATCTCTGGGCTATACGTACTTTTTCATGGATATATCATCTGAACAAATGCTGAATAATGGAAACCTTCTTGGATTGATGAATTTGGATTGGCTTTGGCAGACGTGCATTTGAATGAAATAGATTAATACATATAAACCACCAAGCTTAGCTGAAACTCCTGTTCAACATTGTAAACTGCCAACTTTATCATCTTTAAGGGGGGGAAAAATACAGTTTTTCCTCCCAACAAAGACTTTTATAAAAGCAATAAGGCAACTGTGCGAAGTGTGCCGATCATGATATAATCACCCCCCAGGGGGAATGGAAGGTAGTCAACTGCACCTCTCGCTTTGTAATGACCCAGGGGTGTGATTATCTTATGATAACCACACTCCCTGTCATGCCTTATTGCTTATATATTCCACATGTCATAATGAATCCTGGAGCACTTTCTAGGGCTTGTAGCAAGTGCAAGTGACTTTGAAGTCGAGGAAGTCACCAGGTTTTCTAGGTACATATAGATTAATATTGTATATGCGCGGAAGAATTACGAATGGCTGCATATTCATGTGGCCCAGGCAAAGTTGGCAACTTTTATTCCCGGTGAACTTTTGCATTGGGATCGGGCATTCTTGCATTGCTCGTCACATACACTCACAAGGTCCAGAGGATTGGTTTGCAAAAGTTATTGAATGCAGAACCTTGTCACGCACAGACACTGTGTTGGTTTTCATACATGGTGATGAAAAGTGGTGCACCAAGGTCATGTGGCACCCAGGGACCATAAATATTTGAGCGTGACAGCACCTCCCCGATTCAAAATTATTTTCAGAATAGCGCAGGAGGTGTGGACTGATGGTTGAGCTGCTGGTACTGCCTGAAGCTAAGCAGGAGAATCTGTGGTCTATTTTGGAATGGGAGACAGAAGGCCAGGCTGTGACAAGCTGCAGTACCTGTTGTGGCAGGATGGAGTCACTGTGGAGCTGATGAGCCAGTGCGGGAATGTGGTGAGAAGGCCAGCCGGCAAAAGAACCGAGTCCAACCTTGAGGACCTGTCCAGGCTGGACTGACCATCACCTGCTGAAGCTCCATGTCACATGGCCAGAGGAGAGAACCACATAGTGAAGGCGACATCTGGGACTGAGGATTCGGTGAATCGGAGTACTGTATATTTGTAAAAGCACAATTGAAAAATGGTGGTTTAGACTAGCCTGCCCATGTAAGCCGCCTTGGGCACTTGCTTTGGAATGGGAAAGGCGGGGTATAAATTTCTTCAAAATAAAAATAAAATAAATAGTCACAATACAAAATGAATAAGAATAATGGCCAGAGAAGCAGTGCAGAGACGCGGTATCCAGGTGGCTACTGCTGCATTCCACGGCTGCCAGGCAGCCCAGGGAGGCTTGTCCCTTTCCCCACAGCAAGGGCACAAAGAGAGTGGCAGGTCTACTCGCTCCTTAGCCGGCGCAGAAGCAAGGGCCTCAGAGCAAGAACAGGCAGCGAGAGTTGCCACCAGTCGTGCCCCCACTCCACCCCTCACCCCGCCTCCAAACGCCCCCCCACTCTGCCCAGAATTGCTGGCGAGTGGGTTCCCTTCAGAGTTCCCATGGCTGTTGTCGTCATGGCACTGCCCCAGTGCCTGCGGAAACAGCTTACCACCAGCGTTGGAGGAGCTCTATGGTGCCTTGCACAATGGCCCAGACAGTACGAGCGAACCATTCATGGGTTGGGAACCACTCACGGTTCCCACTCATGGGAACCACTCATAAGCGAACCTTTTGGGTTGGGCCCCTAGTTCAGTGGCGTTTCTACAGGGAGGGCAAAGCTCTAAGTTTTGCAAGAAGCCTCACCTTGCAGTGGAAATCACTCCTCTCCTGCACCGTTTTAGCCAATCCTGACAGGGAACAGCAACATCTTGGCGTTGCTTCTACAGCAGCAAGGGAGAGGGTAATTTACATGACAGGGTAAGGCTTCTTGCTCTAACTTAGAGCTTTGCCCTCCCAGTAGAAACGCCTCTGCCCTAGTTTGATTGTAAGAAGCCTTAGAGGGTGGTTTTGGCAATCATTCCTTTCTTGCAAAAAAAAACACGGGGAATCCTATTTGGATTTATTTTCCCTTTCTATATGTAAGGGCTGTAGCTCAGTCTCCGTGAGCAGCAGACCTTGAGAAGTGCGACTGATAAGAGCTGCCTCCAGCTGCCTGTAAGAGAGGAGTTGTGCTGGGCCAGCTGTTTCTTTGGTGGGAGCAGAGAAGCCGTTTTTCAGCCAGCAGGAAGGCAATCGTGCGGCCAGAAAGAAGGACTAGACCATGAAAGTTCCATCTGTATGTTGTTGTAGTTCTTGAAAGACAGAACTTCTTTGTAATTTGTAAAAACCCCTTGCGGGTTTAGAGAAATAAAGCCTGCCTATGTAAACCTGCTTGAATTAAAGCCAGAGGAGCAATCTAATGGCCAAAGAAAGGCGGTATATAAATACTAGCATTATCATTATTAGTAGAGCATATGCTTTGCATGCAAAAGATCTCAAATTCAAATCCTGGCATCTAGAGGCATCATCACCAGACAGTATTTATATACCACTTTTCAACACAAAGTTCACAAAGCAGTTTAAAGGCAAATAATAATAATAATAATAATAATAATAATAATAATAATAATAATAATAATAATAATAATAAAAAAGTTAAATGGCTCCCTGTCCCAAAAGGGCTCACAATCTAAAAAGAAAATGCAGAACACTCCCAGCCACAGCCACTAGAAAGACACTGCACAGGGGTGAAGAGGGACAATTACTCTCCCCCTGCTAAATATAAGAGGAACACCACTTGAAAATGCTTGCCCTAGCAAATTTAATGTGCAGGGTCAGTGATTGGCATTGACAAAACCTGCTATGACTGTTGCTTCTCACTCTGATGTCCAGCTACTCGTGTTGTGACCATGCCAATGGGAGGGGGGGAAGGCCACCCCCATTTTTGCTGACTATTACAATCACTCAGTTCACATATTCACACTGAAGGCTGCTTGTGTGGGCCAAAAAATTGCTACGGACTAGTTTTAAGGGAGTCGAACACTGGATACAGGATGACGATCTGCTCATTTTTAGACAAAACAAGTTGCTTTAAACCGGAGAAAGCACACACACATATTAAGCAGCATTAATGATACTAAAATACAGTCAGTCTGCGGCATCGGCAGGGGTCTGTTCCCGGATCCCTTGCAGGTGCCAGAATCCATGGATAACAGAATCCACAGGTGTGAGCCCTCCCCTGTCAATCAAAGCATCTTCTGACTGTGTCTGGAGGTTATCTGAGGCCTAGAGAAATGTGGGCCTCTCCAGGCCTCAGAAAGCCTTTCAGATACAACCAGAAGGCGCTTCTTGTCACATCCTAAAGGTCAGGTGGAGCCCTCCACCATGGGTTCAGAGGTGCGAGTTCTCTCACCTCCACTGTGGTGATTGAAATTAGCAGGTTCTGAATCCACCAACAGAAAGGGCCCACCTGTACTTTCATTTGTTGATTGTAAAGAGTAATGAAAAATGTTCGCCCTTCCTTGAATATTTAAGTGCCTAAACATCATTTATCCTATTGCATTTGATGACTTTAATCATCTTTTATTTCAGAACTTTTAGCTAATTTTGTTGTTGTTACTTGGTTTGTATAAAGAGAACTTTGGGTACATTCTAAAAAATCCAAATAATGAAATGGTATCAAATTGCATCTTGATGTAAAAGCATGAACAAGAGGCAAAAATATTTGTGACATTTTTCTGAAACACACACACACACACACACACACACACACACACACACACACACACACACACACACACCAGGCAATCCATTGCAATGTTGGCTGAATGCCCTGTTTTTCCCTTCCCCCCTCCAAGCCTTTACTGGTTTTGTGACAATGAGCTATTGGTTATTTGGAGACATCTATTTAGCTTTAAAATCCTCCACTTTAATAATAAAAATAGTCATACATTCTAATTAAAATGAACGGGGTTAATGGAAGATCCATAAGGAAACGAGGAAATGGAGATCAATGGACTTCTGAATCTGCAATTAGGGACTGGCATTAAAGACAACAGGATAATAAACTAAGCAAATTATCTTTGATATACCTTATGATATAATCGCACCACAGGGTGAATCTGCACTGCGGGAAAGAGGGTTCTCCGCTAAGTTTGTAACCTTGTTAATCTGATCTATGTAGCAGTCAACATTTAAATACTACTTCGCTGCGGGAAAATTCGCTGCTCTGCTCCCAGCCTGTCACCATAAACTGGATGATAAAGATGATGGCCTATCATTATGACTACTGATGGGTTGATACATTGGCTGCATCAGCTCTGAGATCAGCCAAGTTAACTGCAGGTCATCTTTCAAAACATCTGTGTGTCTAAAAGAAAGCTTATTTAGCTAGATAGCTGCACCAGTAGAATACTCCTGATTATCATAAAGGTCAGACATGCACATTTTAACGGGTGGTAATGAGTAGTTTTAAATATGTTTGAGCCTTTTCTTAATCCTGCCATGTCACAAGGCTTCTATTGTTATGCACCAAAGAATGTGCCTTTAATTGTACCATTTGCCCTATTGTATCCTGATCATAGAGCAGGAAGCGCGATGGTACTTGTGATAACCGCCTGCCACATGTCCTAATAATTACTAGCCTTCCGTAAATTGCAGAGGGAAGTAACACAAGAGACTGGTAAAACAAAAGGCTCTGGAAAGTTGCAAGTAATATTTAAAGAGTTGCATGTACAGTACCAAATTGTGCCAAACGTTGCCGCAAAATGGGACCAGATATCGTTGAAAGCAGTTACACAAAATGTGGCTAGATACTGAGAAGTTCTTTGCAAATGTTTTAATCTGCTATATAATTAAGAACTGGAAGGGTCTTAAGAAAGTTCAGATTAATTAGTTAACAGTGCAATTTTATTTCTTCTTTGAGCTGGTGCAGCTCTCCGTGAGCTGGCCCCGAGTGTTGTAAATGCACCATAGGCAGTGATTCTCAAATGTTTTAGCACTGGGACCCACTTTTTAGAATGACAATCTGTCCAGGACCCACAGGAAGTGATGTCATGCCTGGAAGTGCCGTCACTGTGATGCCAGACCCTGCTGCTTTACTGCGAACGCAGCAACAAATTGGGTCGTTTCTCAGCCATTTTCCAATAGCCAAATGAATTAGAAAGGAAAAGCCTCTTTACAACCTTGGCACAAGCAAAACAACCACACAGCCTTCCTCCTGTCCAGCATCCCGTCTTCCTATATTTTCAATATGGCTGCTCCAGGTGCTTTGTGACCCACCTGGAACTGGCTCGTGACCCACTGGTGGGTCCAGACGCACAATTTGGGAACCACTTCCATAAGGCATTTTTGTGGCTATTCAGAAGTCATCTAGCCTGGCCCAAAGGTCTGTGCTGGCCTGGCAGTGCTGGATTCCATCCCTGCCCTGGCTGCAGAGGCAGATCTAAGGGAGGGCAAAGCTCTAAGTCTTGCAAGAAGCCTTACCTTGCAGTGGAAATCACTCCTCTCCTGCACCGTTTGAGCCAATCCTCACAGGGAACAGCAACATCTTGGCGTTGCTTACTGGCTACAGCAGCAAGGGAGAGGAGGGAGTCACATGACAGGGCAATGCTCCTTGCAACACTTAGAGCTTTGCCCTCCCTGTAGATCCACCTCTGACTGGCTGGCACAGATAAGGTTGCGCCTGGTGGCACTGGGAATGGGAGCGTGGCAGGCAGGCAATTTTTTTTGGTGTTTGAGGGCAGAAGGTGGAACAGGCCCAGGAGGGGATTAGGAACAGCAGAGCAGGCCTCCCGGCCCAGCGTTACACTGGGTTTCCCGGATTTGCACCAGCTATATAGCTGGAGTGGATCCAAGAAGCTCCATAGGGGTGGATCAGAACCATAACATGGGTGGAGTCTGAGGGGCACCTGCTTCAGGCACTGGGATAAGGGGGGCGCAGAATTGGCCCCAGCTCCGCCCTCATTACGGCGGTTACTGCCTTCACACCGCAAGCGGCAGGAAGGCAGTCACCTTCGGGCTGTTCCAGAAGGAGGAGGCGCTGGCGCTCACGCGTGCCCCATCCTCCGGGGAGATGCCGGGGGAGACTGCTTTTGTGCTTTGCACCCGCCCCTCCTCGGGGAGAACCTGTGATGTCACTGCCCTGGGGGTGCAAATGGGCAGAGTCGTGACATCACTGCCCAGGCACTGGGGTAGAACGTTACGGTTCTGGGGTGACTGCAGCAGCGGCATTCAGCTGGTACGCTGGGCAGGACTTACCTTTGACCGGCAGCCCGCCCGTTGTGTAACGACGCGTTCTGCCACTTTCCCACCAGCCCCGGCGGTAAGGGGAAATATACCCTGTTACTCTGAAGCGCTCTCCACCCTGCTTCTAAATAGCATTGGAGACAGTGCAGTTTAGGATTGGGCTGCCTGTCACTCACGAGAAGACCACACTCTTGCAATCCATCCGCAAAATTAGCATTTGTACCTTGTCGTCTTGCAGATGGAAAGATATTTATCCAGAGTGTGGCACACAATCTACTCTTCCTCCAGGCGGAGATGCACTAAGCAAATGCTGGCGTGTAAAAGGTGGGATATCTCCCAGCTTCAACATTTCATAGATCTGAGCAATTATTTCCAGGAGCATTTCATGAAAAGAATCTACTATTAAAAATGACAAGTTCAAACACTTCAGAATGGTAGCAATAAAATTATGACAGATGTGTAAAATGTTATTCTTAAGGTTATTTTAAAAAACTGTATAGAGATATCTAATTGCTCTCAATGGATATGTTGCTATGTTGGTACTGATCTTGTAGTCACCTTATTCTTCTAAATGTCTGCTTAAAATTAGTGTAATACTCTGATTTTACTCATATCGATCATACCTTATTTTATGAGTTAGTACAGTGGTTCTCAAACTTTTTACCACTGGGACCCACTTTTTAGAATGACAATCTGTTCGGGACCCACAGGAAGTGATGTCATGGCAGGAAGTGCCATCATTCTGATGCCAGAGCCTGCTGCTTTCCTGAGAATACAGCAATAAATTGGGTGACTTCTCAGTCATTTTCCAAAAGAAAAGTGAATCAGAAAGGAAAAAAGCTTATCTACAAGTGGTGGGACATGGTGGCGCAGTGAGTTAATCCGCTGTTGCTGGGTTTTCGACCGCAAGGTTGGGAGTTCAAGACTGTGTGACGGAGTGAGCTCCCGTTGCTTGTCCCAGCTCCTGCCAACCTAGCAGTTCGAAAGTACCTAAAATGCAAGTAGATCAATAGGGACCACTTCGGTGGGAAGGTAACAGCGTTCCGTGCGCTACGGCATAGAGTCATGCCGGCCACATGACCACGGAAACTTGTCCTTGGACAAAACGCCGGTTCTACAGGCTTTGAAACGGAGATGAGCACCGCCCCCTACAGTCGGTCACGACTAGACCATTCGGTCGTGGGGAAACCTTTAACCTTTTTACAACCTTGACACAAGCAAAACAACCACACAGCCTTCCCCCGCTCCAGCATCCCATCTTCCCATATTTTCATTGCTCTAGGTGCTTCACAACCTACGTGATATTGGCTTGTGACCCACTGGTGGGTCTTGACCAACAGTTTGGGAACCACTGCGTTAGTACGTTTGAACGAAAGGTAGTTGTCAGATTATGTGGTGGTTATAGAATAAGGCTTTTGAAGTTACAATTCTAAACACTTACTAGGCCAGTAAACATGCACAAGCTTGCTGTAATGCGCAGCCATAATACTGACAGATTCATTTTCCAATCCACTCTGTGACAGATTGCTCGTGGCTTGGGAGACTTTGAGCCCTTTTGGAGCCATTTAGGCCACAATCCCATGAAAACTTTCTTTCTTGAGAGTAAGCCCCATTGAAGACAGTTGGATTTACTTCTGAGTAGACAAGCCTAGGCTTGTGTGCTTAATTATTTGAAATTTTTTTTTGTAAACCAACTTTTGTAGTTTTTTCTGAAAAGCAGCATATAAACATTCCTGCTGCTGCTAGTACAACAACAACAACAACAACAACAACAACAACAACAACAACAACAAATATGGCTTATAGACATTGTCATACTTGGTGATAGCCAAATTGAAGACAAAGAAAAAATAATAAAAATATAGGGACTTGACAATTGAAATCGGAAGATTATGGCAAAAATGATCCAAAGTACTGCCAATTGTCATCGGGGCACTTGGATCTATTTCGAAAAATCTAGAAAAACATCTAGAAAATTTGAAGATCAATAATATAAGAACGTCTGACCTACTACAAAAAACTACATTGTTGGGAACATCATACATCTTACACAGATACTTGGACAACTCTTAGGCTCTTGGTTAGAGCTTGAATTGCCAACAAAAGACCAGTCTGTGATATTTGTGATCATTTTATCATTTTGACTGTGTATAAGTTAATGAATAATAATAATAATAATAATAATAATAATAATAATAATAATAATGGGTGCATACTCATGGGTTTCATAGAGAATGAAGAAGTCAAAGTTCACTGGGATTTCAGAATACAAGCTGATGAGCATCTGCCACGTAACACACCAGATATAGCCATCACTGACCAGAAGGATAAGACAATTCAAATAGTAGACATTGCAATACCTGGAGAAGGTAGAATGGAAGATACAGAATTGGAGAAAATGACTAAGGATAAAGATCTGCAACTAGAATTTGAAAGAATGTGGTGCAAGAAACCAAGAGTGATGCCAATTGTCACGGGGGCCTTGCGTGCTATCCCGAAACATTTGGAAAAGCATTTGAATACCACTGGGATGAGCATGAGCAGCATCAGTCAATTACAGAAGGCTGCTTTAGTAGGAACAGCATATATATTACAATGAGATTTGTATGTAGCAACAATACGAAATAAAATAAAAATAGCCACCTATCCTAGGTCTTTGGGAAGGACTGGCTTTGTGGATGCATACAGAATCCAGTCAAAAACAACATGACTGTGCAAAATAATAATAATAATAATAATAATAATAATAATAATAATAATAATAATAGGTGTGGAATTTGGTTAGACTTGTGTTCTTCCATTAGAAATGCTACATTCCCAGCCACAAAGGGCAAAACTGATGGAATACCCTTTCTGGGTACTGTAAGGACAGAAGATACTGATGGGTTTGGGGGCATCTACAATGTTGTTTTTCTGCCTGTAAAATGATTGTGGCTTCGCGGAAATGACATCAGGTGAAATTAATAACTGATTCTCCAGCTCAGGGATACCCTTGGATGGCTGAAACGATACTACCGTCGTGTCATTGACAATTCTGTTGTTAAGAGGGTACTTTCAGCTCATCTTGGAAGCTGAACGAAAGCACCCCTATTTCACACTTCATTGATAGGAATCGAGCCTTCCAATGAGATACGATAGCTTTTCACAGGCTAATTTAATAAAAACTAAGTAATTTTTCTGTAGTGAAAGAGTCACACTGCAAAAGTTCTTTCTAATGTCCATTTAAAGCATTTCCTTGCCTTCTTTGCATTCTCAGTGGAGGTCTTTCAAATATTCAGCACTAGGCTTCTTCAGCAGTGTCCAGCTCCAGTTTTGGGACTCTCCTGAGTCTGACCTAGAGTCTCAAGAAGTATCAAGAGTCAGGATGGTGTAGTGGTTCCAGTGTTGGACTTGGACCTGAAAGATCCAGGTTCAAATCCCAACCCAGCCACAAAGTTTTCTTGGTGATTATCTCTCAGCCTAAATTGTTGTAAGGAGGGAAGGAACCATGTATACCACCTTGAGCTGCTTGGATGAAGGGCAGTAGAAAAAGGTGAAAAATAAAAAAAATTCCGGAGCCCTAATATGTGCTAATGGTTAAAGCTGCTGAAGCTCTGTACCAGCAAGCCAGGTCACAGGTTCTGTGCTGTACCCTGTGCAGCTATTTAACTGGTGCAATTCCAGGAAGCCCAGTGTAATGGCAGTAGGCCCAAGCGTGGGGTTAGGATACAGTTAGGATACGTCGTGACATCATGATGTTGCTTGCCATGGGCGTGGTTTCGCCCTGGTACGCCTCTGGTAAAATCAGACAAAATTATCAAATTCAAAGAATTGCAGATACCCCTAAGTTCCCCCCCCCCGACTTTTCCATGGGGCAAGGCAAATTCCATGATTTTTGGCTTAAAGCATGCCCTCGACTTATCCATGAGATCGACTTGAACATGAATATATATGGTAAACACTCTTGGTTGTCCCAAATAAGCAGGAGTCACCCAGCAGGTTACAGGGGTATTATTTACAGTATATGCACTTTCAAACTGAGTCAGTTTGCATTTCAGCTGTGAGCCATCAAAGGATGAGCAATTGGGGGCAGGATCAGATTACGTTTCTCTGCGAATCGCTTAGACACTGGTGAGTGCATGCAGCTTCTCCCCCCAGCATACATCACCCCCAACACATCACCCCCAACAGAGATACATGGGGATGAAATGACCAGTTATGACTAATTGTGTGGCTGCTGTATTACTTGAAAGTTGTTATTCACACAATTTGTATCCATTTGGGTGTGTATGTACAGGGATGGCTGGGAGCCAGGACAGTGTGCCATGTGGGCAGAAGATTTAGCCGAGAGGGTTAATGCCTCCGTTTGCCCGAAGATAACAGCTGAAGATCTGAAGGTCGTGAGCTTGAGACTACTGGAAGTCTCTGTGAGTGGCAGACCTTGCAAACTGCGGCTGATTAAAAGCTGAGTTCCAGCTGCCTCGTGGGAGGAGGAGTGTGCTGAAGTCAGCTGCGTCTCTGGTGGGAGCAGGGAAGCCTCTTATCAGCCAGCAGAAGACAGACGGGCGGCTAAGAAAGAAGGCCAAATCCAGAAAGAAAGATCTGTATGAGTGTTCTTGAAAGAGAACGTTTCTGTAAATTGTAAAAACCTTCAGGTTTGTGAATAAAAGTCTGCCTATGTAAACCGCCTTGAGTTACAGTCATTAGAGAAATCTAGTGATCTTAAGAAAGGTGGTATATAAATGCATGTATTATTATTATTATTATTATTATTATTATTATGTGTCATGTATACAATGCTGCTCTCTCATGATGCATGGAATTGGGAGAGCTACATTTCCAATCCATGAAACAACCCCAACTTTCACTAAGAAAATGTTTATCTATGTTTATCTCCTTCTCTCTCTTGGACCTGCCCCACATCTGCTTTTATGCCACCCGTGGGGCTGTGGTTGGATTCCTGTGCAGATGGGAAGGAGCAAGTAGTCTCCTCACACAGCGTTGTCATGCAGCCGGAACGCTGGGCGGGAGGAACGGGTGAGCAGCAGCCTGCCCGTTGCATTCTGGTCCGTTTCGCCGTCTTCCCCGCCCCCGCGGGGGCGGGGAAGTTGGCGAAACGGACCAGAACGCAACGGGCGGGCTGCCGCTCACCCGTTCCTCCCGCCCAGCGTTCCGGCTGCATGACAACGCTGCCCTCGCACCATTGTCAACCTTTTTCATATCACAGTACACTGACAAGGGGCTAAAATTGTCAAGGCACCATCAGTTTTTGGATAATTGACAAGGCACTGTGCTGCCATGGGGAGGCTCATGTTCCCTAATGGCCCTACTAAATGGCCCTCCCCCAAACTCCTATGTGACACCTGCAGACTATTCACAGCACACCAATGTGCCAAGGCACTGTGAATGAAAATCACAACCTTGAGAGAGAGAGAGAGAGAGAGAGAGAGAGAGAGAGAGAGAGAGAGAGTCCTAGTTCCCTGCCTTGACTCTGTCAACATACATAAAAGATGTGAGCACCCCCCCTTTTTTTTTTTTTGGAAAAATTCTTTTTAAAAATGTTGCTGTATTTATATATTTCATGAAACGATGCTTTCTCACTTCCTGTTGGAGACCACAGCACGTAACAGATACATTGCGGTGTTGGGGAGGGATGGATGTCCTGTTGTTGGATCAGACAAGTTAACGTGTTTGATCAGGACGTGTATGTGCAGCCGTATCATTTTTTTTCCTGCATTTGTCAGTTTCAAATACCCACGAAGTGCTTACAAAGTCGTGAACTCCCTTATCTTTGCATTTTTTCCCCTTCATGAAAGAGGTCCAAAACATTGATGCTAACCACCACAGGGGTTGTCTGAATTTTTGTCCTGATTACTCTCGGCATTTTATTTTCTTTAAGGGAGTCTTTAGTTTTGACTTGTACTTGACAAAATGAACTTTTTTTCCCCCTGTAACAGCTTTTTGTAGCAGAGCGTGGCAGTTAAACAATAGACAAAAATGCAGACCTAAGTGGAACAAATCAAACTTTTTCAAGATGTTTCACAAGCAAAAATTCTCTTAGATGTCACTGTCTGGGTTCACTTCACACACCTCCACCTGAAACATAAATGTCCTGAAACCAAGAAAGAAAATAAAGGGAAATTGGTTGACTTGTTTTGTGTTGGATTGTATTTTATGCATATCAAAGTAAAATGAATACCAAGAATTCACCATCGTTAGGAATTCCGTGATATCTGTAACTGCATAATTGTGTAAATCTGTTCTTATTTATGTGACTTTGAGTACGATTTACTTCGGGGTATAACCTGTGAAGTGTTAATGATCTTACGCTGCAGTCCTAACTGTCAAATCAAATTAGGGCAAGATTGGGTTTATTTTTCAAGTCGCGGCAACAAGGATTACATTATGTTGGATCGAGGACTGAGCCCCTCATTAAGTGGGTCTAAAATCAATGGTGATCACTCAGCTAAAATGAGTCGACTTCTATTGATCGTTCATTGCTCAGCAATATCGGAAATAAGATACCACCAAACTCCCCCCCCCACTGTAGTCTTATTGGATTCAAAGTTCTTCTAAAAAATTTTGCACTAGCAAATGATTTTCCCTGCCAAGAAGGTACTTCAGTTCCCAGATTTGCCTCGCACCTTGTGCACCAGGTGAGCTTTCTGCCTGTTTTTAATTTGTATATGTATTTATACACCTTAGCAGACTTCTGCAGGACCAATGCAAGATGAGAGGGGTACTTTATAGGGGAGGAGCTTGTCCTTACAAGCTATCTACCATGTTCTGTGTGACACCCTTTGGCTTGCTGGAGGCCTTTCTGGGCTTCTGGGCTGCTGGGGGTGGAGAGAGGCCTGATTTGGAACACCTGTGCTGAGGCTGAGCTTGCAACTCACAGCACCATTTGGCTTTTCCCTCCAGGCAAGTACCATCTTAAGCCTTTGGCTTGCTGGAGGCGCGAGCCTCTGGCGCAAGCCGAAGGGCAAGAGCCAAAGGGCTCTTTGCCCGTGGCTCTTCGCCTGGGGAGCTGAGACTGGAGCCAAGAACATCTGCTGCTGTGCCTGCCTCCCTCAGTGTTCATCTCCCGTGGACCATCAGGCTCCAACCACGTTTTTACTTTTGGAGCCTAGTCGCCTGTCAACAAGCCACCACCAGCCACTTTAACTGAGTGAGTGATAGTATGATTGTGACTTCCTGGCCGGAGTGAGAGTCTGGCCAGGAGAGTGGAAGGCTATCCCTGCCTCTGTGAGAGGGGGGCAGGGAGGGAAGGAACGAGGACCTCTGCCTCTGTGAGAGAGAGGCAGAGGCCTGCAGCAGCCCAAGCCTCAGTGTGAGGGGGGTGAGGGCTGCTGCACTGGTTTGTTGGTGGGGAGTGTGTGTGTGTGCGTGTCTGTGTTTTTTAGTCTTTGTATCTGCGCTGGTGGTTGGCTTGCAGGTCGCTCCCGCCGGAATTATGTGCTTGACACCTCGAGGGAGCTCAGGGGAGGGCAGGGAGGCCACCATCAGCAGAGTTACGGGTTACGGAAGATATGGCGGTGGGGGCAGGGCCGGACAGTACAGGAGAAGGAGGGTCAGTCGTAGACAGACTGTCCCTCTTTCTGGCCCTTCCCTCATCCCTCTGACCCCTGGTTCTTCTGGCAACAGTCCCCTGAGTCTGAAGCTGCTGCTTCTGAATGCCAGGTCGGTGAATAATAAGACCTCTCTTATCCATGATTTAATCTTGGAGGAGAAAGCCGACCTGGTATGTATCACGGAGACCTGGCTGGATGAGCTGGGAGGGGTTAATCTTTCCCAGATTTGTCCGCCGGGTTTCCGGGTACTTCAGCAGCCACGACTACAGGGGCGGGGAGGTGGGGTTGCAATGGTCTATCGGGATTCCATCTGTCTCACCAGATACCCTGTTCAGCAGTCCACCGGGTTTGAGTGCCTTCGCGTTGTGTTGGAGGGGCGAGACAGAACAGGGATTCTGTTGGTGTACCGCCCGCCTTGCTGCCCAGCAGTCTCCCTGCCTGAGCTGACGGAGCTGGTCTCGAGCGTGGTGTTGGAGTCCCCCCGCCTTCTGGTGTTGGGGGACTTTAATGTCCATGCCGAGGCCCCGGGAACACCTGCAGCTCAGGATTTCATGGCCTCCATGGCAACCATGGGTCTGTCTCAAAGAATATCTGCCCCGACGCATGAGGCGGGACACACGCTGGACCTGGTGTTTACTGCGGGGCAGGTTGATGGTGATCTGGAGGTGGAGGAGATTAAGATCACTCCTTTGTCATGGACAGATCACTGTCTGGTGGGATTTAGGCTCGTTGCGGCTTCTCACCTCTGCAATGGCGGGGGATCACATTCTATGATCCGCCCTCGGAGACTGATGGATCCGAATGGATTCCTGAGAGCTCTGGGGGATTTTCCTGTTGCCAGAGTTGGAGACCCACCCGGTGCCCTGGTCGACCTCTGGAATACGGAGATGGCCAGGGCCCTGGATGAGATCGCTCCTGAGCGTCGTTTGCCCAGTCGCAGAATCGGAGCGGCTCCTTGGTTTTCTGAGGAGCTGCGAACGATGAAGCGGCAGAGCAGACGACTAGAGCGTCGGTGGCGAAAGACTCGTGCCGAATCTGACCGGACACGGGCTAGGGCCCAATTAAAAGCTTATTCCAGAGCAGTGGTGGCAGCTAAGAGGGCACACCTCTCTGCCACCATTGCATCTGCAGAGAACCGTCCGGCTGAGCTCTTCCGTGTGGTCCGCAGGTTTTTACATCTTGCCCCTCTTACTGGTAGGGAGGAGCACACGGAGGCTCGCTGTGACGAGTTCGCAAAACACTTTGCAGATAAGGTCGATCAGATCCGGCATGACTTGGACGCCGCTGTGGGCATATCTAGTGATGTCCCTGGGGAACCTGTCTATCCTACCATTTGGGATTCTTTTCAGCTTGTAGAGCCTGAGGATGTGGACAGGATTCTCTGGAGTGTGAGACCTGCTGCTTGCCCGCTCGACCCTTGCCCGGCATGGCTAATTAGAGCTGCCCGGGGAGGGCTGGCCGAGTGGACGGGGAGGGTGGTGAATTCATCTCTGAGGGAGGGGGTGCTCCCGCCTGCTTTGAAGCAGGCGATGGTTCGCCCCCTCCTGAAGAAGCCCTCCCTGGATCCCACAAATTTAAACAACTTTCGGCCAGTCTCCAATATCCCATTTCTGGGTAAGGTGATTGAGCGGGTGGTGGCGTCCCAGCTTCAGAGGGTTCTGGAGGAAACGGATTATCTGGACCCATTCCAATCTGGCTTCAGGCCGGGGTTCGGGACGGAGACTGCCTTGGTCGCCTTGGTGGATGACCTGCGCCGGGGGATGGACGGGGGAAGTGCGACCCTGTTAGTCCTACTGGACCTCTCGGCGGCTTTCGACACCATCGACCATGGTGTCCTTCTGGGTCGGCTGGCCGGGTTGGGGCTTGGAGGCACTGTTTTGAAGTGGTTCCGCTCCTTCCTGGCTGACAGATCCCAGAAGGTGGTGCTGGGGGAGGCTTGTTCGGCACCCCGACCTCTCAGGTTTGGGGTGCCACAAGGTTCCATCTTATCCCCCATGCTCTTTAACATCTACATGAAACCGCTGGGAGAGGTCATCCGGGGGTTTGGAGTGGGGTGCCATCAATATGCTGATGACACCCAACTTTATCTCTCCTTTCCCCCTGATTCTGAGGAGGCGGTTGAGGTCCTGGATCGCTGTCTGGAGGCAGTTGGGGGCTGGATGCGGGCGAACAAGCTGAAATTAAATCCGGATAAGACAGAGGTGCTTTTGGTTCGGAAATCCACGGCTCGGGTATTGGACTATCGTCCTGCTCTGAATGGGGTTGCACTTCCTCTGAAGGAGCAGGTTCGCAGCTTGGGGGTTCTCCTGGATTCACAGCTACACCTGGACTCCCAGGTGGCGGCTGTGGCCAGGGGAGCCTTTGCTCAGCTTCGGCTGATCCGCCAGCTGCGGCCGTACCTGAGCTGTGCGGACCTGGCCACTGTGACCCATGCCCTAGTGACATCTAGATTAGATTATTGCAATGCGCTCTACGTGGGGCTGCCTTTGAAGATGGTCCGGAAATTACAACTAGTACAGAACGCGGCGGCTCGGGTGGTTGCTGGAGCACGTCGGTTTGACTCTGTCGAGCCGCTGCTTCGGCGACTACACTGGCTGCCGGTTCTGTTCCGGGCCCAATTCAAAGTGCTAGTTTTGACTTTTAAAGCCCTTTACGGCTCGGGTCCGGGGTATTTGAGGGACCGCCTTCTTCCATATAATCCAACCCGTACTCTTAGATCATCTGGGGGGGCCCTCCTGACTGTGCCGCCACCAGGAGAAGTGAGAGGGGTGGCGGCCAGGAAGAGGGCCTTTTCGGTGGTGGCCCCCCCAACTCTGGAACACCCTCCCCTTAGAATTGAGAACTGCTCCCTCTTTGTTTATATTTCGGCGGGGGCTGAAGACCTTTTTATTCCAAAAAGCTTTTAATTGTTGACAGGCTGGCTGGTTATTATAACCCACGGGGCTTGTTGTTTTTATATTGTTTTTAAATTTGTTTTTAATTGTGTTCTTAATTTTTGATTGTATTGTTTAATTCTGTTTTAATTGTTTTTAATTGTGAATTGTTATATTGTTTTTATATCTATATTGTAATGCCGCCTTGGGTGCCTTCGGGCACAATAAGGCGGGGTACAAATCTAATAATAAATAAATAAATACTTTGAACAATGTCTCCAAGTAAGGATGGACGAATGTCTCCCCACAGCTGGATTCAGAATGGAAGGATCGGGGCCCATGGAAGGGTCACAGCCAGAATGTTGTGCTGTAGTCCGGTCAATTTAGGGGAAAAAAACCCATAACCCGGGACTAAGTCTAATAAAAGTTCTGTCAACTGTTCTTGTCAGTACTAGGTGTACTGATTGACAGAAAAAAAGTTGAATAGAAAATTAAGGAGTTACTGTTTTATCCTCATATTGCTGCAGTTTTCTTAACCAAGTTTAAAGGGTTCTTTGTTGAATATGTAGCTTTAAAAAAAGGAAACAGTTCAGTTCAAATGTATTATGATGTAATAATAAAAACATACAACTTGATATTTGTTATGACTGGTGTTGTACCTGCAATGCTCATTACATTGGAATCCAATCTTCAACCCATGAACCAAGTAATTGGTTAAAATGAATTACTTGACCATACAAAAAACCTTGAGTTTGAAAAATGAAAAAAGGACTAAGCTTAAAAATGACACGGTTGCATGATTTTGGCCGATTTTCATGGTTGGCGGCTGCCATCTTGAAGATAACCCACTTCCGGTGGTCAAATTTTGGAAAACCTTTTTCCTGTCAATCAGTACACCTAGTACTGACAAGAACAGTTGACAGACCTTTGGTTAGACTTTTTCTGAGCTTAAAAATAACACGGTTGCATGATTTTGGCCGATTTTCATGGTTTGCGGTTGCCGTCTTGAAAATAACCCACTTCCGGTGGTCGAATTTTGGAGAACTTTTTTTCTGTCAATCAGTACACCTAGTACTGACAAGAACAGTTGACAGACCTTTTATTAGACTTAGTCCCGGGTCTAATGACATATTGACTGGACTACTGATACAACCCTGCAAGTAAGAAGAAATTAAGGAAGACTTGCAAAAACACGGCTGCATATTTGTACTGCGTGCCTAAGACAGTGGTTCCCAAACTATGTGCCATGTGAAACTCACAGGGATTCCATGGGATGCCCCCAATGGCATCTTCTGTGTGGCTCTCCTGAACACTGCCATACTGCTGCTCCAACTCAGGAGTTGGGCCATCCGGCGCACAGACATGCACTGGCCTCCCTGCACTAGCACCTGGCCCCGCGACAACCAGGTAAGGGAGGCCAGGAGAGTTGGGGGGGGAGGGCGGGGGAATGGGGAATGGGGTGGAGTGGGCAGGCCTGTGGGCAGATCGTCCCAGGAACGGTGTGGAGCCAGGATCTGGCACTTAGGCCGCATCCTGTCCCCAGCCCCGTCCTCCCTACACAGGCTACTTGGAGTTGCGCCAGCAATTTTGCTGGCGGAGTTCCAAGTACCACTATTGGGGCTGCTGGGGTGCTCCTCGGGGTGAGTGGAATTCCTCTCCCTTACTCCGAGTTGCGCCACCAGCAGCCCAAACCCCGTGCTGGATATTAGGGAGGCCGGCTGGTCCAGCATGGGGTTAGGACCAGCGGCGTCATGCAGCCGGAACGCTGGGCGGGAGGAACGGGTGAGCGGCAGCCCATGGGGGCGGGGAAGACGGCGAAACGGAGCAGTACGCAACGGGCGGGCTGCCGCTCACCCGTTCCTCCCGCCCAGCGTTCCGGCTGCATGACGCCGCTGGTTAGGACTGAACTGTCAATGTGTCCTTCCGTAGAGAGAGCATCGATCAAGGTGTCAAGTCAAAGGAGTTCCACGGACACTGCGGTTGTGGAGCATTCAGGCTGACCTGTGCCTAACAGAGCCTCTGCTCCAGTGATGTCACGTTGTTTTGCACCTTGACTGGATAATGAGTGCTTTATCAGTGTATTAGATGTATCGATTCTCTCCCAGAAAATCATGTTTATTTCAATACTATGGATTTTTTTTTTTGTGGCGATAGATTTTCTCATCTGCACCACTGATGTTTGCATAATAATTGTTTCCCCTGATTCCTGGCTTTCTGAAGAATCCCTCTGAGGTTTTATGTGGATCATCTGAGCTTCTGGAGAAATAAAAGAACCCAGAATGAAGTGCTTTCTCTTCACAGAGGGCCAGGGTGGCATTCTGTATGTGGTGTGTTTCAAGTATTGAGCTAAACGTTCTTGCCACGAGTTGAACTGGCTAGTCCTTTTCGGTCACACATTGTAATCTCTAGAGCCATCTGTTCATTGTGTTTGTCGCATGGTGAAATGTCTGGTGCGAAGCTGCTCTGGACTGGCTGCATGTACACGATCAATGTCTCAGAGCACTACCCTAACCCAGTTCTTGCACCGGCCCAGCACTGCATCAGTCGTGCTGTAAGGCATGTTTGTGCTGCAGATTTGGCATGCGCAGATCCGAGGAGCACACTGTAATGGACATAGCTTGTGGTGTCAGCAGTGCCCTCCCTGCTGATTCCAGAGCACACGGGGTTAATCCTAGAACTCCTGCAGCAGGAACACAGCTGCAGGCTGATGAGGGCTCTGGCTAGGAAGGGAGGTTAGCACAGGTGCAGATGGGTGTGGCTGATGAGCTAGAGCCCGCCCAGCAACAGACACTGATTGGCTGGCCTCAGTATGAAGTTGGAGGCAGGAGCTGCAGTAAGTTAGCACCAGGTAGGTGCAGCACCGGGCAGGTGTAGCAAGGAAGGAAAGTGGCTGTGGATTGACTGACGGATGGCTTGCTGGCTGGACGGACTGACTGACTGAAGGACTGTTAAAGGACTGGATATAATAAGGTAAGGTTATTGTGGGGAATAACTGTGGCGAATTGTTGTATGGCTGCCACGCCCCTGGAGCCACTGAGTGGAGGAGGCAGTTGTGGCTTAGGCAAGATGACTGCCTGTTGTTTGGTGGTGGGGTTTGTTGGTGCTAAGTTAGGGTATTTTGAGCTAAGCCGGTGATGAGGGCAGTCTGGAGGAGGCTGGCCAGCCGGTGATCCCAAGCAAAGCTGCTGGAAGAGAGGAGGCCCAGTGGGTGAAGGAGCCCCCTCCCTCTTGCCTATCTCTGAGGCTGCTCTGGAGGGGAAACTAGTTAGCCTAGTGTGGGCATTGGGGCCCTTGGGGAGGCCCGGCAGGAAATTTGGCAGAACACACATATGGAAAGCTGTAGTCACCCCTGGGGCAAGGGTGCTGTTCCAGCCCGTGGCGATGGCCATGGGCTAGAAGTTCTTTTGGATCAGAGGAAAGAGCAAGTCTAGACCAAGGTTGGCATAAAAGAAGTTTATTGGACTATTCTAAAGCAGAAGAGCTTTAACTTACAGGAGTGCCTCTAGGCTTCCAGAGGCAACTCCAGGCACAGACTTACATTAGTTTCAGACATAAGGCTTGCATGCAGGCATCTTTAGGCATGGAACATCCATCGCCATGGCAAGGCAAGGCAACTTTCAGCCTTGATCACAAGCAAGGCTCGGAAAGGAGCAAAGCAATGGTCAAATACAGAGGCTTTTATAGGCTAGGTGCTTGCTTATCAGAAAATCAGTACTAATTGGCAAAAACAAACTATTTGACAGCACAGTGATATATGACAAACTACTGCTTGGGTCACATCGTTAAGAGACCTTTCATCTTATAAGAGACCTTTATAAGATCTTACAAGAGACCTTATAAGAGACAGTTCATCATCAGTATATAAATACTGATTGATTGATTGATTGATTGATTGATCTCAACAAGTGGGAGAGGCTCCCATCATCAGGAGACCTCTTGCTATGCACCTGCGACAGAGAAGGGACATCTTATCAGTCACATGCCAAAGATAATGGGACAGCCACATGAGAACAGGAGATGTTCCCTCATTAGGGTGGTGGGCACCTAGCTTAATTGGTACACATAAAAAGAATTTGGGACTTTGAAGTGGACAGCATCTTATTGCCCCATTCTCAGAGCATCAACCAAGGACGCTGGCCAAGGTATTTGTTTGGAGTCCAACTTCTCTTGCTTCTCACAGGAACTACTCAGTGGGCACGCAGGCAGCTCTCCCACCTCGGAGTGACGTGAGGCAGTAGCTAGAGCTTAACATAAAATGGGAGGCAGGAGCGAGGCCTAACGCTGGTCACTACACGCACGAATGTGCCCCGCGGGGGCGGGGAAGACGGCGAAACGGAGCGGTACGCAACGGGCAGGCTGCCGCTCACCCGTTCCTCCCGCCCAGCATTCTGGCTGCATGACGCCGCTGCCCTTGCCCCAGGGAGGTGCCTGAGTGCTCCCAACTTGCCCTGGATACAGTGCAGACCCACCAGCCTTGCTGTACCAGCGCAAATAAGGCTTGCGCTCTAAGAGTGGCTTGCCACAGTTTCAGACTAAGTGCTTTTCTGACCTAGTCTGAAGCCAGGGCTTGAACCCGAGGCCTTCTGTAAGCAAAGCAGAGTGCTGTACCATGGAGCTCTGGTGAAATATCACAGAATCATAGCAGGAAGAGACTAAAGGGTCATCTAGTCCAACCTAGCCTGTAAGCAGTGGTGGTATCTAAAGTGGGAGGAACCAGTACGCTGGGCGGGACTTGCATGTGATTGGCTGCCCGTCTGTTCGGTTCTGCCGCCTGCCCACCCGCCGCATGGGCTGCCCTGGCCTCGGAGGGGGCGCCTGCTCGCCGGGGGGGATGGGTGGGGGGCGCGCCGGGTGCCTGGACGAGCAGCGGTGGGGCGCGCCAACCGGGGGCAGCCCGTGCGGCGGGCAGGCAGGTGGCAGAACGGACGGGCTGGCAATCAACTGTACGTCCCGCCTCCTGCTTTAGATACCACCACTGCCTGTAAGCATCTCCAGCAGGTGCCTGCCACGCCTCTGCTTGAAGGTCTCCAGTGACAGAGCATCCACCACCTCCCTCGGCCATCTGTTCCACTGCCAAACCGCCCTGCCCATCAAGGATTTCTTCCTGGTGCACAACCGGAATCTCTTCTCTTGCCGTTGGTACCCATTGGACTTGTCCTACTCTCAGAGGTAGTTGAGGACAAATGTGTTCCTTCTTCCCCTTCAGGCAACGGCGTGGCTGGATGTTGTGCTGTCCCGGAGCACTCTGTCCAGGGCTGCCCCCTTACCAGTAGTGTCAGCCTACCGGTACGCCGGGCGTGTCTTCCGGGTGAGCGGCAGCGCGATCGCTGCGTTCTGTTGC
>JAJKFI010000135.1:2301510-2311949 GCA_029204185.1 Lerista edwardsae | reverse complement strand
GTGCTGTGACCCCCCTCTAGGTACACCACTGCTATTGCTTTCTTCACGTCAGCGACGATGGTCTCTGTGCTGGGCATTTCCTCCCCCCCACACACACACACTCCCTGCTCTTCCTATCAGTGGCATAAAGCAAAACCAATGTGAAGAAAGGAGGGGGGAAAAAAACAACAAACTGCTCAGAGATAAAGAGGAAAGTAAATATAATTCCATTTTATTTATTCATTAATGTTGGTGTACTGCCTTAATCCTTTTGATTAATTCACACCACATCTCCTTCAGTGTGGTGATTGCTCAACACAGTTCCGTGGCAATGTGTGCTGACTTTTGAATAGTAAAGGACAGCATGGATTTAGGGATGCCTGTGCCACCGCAGCCTGCACATTTCAAACATGGTTGTAGTGCTGTGAATGTTTATAACCACCACCCTGAAATTATAATGTTGCCTTTGGAAGCAGCTTCTTACAAGTGAACGATGAGTGAGTATTATCACTGCAGCAAGGTAACACTTGCTATTCTGGTCCCGAGTCGTTTTCATTCAGCACCTTCTCTACAAACTCAGCAGACTTTAATGCAATTTTTCCCCTTACAGGAAAGTAATTCTCATTCCTGTGTCCTGCTCCCCCCTTTTCTTCCCCACACAACAGTTAGGAACCTTCCCCACCTTCTTATGTATTATGTTTTTGTCCAATACATCTTCCAGCATTTATTTCTTTACCCAGCGTGTGTGTAATCTGTGGAACCCCTTGCCACAGGGTGTGGTGATCAGTGGAGGTCCTGCCATTATGCCAGGGGAGCAAATGCCCCCGGGCGGCAGGCCTGCATGGCGTCCCTGGCCCTCCGCATGTCGTCTGCAGCCTCCCAGAGGCAGTTTAAAAATACTACTGTTTTTCGTTGGAAAACCAAAAGTATTGTTCAAAAGTCATCCGAAACTGTTCGAACGCCTTCAGACGGCAGCAGAATATTGCACAGGGCTCCGTCCATCCAGGAAGCTGGACTAGTCAGGCCTTTAGCCTGATCCTGTTCCGGTAGTTCCGGGGAGAGCGGGAACGGAGCAGCAGCACGCGGCAGACTCCGCGCGCTGTTTTTGCCTGCCTGCCCGCCCCTGCACCTGGATCGCTCTGTAAAGGAGCTCTTCCGGGCGCAGGGAGGCGTTGCCGGGCGCTGCAAGGGGGTGGGGAGCTACAGCTCACACGTCCGTCCCCGCAGTGTTCTGGATCCTGGCGCCAGCAGCGTTCCGGTTGCTGGCGCCAGTGAATGACGTCACTGGGTGTGAGGTATCGTAAATGTGCCAGAAAGCACATTCATGGCGCTGCATGAGTAGGGACCACTGGTGCTGGGCCTCAGTGCTCATGGAGGACACTGCGACACTGCTAGAAGTAAGCGACATTGCCAGGCGCAATGCGGATTTTGCAGGTGTGGGAATGCATGGGGAGAGCAAAGGAACTGAGCAGGGGAGGGGCTGATCAGGCTTGGAGGGGGGAGGACCAGCAGAAGCCTCTACCACTAGATCCTACGCTTTGCTTCGGGCCAAGATGCCCGACACAGGGCTTCCCACGCTGGCCAACGCAAGTAGCCCCATTGTAGGGCCTGGGGATTTCCTTGGGGAAAGAGGCCAAATATCCCCTTTCCCCAAGGAGACTCAATCAATTCAAGAAACCTTTAGTGGCATTAAACAATAATTAACAAACACAATTATAAGTAATGGCATCACACATAAGGAAAATCAGGAAGGGAAAAGAAAGGGATAAAGCAAAAAAGGGGGATTAAGGGGGAAATTTCCATTTGGAACTTGCAACTAGAAATTCCGCTACAGCATTAGTAACGTCCTGTGTGTTGTCACATAGGAGGGCAGCTAGATTTTCAGTTGGAATACCAGAAGGAGAGGGCAATAAGGATTTTAAGTAAATATTTATTTTATTTTATTTTATTTATTTAATAGATTTTTATCCCGCCTTTATGCCCGAAGGCACTCAAGGCAGCATTCCAACATGCAATAAAATTTAACATTAAAAACAATATAAAAGAATATTAAAACAATATAATAAAACACAATTAAAATACAACAATAAAATTTAAAATCCTTGTGGATCATAAGATATAAAAATATAACACACCGGCCAGCCAACCTGTCAACAGTTAAAAGCTTTTTGGAATAAAAAGGTCTTCAGCCCCCGCCGAAATGTTAACAGAGAGGGAGCTGTTCTCAATTCCAAGGGGAGGGTATTCCAAAGTTGGGGGGCCACCACCGAGAAGGCCCTCTTCCTGGCCGCCACCCCTCTCACTTCTCCTGGTGGCGGCACAGTCAAAAGGGCCCCTCCAGATGATCTGAGAGCACGGGTAGGATTATATGGAAGGAGGCGGTCCCTCAAATACCCCGGACCCGAGCCGTAAAGGGCTTTAAAAGTCAAAACTAGCACCTTGAATTGGGCCCGGAACAGAACCGGCAGCCAGTGTAGTCGCCAAAGCAACGGCTCGACAGAGTCAAACCGACGTGCCCCAGCAACCACCCGAGCCGCCGCGTTCTGTACTAGTTGTAATTTCCGGACCGTCTTCAAAGGCAGCCCCACGTAGAGCGCATTGCAATAATCTAATCTAGATGTCACTAGGGCGTGGGTCACTGTGGCCAGGTCCGCACAGCTCAGGTACGGCCGCAGCTGGCGAATCAGCCGAAGCTGAGCAAAGGCTCCCTTTGCTCAAAAGTATCACTTTGGCAGATTCTCTAACATTCCGTTTGCTTGTAGATTATGTCTTTTTTTGTTTTCAAGAACCAGACACAATGGCACATATTTTATTACGTTGCCCGTCTCTCTAACCAAGGCGACTCCTGCGGCTGCCACAACACCCACAGGATGCAGTCGAAATAATTTTGGTGCTGCTGCTCCTCTGGGGGCTGGGCAGCTTAGGACTGGGCGGTCCATCTTTTTCCCTTGTCCATATTAATTGGCATCCCAAGTAGCAGTTTGGTGACCCTTTACAAACAGATGGAGCATGTTGCTCTGGGAGGAAGCACCCATTGGCGACTGGAGCACCCAATGGCAGGAGCCCTGGTCAAGAGGCCACCTTGTGTAACTGTTGCGCATCTTCCACCCAAGGGCAAAGGACAGGGGTTGGTAGTAATTTCATTGTTTCTGTCCACAATCATTGGCTACACACCAAACACGGTATTTGTGCCTTCTTTTGTTTTGCTTTTGTTTTTTTGGCCATCCAGATTATTTCAAAATATGATACCTGCAGAGACTAGAGACCCTTGGAAAAAATTTTTAACAAACAAAAATAAATAAATAAAAGTACTGTTCTCTATAGTCATGCCACTGGCTTAGAGGAGTTCAGGAGGGGGCAGGAAGTATGGTTGAGCTGCTGGTACTGCCTGAAGCTAAGCAGGAGAATCTGTGGTCTGTTTTTGGATGGGAGACGGAACGCCAGGCTGGGACAAGCTGCAGTACCTGTTGTGGCAGAACGGGGTCACTGTGGAGTTGATTAGCTGGTGCGGGAATGTTGTGTGAAGGCCAGCCAGCAAAAGAACAACCTTGAGGAACTGTCTAGGCTGGACTTAGGATCACCTGCTGAAGCTTGATGGCACACGGCCAGAGGGCAGAACCACACTGTGAAGGCTACATCTGAGACTGAGGATTAGGTGAAACGCAGAATACTATGTATTTGTAAAAAAAAAACCCATTGAAAAATGGTGGTTTAGACTAGCCTGCCCATATTTAGCCAGAAGATTTAGCCGAGAGGGTTAATGCCTCCGTTTGCCCGAAGATAACAACTAAAGATCTCAAGGTCGTGAGCTCGAGACTCCCGGAAGTCTGTGTGAGCGGCAGACCTTGCAAAACTGCGGCTGATTAAAAGCTGAGTTTCAGCTGCCCGTGGGAGGAGTGTGCTGAACGCAGCTGCGTCTCTGGTGAGAGCAGGGAAGCCGTTTATCAGCCAGCAGATGACAGACGGGTGGCTAAAGAAAGAAGGCTAAATCCAGAAAGAAAGATCTGTTTGAATGTGGTTCTTGAAAGATAGAACATTCTGTAAATTGTAAAAACCTTCGGGTTTGTGAAAAAGTCTGCCTATGTAAACCGCCTTGAGTTGTAATCATTAGAGAAATCTAGTGACTTTAAGAAAGGCGGTATATAAATACATGTATTATTATTATTATTATTATTATTATTATATAAGCCACCTTGGGCATTTGCTTCGGCATGGGAAAGGCGGGGTATACATTCTTCAAAATTAAAAAAAAAAAAGTCCTTTAAAAAGCAACAAAATCATATTTCTTACCTTTGCCTGGTCAAACAGTGAGATTCCCCACCCCTTTGAGACTAGAAATAGCTCCAAAGATCCACTTCTGAGTCTCCCAGAATGGGTATATACCGCATTCAGCCACTAGAAGTGCTAAATATAATGGAATGGAATGGAATGGAATGGAATTATTCCATTACACCGCATTACATTCAGCTCCTCTAGTGGCTGAATGTGGTATATACCCACCCCACCCACATTGGTTCTCCATGTATTTATTATTTATATTTTTACCCACCCTTGATACTGTATCAACTATATGATGCGGCCCTTGTGCCAAAAGGTTTAGAGACTGCTGGGTTAGATGGAGAGAAGTCATCTGCATATGTTCATGGGTTTAATACTGCTTCTATCTCATGCTTACATGTCCTACAGGATGGCCAGTATTAAGATGGGCAAGGCAAAGCTTTTAAACTGATCACCTTAAACATTCCACAAACACAATAGCATAGCTAGAGGGGGGCAAAACTCTCAGTTTTGAGAGAGGGGGTTTTACACTCAGACTTACAGGCACACAATCTTGGAGTTATCCTTGACTTCTCCCTTGCTTTCTCCTACATCTCCTCTTGCCCACTCTCGTTCTAACTACAGTCTGTTCGCTGCTTTCCCGGATGATGTATTTTCTTACTACATCTGATTCATAGGGGTGATTTTCTTTTGGTGAAAACTGCTTTTTCTGGCAGCTAAAATATCTGAATAAAAACACAAAACACTGCATTTTGGTGTTTTGTGTTTTTATTCAGAAGTTTTTTTTCCAGATATTTTATTCAGATATTTTCCAGAAATCAAAATAGCTTACTTTTCCAATCAGAAATAATGCCGTGGCTTCATCTGCTGATACTATACCACCTAGTACACTTTTAAAGCATTTAAAATTAATCAAAACGAGAACTTGGAATGAGAATGTAGAATCAAAACACATAGCACCGCCATTCGCTATTTTAATTACGAAATTTTGGAAAAAATATCACAAAACACCCACACCCCTTACTGTTCCAGCATGACTGGTCTAAGCTGATCTTCTCCTTATTCCATGCAACTGATAACTCTCTCTTTAGGTTGCTGCATGGATCAACTCTCACTCCTTTTCTCAGTTGCAAGTTGTAAATCTTTCTTATAATTTTTTAAAAAGCTCTTCACCCGGTGCGTTCTTTAAAGCGCCAACGCAAACAATAGTGTGTTTGCACATGCATGTTCATCTCTCAGTGATGGCCAGGCTAACGGATGATTTACATGTGGTAGACAGCTGCCTCAAATGAAGGCACGCAAGGTTCATCACCATCACATTGTGAATCTCCCTATGCCTGACAGTGACTGCCAGGAATGTGGCTCAGAGTTGGAGAAACCTTTCCAAGAAATGCACAGAGGGGCTCTCACTCCTTCCCAGAAGCTGCCTAGTCCCCTGTAGGCCTTCTTGGCCTGCTTAATAGACAGAGAATCACAAGTTCCATGCACACACTACATTAAATGCAAGAATCTGTTCAAAAAGCCAAAATTAGTCCTGGATTGACATCACATGCAGCCACTCCAGAGCTGATTTCCCCCCTGTGTGTATTTTGGTAATCACAACCCCATCTGTCACCCAGTTGCCATTTTGCTATTTTGGGACCTGTCAAAGCATCCAAAAATTCATTATCCTTTTCATGATCTAACTCAATATGCAGAATGGCTTCCTCAAATGGCTGGGGGTGGATCGAAATAAGTGGATAGTTAGACGTCTGAATAAAGGAGGATGCTATTTCCCTGGGGTTCCACTGAATATGCATAGGGACAGGGGGGCTCGGTATTGAGTTAGGAACTTAGAGGTTGGGGTATCCAACTTTAGAATGTTGGAATTTGATTTACATATATAGGAAGAACGGTATAATAGTCGCAAAGCTATAGCAGCCCTGGCATAGTAAAGGTGGAAAATACAGAATAATTGCATTTACCACATGACTTGGAGACATAAGATAATGATAAATATGAATACATTAGAGTATTTTTGTATAGGGCTACACGTTATGTGGTATTGAAAGGAATGGGTCTACCGAGAGCAGGGATGGCCCAATGGCAGCCCTTGGACTGGATATGGAGCCTCAAGCAACTTTGGTGGCTCTACCAATTTAGTCGAGATGACACTGGGAAAAAAAGTTTCAAGTTTCACTTGGAATGAAAAGAAGCGAGGAAACCGCCTGTGAGTTTAGCAAGCATTTAGCTCTCTTTCAGGAAACACATTTATTCCCGAGTGCCTCCTCTCAACAGTGGCATCTCTACAGGGAGGGCAGAGCTCTAAGTTTTGCAAGAAGCCTTACCTTGCAGTGGAAACCACTCCTCTCCTGCACCATTTTAGCCAATCCTCACAGGGAACAGCAACATCTTGGCGTTGCTTACTGGCCACAGCAGCAAGGGAGAGGAGGGATTTACATGGCAGGGTAAGGCTCCTTGCAAAACGTAGAGCTCTGCCCTCCCTGTAGAGACGCCACTGCCTCTCAATGGCTGGCCACACGGACGCCATGCTTGGGACACTCTTCTTGCTTGTAGATCATGTTGTTAACTGTTTGGAGAGCCTGGCGTTGTTACAGAGTCCAGGAGAGGGACAGGACGTGGGGAAACGGCGTACAGAACTACCCCCCCACTTAGAGAATTCAGATCAACACGAAATTGGGGTTTTGTGTTCTTTTCCTGTGAAAGATCTGCTGTTGCAAATACATTGCTCTGGGTTTGCCGCATCTCACGGTCATGATCCTGGCTCAGGTGATGCCCCCCCCCCGCCTGCTGCCCACTTTCCCTCCCTCCCACTCGGAGTCTCGCGCCACTCGAGGCGGCTCCACGGGCTGTTGGGAGGCTTACGCCAGCCTCCGGAAGCGCTGTAAGGGTTTCTTCCAATTTCCAATGGAAAACCGGAAGTCATGCCAAAAGCCTTTCCAGAGGTTGGTGCCAGCCTCTGAACAGCTGGTGGATGCCACATGCGGCCTGCCCAGTGTTGTCAATCACCCGGCTCTGTAATTGATTGATTGATTGATTGATCAGAGCAGAGTTTGACAGAGGCATCTAGGAGGGAAGTAGCCTTATGCTGGGCTATTTAGCTCGGTACTACCCGACTAGGGCTGCAATCTTATTCCCACCTTCCTGGGAGTAAGTCCTAGTGCATTCATTGTGACTTACTTCTGAATAGACGCGCCTAGGATTGCACAGTGCAAGACCTCACTTCCTGTCATGACCTCACTTCCGACTATGACATCACTTCCTGTCATGACATCACTTCCTGCCACAACATCACTTCCGGCTTATGACGTCACTTCCGGTGGGCGGACCCCGACAAGTGCCAATCAAAAGTGAGTACCTGTCACTAAATCATTTGAATGACACCACTGGGCCTGCCACAACACACTGCCACATGCAGCAAGCAGGCAGTGGCGGCTCCACGGCCCCCACGGCCCCCGTGACCCCCTTGACTAGGCACACCCCTGGCATCTCAGGTCGTAATGGCGTCCGGGGCCAGGCGAGGCAGTGATGCGGCAAACTTACCTCACCATGTCAACCACGCCCCTGCGCCGGCGTGCTACGTCCCCTGCCAGAATGGCTGCTTTTTGAAGCCACACAGGCCCTTGAGAGGGCGAGGGGGCCCTGCCTCAGGCAAGGAGCACCCCAACACACAGTCTAGTCCCCTGGGAAGGATTCCTGCATTGTGAGTGTCTCCAAGGTTGTCTCTGTGCATGTGCAGAATTCCATTATGCGCGTGTGCCCAGAGGACTGCTCCTAGAAGGATAGGTACAGGTATGCAACCTGTCCTTGTAAACAGTATCTCTTCCTCACATTTAAATTGACGTCAAAGTCTGCGATTAAAGATTGAAAAGTAGAGCGCCCCCCCCCGCTTAAACCTTGAGGTTCCTTAAACCTGGAGCATCAAATGTCTTCATAGCCATTGGTGGCTTTGTGCAAAATCACTGGATATTGAATGAAAATCCAGTTTTATGCATGGAATTTACATTTCTTTTTTTTTTCCCCCTTGCAATTAATACCAAGAAAAAAAAGGAAGGAGAAGAGCAAAGGAGAAAAGCTAGAGCGGAATTATTTTTAGTTCTAACCAAGTTGTATGCACCACAAAGCACGGATGCATACTTTCATAATGCGACACTGCAACTTTAACAAGGGCTACATTTGTCTTTAAGTCCACATGATAGTGGAAGCTTAATATGAGGAACTTTTGTCTAGCACAAGTGATTTGAAGATGTTTTGCTCCATGCATGTGAACCCAGCAGGTGATTCTTGCCTAGCTTTGATGTCAAACAGCACAAAACTTCAGTGAGGAGTAGCTTCAGAAATGCAATAGACATCGCGGAGTCTTCATATGAAGCTCATGCTTGAACTACATCAGAAGAACTGACATCTATTATGGTGTGCAAAGACAAGTGTTTGAAAAGGGATTCAAACAGAAGTGTCAAAATTTACAGTGCATAGTTTTATATAAGTTGATTTTAACCAAGCATATCTCTATGAACTCTGCAGGATAGAAAAGAAATTTCAAAAGGCAGAGAAATTGTTGTCATCTAAGGGCACGGAATGTTTTAATAGCTTAAGGAAGAACATTTCTGAAAGGTTATACCGTGATCCATTTACTTTGACTGGGTAATAAGGCTCATCATTGTGATATGATGGCGATGGTTTTTTTAACCCTTAGAACAACGGCGAGGTGGGACTGCTGTGTTGCGATCCATTCCAGAAGCTCCAGATAAATGAGTCGGCTGTGGAAAGCCTTTTTGGGCATTTTTGTCCCCAGTTGTACACAATTGGCAGTGGATATAATGAATTAACCGTAAAATATCATACAGTTTGGATTTATGGTTTCGCTTAAATTAAAAGGATGTGGTGGCGCAGTGGGTTAAACCGCTGCTGCTGGGCTTTCTGACCAGAAGATTGGGAGTTCAAGGCCACGCAACCAAGCAAGCTCCCATCGCTTGTCCCAGCACCTGCCAACCTAGCAGTCCGAAGCACGTAAAAATGTGAGTAGATAAATAGGAACCACTTTGGTGGGAAAGTAACAGCGTTGCATGCGCCTTGGCGTATAGTCATGCCGGCCACATGACCACGGAAGCTTATCTTCAGACAAACGCCGGCTCTACAGGCTTAGAAATGGAAATGAGCAGCGCCCTCTACAGTCGGTCACGACTAGACCATTTGGTCGTGGGGAAACCTTTACCTTAAATTAGCAAAGGACCCACTTTTGCATTCTTATCCATTTATACACTTTCATTCTCTGTCCTAAATTCATGTATCCCCATGTGCATTACATGGCACTGGGAAAAGATAAAATGCTTTGCAAGAAACATGGTTTGTTCGAAATGGTGTCCTATCGGCTCCGAGGAGTGTCTCCGAGGAGTCCTGTGTAACAAGCCGACCTAATTGTTCTCTTCGAAACGCTGCTGCTCTTGTGAACCGCTTAAATAAATAAATAAATAAATAAATAAATAAATAAATAAATAAATAAATAAATAGCTGCATTAAAAAATGCGAACCTGTTTGGCTGGGACATGGGCACTTTCCTGTGTTTGCTGAAGGCTGAATCTCCTAGCCCAATGATGGTGCACCTACGACACACGTGGCAAAGGCGACACACCTCAACACTTTGGGTGAAACACCAGCATTCTCCAACGTCCGACAACTTCTGAGTTAGTTTTACTCATACAGGTTGAGTATCTGCTTGGGATGGAAAGGTGCCCAGATTTTCGAATAATTGCATACGTAGAATCAGAAGTGCTTTCTCTTGCTCTTTTCCATCGCTACCCATTTGGATGGCTTCTGGCCTCTTTGACATTGTTCAACAATTAAATGTTCAACACACCACAGAGCAGAGAGTAGAACTTGCAGCCTGTAAGTGGGAATGAGCCCAAAACCTTCTAGTGTTCACACGATAGAAAGTTGAAAATGTCTTGGATAAATAAAAGTCTGGATATCAGATTAGTCTGGATTTTGGATGTCCGGTTAAGAGATAATTATCATTTCATGGTTGTAATTATTTGACATTTCTCTTATATAATCATAACACCACATATGATAGGAATGCATTTTTTTGTTTCTCTCTTGGGGTGTGTGTGTGTGTGTGTGTGGTGAGAGAGAGAGAGAGAGAGAGAGAGAGAGAGAGAGAGAGAGAGAGAGAGAGAGAGAGA
>JAJKFI010000135.1:2261361-2284148 GCA_029204185.1 Lerista edwardsae | reverse complement strand
GACTCCGCCCTCTGCAACGTTTGAATTTCCTGCATGTTTGAGTTGCCTGCATGTTCTCAGAGCCAGGCAGGCAGGCAGGCAGTGAGCGGAGCCTTTCCTTTCCTTGCCACTGAAAAATGAGTTGCTCTGGGGTTTTAACATGATGCCAGGCTTCCTTCACATGTTCTGGGGGTGCTGTGGAATACTGTTGCAACCGTTGGGTCAGTTTAAAATCATCTGAGGCCTCAAAAAGGGCTTTTTTCACATCACTTCCTGCCACGACATCACTTCTGGCTTATGACATCACTTCCGGTGGGCGGGTCCCGACACGTGCCAATCAAAAGTGAGTACCTGTTCTTAAATCATTTAGATGACACCACTGGATCTACGCCTGCTAAACATCTGAGAGACTGCATGACCTGAATTGGGTAATGCAGTCGCACCAACACTACTGCAGTCATGCCAATGTGATGATGTAGCTTTGGCACGAAGGGCAGCCTGGGATTGCACTGCCCGTGCACAATCCTATATTTGCGCCGCGCTGGCTCTGCATTATGGCGCCGGTCTAGAGCTGTTGCAAACCTGCTGTCAGGTAGTATTGGAAAAGGCAGAAGGTACCCTGATGAGATAGGGAATGGTATCAGCAATGGCCCCTTGTCCCAGATAAGCCAGGGATTATAGGGTTAACTAAACCCCCAAGGTCATTGCTAGCCTCGGGAGCACAGCTGCAGGCTGATAAGGGCTCTGGTTCTGAAGGGAGGTTAGCATAGGTGCAGATGGGTGTGGCTGATGAATTAAAGCCTGCCCACTGATTGGCTGGCCTCAGTATAAAGCTGGAGGCAGGAGCTGGAGAAAAGAGGCTGGATAGGTGCTGGAGGATGGTACCTGGGAAGGTATTGGATGAGGACCTTGGTAAGGCACAGGATGGATGGATGGATGGATGGACGGCTGGCTGGACTGCCTGCCTGTTGGACAGACTGCCTGAAGGACTGATGGATGGATTGCTAGACTGGCTAAGGTAAGCTCATTGTGGGGAACTGTTGTATGTCTGCCACGTCCCTGGAGCCACCAAGTGGAAGAGGCAGGTGTGGCTTAGGCAAGCTGACTGCCTATTGTTTGGTGGTGGGGTTTGTTTGGAGCTAAGCCGGTGATGAGGGCAGTCTGGAGGAGCTGCTGGAAGAGAGGAGGCCCAGTGGGTGACTGAACGCCCTCCCTCTTGCCTCTCTCTGAGGCCGCTCTGTGGGGAAACTAGTTAGCCTAGTGTGGGCATCAGGGCCCTTGGGGTGCCCCGTAGGGAATTTGGCGGAACACAGGTGTGTCTGCACTGGCGAGCTGGGTGCTGGACCCGCACAAGCAGCAGCGCCGGCTCATGGGTGCTGCTGCGCCCATTGGCTGTGCCAGTCATGGACCGATCGAGCACTGGCAGGACATCACTGAGGGTGTTCCAGAGGCACGCCGGGGCACAACAGGGCAGCGCAGTGGGCAGCAACACGGGCGACGACAGACAACGGCCCTTGTGCCCAATCCTAAGCCCCGTTCCCAGCCCGGGTGGCCCCGATTCAGACCGCTGCTGCACACGTTGACCTGTGCCTGCAAATCAGCAGGCGCAGATCTGAGCAGCCCTATTGGGCTGGCTGGGGCTTACGCGGGTGCAAGGGGAAAACCTCCCCTTGGCCTGCGCTATGCTGCTGCTTCCTCCGAACGGCCTTAGGATGCAGCCCAGCTGTGCCTGCCTTGCTAGGCCGGCACTGCTTAGGATTGGGCTGTCCTTGTACTTGCATAAGAGTTGAATAGGATCGGGCCCTAAAATATCTAATCCTTGTGGCTTTCCTAGCATGTGCAATATTTATTAATTCCTTCCTCCTTTCCTTAATGGTTTCTTCATGCTGACTTTTTAGACATCTGAGTTTTGCTTCTCTGTCTCTTCCCCCATAAAGATCAACAGCTTCTCCCGTTGCCAAAACAAGTTCTTTCCTTCAGTGCTTTTTTTTTTCTTCAAAAGTCAGGTATTTTCTATCATTTTTGTTTCCCAGTTTATGTTTTCATTCTCTTTGGTAACCAACCTTGGAAATGTCATTCGGAACGCAAGCAGGTCTGCTCTCTATTAAGTATCAGGTATGTTTGATTTGTTATTTCAAAGAGCTCCAAAATACGCATCGTGCTGGGTAAATTATGCTCTCCTTTGAGTGTTGTCATCCAGCAAGAGGTGATTGCCAAAATAGGAGAAAGTGGGGATTCATATCTGCAAGGGTTCATTTTTCATCACAACTGCAGGGCTGTGAAACTCATATTGTGAGCCATATCCATTTGCGGTCTCGCTGGCTCTTTAAAACAAACAGGCATCCCAGACAGAAGCAGATCATTTCCATATTTGGTGTGGACAAGTCAGATGTTTCCAATTTAAACAGCTGTTTATGTTGCAGTGTATCCTTTATTTTGCTTTTCTTTTAATTGAATGGTTTACTTAATACAAAAGCAAAAATCTGTAACAGTTGGACCCATCCTGAAGGACTGAATGTGTGCTTAATGGAACACCACATTAAATTAATTGCATTTTCTCGTGACTCCTTGATGAACACAGATGCCTCTGTACATGATATTACACCGAGAGCCACAGAGACTGCTCTGCTCTGAGAAAGCCCTCCTCACCAGGCACCAGATCCAGCCCAAAGATCATAGTCTGACAGATCCTAAAGCTTAAGGTTGTGATCCTATGCATACTTTTCTAGGAGTAAGCCCCACTGAAGACTTAGGACACAATCCTCTCTGCTGGTGGAGCGCACGCTCTGCTCATCCAGACTGTCGCAAATGTGCCACAAGCAGTAGTGGGATCTGCAAATGAAGAAGTGGAATGCTGGGCGGGACTTACGCGGGACTTACGCACGATTGGCTGCCCGTCTGCTCTGTTCCGATGGCCCCCCGCTTGCCGCACGGGCTGCCCTGGCACCCCCTCCGAGGCCAGGCAGCCCGTGCGGTGAGCAGGGAGGGCGTCGGAATGGAGCGGACGGGCTGCCAATCAAACGGTAGTCCCGCCTAAGTCCCGCCCAGCATTCCACTTCTTCATTTGCAGATCCCACTACTGGCCAGAAGGTATGTTGCAACAGCACACTTTCCAGGCCCACTGGCGAGAAGACCCTTCCCCTTCCCCCTGGTGCACGGAACAGCATACACTAGAGTACACAGTTTCTAGCCAGGCAGCGCAAGGGTGAGCAGAAGGCAAGAAGGGAGTGGATAGGGCTGGCTGTAGGAGTGGTGGGACCAGCGATGGGACCTGCAAATTGAGTAGGGAATGCTGGGCAGGACTTACGCGGGACTTCCACGTGATTGGCTGCCCGTCCGCAGCGTTCCGTGGCTGCCCTGGCCTCGGGGGGGGCTGCCTCTGGTTGGCGCGCCCCACCGCTGCTCGCCCAGGCACCCTGTGCACCCCCCACCCTTCCTCCACGGTGAGCAGGAGCCCCCCCCAAGGCCAGGGCAGCCGCGGAACACTGCGGACGGGCTGCCAATCATGTGTAAGTCCCGCCTAAGTCCCGCTCAGCGTTCCCCTTCTCAATTTGCAGGTCCCATCGCTGGGTGGGGCCCAGTGCGGGGCATTCATGTGGGCCCCCCCCACACTCCCCACAGGGCCCCTCCCTCACCAAGAAGAGCACTTGTGGTGCCACACACAAAGTGCAGCACCTGGAAATAGTTGGTGGTGACAGGATGACGTCACTGCCAATTGCTTCCGGGCGGCCCATTTTGGGCACTTCAGAAGCTGGGGCAGCTGAGAGGGCCCAAGGTGAAGCTGCTGTGCTTGCCCCACTGACCTACATACAGTCCTGAGAGATCCTGACTGCAGCAGCAAGCAAGATGCTCACTGCACTGGGTCGGGGGCCCCCAAAGCGCGGGGCCTGATGTGATGGCATTGGCTTAAGGCCGGCCCTGGGGGTGGACTGGGGTGGGGGAGGGTGGTGCTGGGGCAGTGGTGGGTGGATCAGGCCTGGCAGGGAGCAAGGTCAGCCTTGCCAATGTGCACCCAATCCGGTCCCCTTTCCTGAGTCTAGTCTGCCAACATGAATAAACTCGGGCTGATGTGGGCACGAGTCGACTCTTTGTGCAGGGTAGAGCTCTTGCTGTGACACTGCATTGGTGCGGGGGGATTTGCACTGCTGCGTAGATTTGGGTGGGACTGTGGTGTACGATTCTTTCCAAACCACGTGTGCACATTCCTTCGGCTTAACGATGTGGGGAATAACTGATTTTATACTTGTCTTCTCGGAACAAAGTCTCTAAAGGAGTCTCCCATAGAGAGGACAACCTTCACTGGCAGCCCAATCCTGGGGACGTGCATGGGATCATCGGGTCCAGCAGGCTGCCATCACCCGCCCAGGGATCTTGGCCACCTGTGCTGGTGGCCATGGCCCTCCAAAGAGTTATCGTGGCTGGTTCACCTACCAGTCTGGGACTTACAGTAATGGATTGCAAGATTTGTCACTGTGAGCCCACAACAGGAGATAAGGAAGTAATAAAGGGCTGGCCCAAGATCTCTTGACTCCTGAAGTGACATATCCAATGTTGTTGCCCCTTACCTGATGGCCTCTGTCCCTCCCATTCTCTAATGTTCCAGCTCTCCAGCATTCTCCTCTTGTCCACGCTTCCTCTTCCTCACTGTCCCCTGTTATGTAGGCAGGAGGATAGCTAGGGGTTAAACCTCAGCTAGAGGACTGGAGTTAATCACCCCTCCAACCAGGAGCTAGATGAATCCTGCAGTTAGTTAGGCCTGTTGCCTGTGTTCTGTTGCTGTTACAATAAGAACATAAGAGCCCCACTGGATCAGGACAAAGGCCCATCTAGTCCAGCTTCCTGTATCTCACAGTGGCCCACCAGATGCCTCAGGGAGCACCCAAGACAACGAGATGCCTGCATCCTGTGGCCACTAACTTGCATCTGGCATTCTGAGGTAAATTTCTGAGGTAAAAAACAGAATTTGCTATGCTGTCTGAAACAGCATAAGATCATAAGAACATAAGAAGAGCCCCACTGGATCAGGCCAAAGGCCCCTCTAGTCCAGCTGCTTGCATCTCGCAGCGGCCCACCAGATGCCTCAGGGAATAAAATGCTCAAGCTGCGCCTGCCTGGTCTGAGTTGAGTCTGCAATACCAGTATTTTACAGTCCCCCTCATCTTTTTCCAAACTAGAGGAGAAGGAGTAGCTTGTGCATCTCCTACCAATGTGCTACCTGAGATCACTGCTTTCTTTGGCCTCATGGATGGGGTGGCCCTGGGAACATATCAGATGCATCCTGCCAGCACTAGCTCTTGGTCAGAGGCATAGTCATTGGGAGGTGGCATGCTAAGTCCTGCAGATGCCGCAATGTGCCATGTAGGCCGCCCCTCCTGCTTGCCATCAGAGCCATTCTGGGCTGCGATGGCTATGTGCAGATGCTTGCCGAACCAAACAGCATCCCCCTGCACATTGCCAGTGCTATCTGGAATGGCTCCAATGGCTAGTGGGCGGGGCCTCTGACATGGTGCGGTATGGTACCAGCAGGACTTAACCATGTCACTCTCCTTTGACTATACCACTGCTCTCGATAGATGAACAACCCTGGAGTAAGAACATGTTGGCCTGTGATGATTAAGCGCTTTGTCAGTCCATGACTTGCCTATCAGGCCTATTCAAATTAGAAGGTTTTCAAACTGCATTTCCTTTCCTCTGTGCTTCCTTCCAGGTGGTGAAACATGCATCTAGGCCAGACACTGCCACCACCTTCTGTGGCAAGGAGTTCTGCAGATTAATTACCCGCTACGTAAAAAAGTATTTCCGTTTGTCTGTTCTAACTCTCCCAGCACTCAATTTTAGCGGCTGTTCCCTGGTTCTGGCATTGTGAGTGAGGGACAAGAACATCCACTCTATCCACTCTATCCTTCCCATGCATAATTTTGTATGTCTCAATCATGGCCCCCTTCAGGTGCCTTTTTTCTAGACTGGCAATGGCAAACACAGGATCCGCATTTCGAAGGTGACGTGCCGTGACTTTCTGGGTGACACGCCAGAGTTCACCAACACCTGACAACAACCGAGTTTGTTCTACTAGTATTTTGTTTTTGGAATGATTTGATGTTTCTGTATATAGTGCTTAGCCCCACACATGATTGGGCTGTATTTTTAAAAATCAATGAATGTGGTCATAATTGTTGCTCTTTCATTTGGGAGGGGGAGTGACACACCAGCAGAGTCAAGATAGGCATTTTTGACACAGCGAGCCCAAAAGGTTCGCCATCGCTGTTCTAGACTGAAGAGCCCCAAATGCTCTTCATTTGTATGAGCCTTTCCTCGTAAGCAGTGGTGTCATTCAAATGATTTAGGAACAGGAACTCACTTTTGATTGGCACTTATCGGGAAACCAGAAACAGCCACGGAGCCCGTTAGGATCCGGAACGCCCCTTCTGGTCCGTTCCCCCTGAATGACATCACTGCTCGTAAGGGAGGTGCCCCAGCCCAGCAATCATTTTGGTCACTCTCTTCTGCACCTTTTCTAGTTCCACTTTGACCAGAACTGTACACAATAGATGCGGCCTAACCATTGATTTATACAATGGCATAGTATTGGCCGTATTATTCTCAACCCCCTTTTGATTATCCCTTTAATTAATTACCCCATGGAATCCTAATCAAGTTCATTGCTAAGAAAGCCTGACCTGCTTGAGAATTTCTCTAGGTAAGCAAACAGGTAGGGCGACATCGCATCCACATGCTTGTGTGGGGAGGGAAACTCCGGCCTCATCGAGAAAAGATTTGTACTACAAATAAGTGTGTAATTCCTTAATGACAGCAAACAACTTATGAAATCAATACCTAAAAAGCACTTACCAAGCAATGTCAGTTTGTGAATGGTATAAAACTGTGCTCACCTCTGCCTGTTAATGACAATTCATTTAGAAATGCATGTTTTTTTAATGTTAAAATACTTTGTAATAAAGTCAGAAATATCATGACAAATCGGAAAGACGCATTAAATTATCATTTAATGAGTGATTTAATAAAATCAGCTTAGTTCATAAGAACGGGGAAGATATGGCAGAAAGAACAGACCCATAATCCCATTTACTCCTAGTTGGAAACCACTCTCAGATTTCATTAAAAGGGAAAATCATATAAGATTGGTTATGTTTTCTGTGTAACTAATTCTGAAAAGAGATGAAAAAGATAAAGATTCTTTTATTCTGAGAAAAAAAATACTTTTTGCACTAATTTTCATTTGTTTAAAGGAGCAAACTATCACTTTTAAAAGTGGGCATCAATGTTGCAGAAATTTGGATCTCATAAAAAATGGCCAAATCAATTAGATCAGTGATATTCAAACTTTTTAAACCAGGACCCACTTTTTAGAATGGCACTCATGTTGGGACCAACGGGAAGTGATGTCATTAACCTGGAAGTGATGTTGTGGCAGGAAGTGACATCATCAAGCAGGAAGTGCTATCATTGTGACAATAAAATCAAACACCTGAAATGCAAATTAGCATTCTTGGACTGCAGGAATTGTACAACCATGAAATATTCCTGACAGAATGCAAGATTACAACAACATATTACATAATATTTTGCACTGAACTAAAACACTGAACTAAAAACATTAAAAAACAACACCTTCACTTGAAAATTCAAATTGCTGACACTCACAAAAGGAATATAAAAAGAGTAAGGTCTGCAGTTTCCAAGATGGCTACTCTCAGCTTTCTGCAACCCACATGACATCAGGTTGTGGCCCACCAAGTGGGTCCCAACCCACAGTTTGAATAACACTGAATTAGATGAATCTGTATTTCAGGAATGTTGGGCCTTTTTGTTGGTATTGCTTGATCACAAACATTTCTCCTGACATGTAGGACCTGGATGTAGACCTGCATGTAGACCTGGAGGTGCATGTAACACCATGCATGTAGCTGCATGTAGCTGCATGTAGACCTGGAGGTCGTATTGGACAACTTGTTCTCTTCAGTACACTTATTCATGTTTCTCTGCTCAAATGGTTTGTTTTTTTTCCTGTATTCCTCATACATGTATTCCATCTGTGGCCCAGAAAAGCTAAAACTAAGCCCCCAGGAGCATGATTAGTAATCCTGCATGGGGCACAGTCCATTCAAAGTTCACCACTTTTACATCCTATTGATTTCAATGGCAGAGACAAACATTTGCCGAGGTTGTGTCTGTGTACTGGTATGCATCACTTACATTCTCCAAATTCCTTCATTAAGCAATTTCATAGTTATTATTTATTTGAAGAATTTCTATCCTTCCATTCCCAAGCTGAGGCAAATGTCCAAGGCAGCTTACATGGGCAGGCTAGTCTGAACTACAATTTTTCAATAGGTAAATATACAATATTCAGTGATTCACGGAATCCTCAGTCCCAGATGTAGCCTTCACAGTGCGGTTCTCTCTTCTGGCTGCCTGCCATCGAGATTCAGCAGGCAATCATGTCAAGCCTGGACAGGTCCTCAAGGTCTTACTCAGTGGTGTCATCTACTCTTGCGGAGACAGAATGCTGGGCGGGATTTACGTTTGATTGGCAGCCCTGTCTGAGCGGTTCCGCCGCCTTCCCCCTGCCACGCGGGCTGCCATTGGTTGCTGCGCCCCACCGCTGCCCCCCCCGCTCCGTGAGGGGTGGGGGGGGTTGGGGGGGGGGGCGCGCTGGGTGCCTGGGCGAGCAGGAAGGCGGTGGAAGCAAACGGGCAGGCAGCCAATCAAATGTAAGTCCCGCCAGCGTTCCGTCTCCGCGAGAGTAGATGACACCACTGGTCTTACTCCATCCTTTGGCCAGCTGGATTTCACACATTCCCACTGGCTAATCAGCTCCGTAATGACTGCATTCTGCAGCAACTTGTGCTCCAACTTGTCTGGCATTCTGTCTCCCAGTCAAAGATAGACCACAGATTTTCCTGCTTAACTTCAGGCAGTGCCAGCTGCTCAACCATCAATCCACACCTCCTCCCCTATGCAATTCTTAACTATGTGCTGTAGTTGTGGTGTTATTAGAAGGTCCTAGAGACCCCTTCCAGGTCACGCAGGGCCTCTATGGGCCTACGAATGGCCCACAGAAGCGTCCAGCACCTACATTTGGCTTTGGGAAGCAAACCGAAAGTTGTTTTCTTGAAGTCACTTTCAGAGGCTTCTGTGAGCCATTCTGAGGCCTGCGGAGGCCCAGTGTATAGCCTTTGCTATACCACTGGATTATGTTTCCAATGACATAATTGCCCCCCCCACCGAGCAGTTTTGGAACAGATTTTTGAATTACTATCTTATTTCCTGCTTCTTGTGACATCATCAGATCCAATTCATTTCTTCCGTCCCATGTTCCTGTAAAGCTTCTTGAATTGTCTGTTCCTGTGAAAGTCCTTATGGAGCCGATATGCCATCCATTTATCCAGACATCTGTTTATTTGGGAATTCTGATTGTCTCACTAGGCTATTTGGATAAAAGAGATTGTACTATGTATGAAACATGTTATTAGCACTGATTATTTTTGGCATATGGCTTAGGAAGGATGAGGACATTAGACAGTTGGAATCCAGAAATTTGCATAATGATTGCACAATTAATTAGCAATTACTCTAAGCCATTATGCAAATCCCTGAGCTCAGCCTGGACTATCCAGTCATGATAGTCCAACAAGGAAGGCCTTCAGCCAATCAGAGCAGAGAAATCATACAATCCTGAAAGTACTTATGACATAACCATCCCATTTACACTAGCTGACATCTTGGAAACTGATGGCAGATTGCCAATTTGGCATGAATCTGAGCAATAATATCCGCACTTAGAAGTTTGGACGTTCCACAATTGCGTGTTAGGGATTGTATCAGTGAGTATGCTGGGTTCTTGGGAGGGGGCATGGAAAGCAATAGCCACTCTCAAGTGTCATCTCATTGATGACACCCCACATTGATGGTGCGTTGAGCACCACTGCTAAGATCTGAGGACAGTGTGCAATCAATGAATAGCAATGGACATTTATTATCCTTGATCAGTGGTCCATCCCCTCTCTGGGAATTTGAGGACCGCTAGTGGTGGGGGCAGGGACGTGGTGGCACTGTGGGTTAAACCGCTGCTGCTGGGCTTTCTGACTGGAATGTTGGGAGTTCAAGACCGCACAACGGAGTGAGCTTCCATTGCTTGTCCCAGCTCCTGCCAACCTAGCAGTTCGAAAGCACCTAAAAAGGCAAGTAGATAAATAGGGACCATTTCAGGGGGAAGGTAATGGCGTTCCGTGCGCTATGGCGTATAGTCATGCTGGCCACATCACCTCGGAAACTCGTCCTCGGACAAACGCTGGCTCTTCGGTTTAGAAACGGAGATGAGCAGCGCCCCCTACAGTTGGTCATGACTAGACCATTCGGGAAACCTTTACCTTTAGTGATGGGGGCAGGGAATGGGGGGCAGAGCTCTGATCAAAAACTGGAAGCGAGTTCTGATTGCAACTTGAGCTCACTGCAGGAGGGGATGCTCGTGGAGGGGGCTGCAAAGATTCAGGACCCCCTCCCAGATTTGTATACCTGCTCCTAGGTCCCCATGGCATTGCAATTGCGTCAGTGCTGTCAGGACACCCATTCTTCGGTCATTCCTCTTTTTTTTTGCTTTCAATGGTGGGTTGCAAAAAAACCCCCATTTGAAGAGCACTGTCATACTGTAGATCAATAGTTCACTAGATGATAATCATCATCATCATAGTAATAATAATAAATGGTAAGCTGATTATTCAGGAATGCCTAAAGTGATTTTATTTTTATTATTGCAAATCTTCCATACCGTTTTTCAACCAAAAAAGGTAGTTCACAAAGGGGTTTATGCCCCCCCAAATTAAAAAAATGCTCCCGCATCTGGAAAGAGCTTACAACCTAAAAAAAATGCAGAAGAAACACCAACAACAGGCCCTAGAAGCTTATAAAAGTTCGCAATTAGCTGCTGGCTGTTAATCACCATCTCAAGTACAAAGGAGTTCATTGCTGAAAAACAAGACTTCAGATTTTTGTTTTCACCGCACATAAAACTGAATCTGTTTTATTTCCTTTGCTGTATAATGTGAACAAGGCTCTCTGGCTTCCCAGTAATAAGCTTTTCCTTTAATCATCCCAAAACTGCATCTAAAAAAGTGCTAATCTGACATACAAATCAATAGTCTGCATTATGGTTTATGGCCTAGGAAGAAATGTTATTGCTGTATTTTATGATACAGCTGTTTTGCACAGCATGGTTTTAGTAGTACAATATAACCACTCCCAATACATTTAAATAACCATATACAATCAGGAGCCAATTACTGTGTGATGACTAGTTATTGGCTATGAACATTCACTACCTGGGCTGGCATCAACATAACACAGAGCGCAATCCTACCTTATGCCGGCCTAGTAAGGCCGACATAGCAGGGCCACATCCACAGGCCCATTCGGAGGCGGCGGCAGCAATGTGCAGGACAAGGGGAGCTTTTCCCCGTACACCCGCGTAAGCCCCAGTCACCCCTATGGGCCTGCTTGGATCTGCGCCAGCAAAATAGCAGGCGCAGAGGAACGTGCATGGGAGCGGCCTGAATCGGGGCTGCCATGGCCGGGAACCGGTAGGATATGCCTCCGGAACGCCCTCGCAGAGGCCCTGCACCGACTGAACGACGCCGGCACTTGACTGGCACATGGCTGGCACTGCTGACGGTTGTGTCAGCACCCGAGCACTGATGCTGATGCTCGCGCCAGCCAGAGACGGACAAAGCCCCAAATGCACCCAGGGCAGAGTGACGTAACCACACCCCCAGCGCATTGCCCCACCCCCCTGTGTCACCCTGCCACGCCTCCCTGTTATAGCTCTATAACGGAGTGAAACAGAACCAAGGGCGGGTGGGAGGGCCAAAAAGCGCACGGGTTCTTTTGCACAATGGCACCTCACCCCTGCCCGCACCCATGGCTCCTGCCACTCATTCTCCGCCCCTGTCGCCAGCTGAGCACCATAGTGCTGATGCAGACGCACTTTACGGCATGTTCAGAACAGCTTTCAGCTGGCGCAAGAGCGCAACGCCGGCACTAAGGGGGAGTATAGAATTGCGCTGGCAATGTTTATAGGACTCAAGTCAAAAAGAATGAATCTCATTTTATAACGTACATATGGTTATTGACAAAACGCTTAGGGGGACATTTTCAAAAGGTAGCATGTGGGCTTTTATTATTATTATTATTTTTTACTGCACGACTCCTATTTAAGTCAGTAAGTACTATGCAGTTAAGATCCCCATGCAGTGTTTTGAGAAATTACTCCCGAGCGGCGTGTTGTTGCTTACTCACACAAATCATTTTCTCCTCCAGTTGATTCTCTGCATGGCAGCCCAGTTGCCTTGGATGTGAGGGGTCTCTTTAAAGAAAAAGAAAAGAAAAGAAACACCTCACTGTCCTCCAAACATGGTTGACTGAGGGGGTACTTCATGTAGGTCTCAAATGATAATGAAATAATTTGCACTTCTATAGCTTCTTTCATCAGGGATCTCACAGTGCATTAGCATTAGTTAATTATGCCTCATAGCGCTTCTTTTCCATAGGTAAGTGTTTAATGGATGCAGTGGAGAAAAGGCAGGTTAGATGACTTGCCCAAAGACACATATCGAGTCCGATCGAGAATCAGAATTAGTAGCCAAAGGTCTAGAATCGGGCTGGCCTCTCGTAAAGGTGAGCTGGAATTCCTCGCCCCCCAAAGAAATAAACTTGAATAATTGCAAACGCGAGACAAATGTGATAATCAGTTGGAAATGTAGCCATCCTGACCTCCCTCAAAGGTGACTGTTTGTAAGGAATGATAGCATGGATGCTGGAACGCAGGTCTGGCCAGTTGGTTAATTTTTATTCGCAATCTGGCTGAGATCCAACGAACGGCTGAACCAACCCCATGGACTCAAGGAAGCGGGGGACTTGTTTTTGGATGCCGGAACTCCAGCTGTCCCATCTCAACCCTGGCAGGAAGGCGGACCTCAGCACTGAAGGGAAGGCTGTATATCTGGGCGTCCCACCATCCCCCTGGCCATCAAGGCAAAGGGTTGTCTGCAGTGGTGTTATCCTACCGGAACGCTGGGCGGGACATCCGGGTGATCGACAGCCCACCTGTCGCATTCTGCAGCGTTACGCCGTTTGCGTAACCAATTATGCCGCTTGCGTACGTTACGCAAACGGCAGAACGCTGCAGAATGCGACGGGCGAGCTGTCAATCAACCAGATGTCCCGCCCAGCGTTCCGGTAGGATAACACCACTGGTTGTCTGCCTGTTGGATGAGGACTTCCCTACCCTAAGGTAATGCTAGCCCTGTAATCCCAGGGCTGGACCAGGTGGGGATGGGAGAGAGAGCGAGAGCCAGGGGGGAGGGGCGTGGCTTCATAAGCACTCAAGGCCTGTGGTGAGAGGTCTCTTGGCAGGATCTGTGTGTCTGCTGGAGCTGGAGCAAGCCCAGGGAAGGCGCCAGGAGGAGGGTGAAGCCGCCCCCTCCCCACTCATGGTTGGGGGATCCCGGTTGTGGGGCCAGCAACCCCACTTTATTTCTATGCACCTTTAACTGGGGCCAAGAAGCACTCAGGCACCCAGTGAAGCCAAGTGGAGAAAGTCGCAATCTGAAGAGACTTTCAAAAGCCCTTTCTGATACAACCTGGGGCCCGACGGTTGAAAGAACATAATTTTTAAAATATCATCATCGATCCACGTCAGCAGATCAGGCCTGGAGGGGGAATAGGATATGGTGAAGGCAGCGCTGCAAATCCCATCCTCCCTGACCCGACCCGACCCTCCATGCCCCATTGCTGCTGTCCCCTTGCCCCATTCTGCCCCTCCCACCCTCCCCCTGCCCTGCCCTGCCCTGCCCCTGCCCTGCCCAGCTCAGACCATACCTGCTCCGCTGGGCATCGTCTGCTGTGCCAGTGCAGGGGGAAGACTCTGGCCTTCATGCCAGTGCGCCTAACTAGCGCCGTCACAAAGTGCATTGTGGCACGTTTGTGATGGCTGGCGCCAGTGGAACACACGCTCTGCCAGAGGATGGGCCGCAGCAGGGTGCAGATCTGAGCAGCCCATTGGCCCGGCTGGGGTTTACCCAGCGCCAGGGGACAAATGTCCTCTTGCCCCATGGAGGCTCCAGCGGCCTATGCAGTTAGAATTGCACCCCAATTTCCGTTGGGGTTTTTAAGAGCTCGTTCTGCCAAATTCTCTGCTGGGCCTCCCCAAGGGCCCCAATGCCCACACTAGGCTAACTATTTTCCCCTCCAGAGTGGCCTCAGAGATAGGCAAGAGGGAGGGGGTTCCTTCACCCACTGGGCCTCCTCTCTTCTAGCAGCTTTGCTTGGGATCACCGGCTGGCCAGCCTCCTCCAGACTGCCCTCATCTGCTTGGCTCCAAAACACCCCAAGTCTAGCACCAACAAACCCCACCACCAGGCAGTCAGCTTGCCTAAGCCACAACTGCCTCCTCCACTTGGTGGCTCCAGGGGCGTGGCAGCCATACAACAGTTCCCAATTGTCTCCCACAGTTACTCCCCACAGTTACTCCCCACAGTTACCTTATCCAAACAGTCCATCCATCAGTCCATCCAACAGTCCTTCAGGCAGGCAGTCCAGCCAGCACTCCCTCAGTCCAGTAATCCGCCCATCCAGCACCTACCTGGTGCTTCTCCTCCAGCACCTACCTGGTGCTCCCTTACTGCAGGTCCTGCCTCCAACTTTATACTGAGGCCAGCCAATCAGTGTCTGTTGCTGGGCGGGCTCTAGCTCATCAGCCACACCCATCTGCACCTGTGCTAACCTCCCTTCATAGCCAGAGCCCTCATCAGCCTGCAGCTGTGTTCCTGCTGCAGTAGTTTTGGGATTAACCCCATAATCCCTGTTTTACCTAGACAAGGAGCCATTGCTGATACCATTTCCTATCTCTTGGGGGCATCTCCTGCCTTTTCCAATACAGAGCTTCATTCTTCCTATGCACTCCCTTTAGGACACATGTATATTTTGTACTGGATCAGGGAGGCAACCCATGGCAGCTGACCTACCCAAACTAATACTGGAGGAAAATCAGTTGTGTGCCTTTGTGTTGGCACATGACAGTCATTGCCCCCCCCCCCCAACCAACCCTACAAGATGCTGTATCAGCAAAGTGGCTCGTAAGACCTGGCCGTAAAAGCTGAGGTTTTACTAATAGATTATCCCCTTGTACTTCCATCACTTATGCTTCTGTCTTTGAGCTCAGTCTTCATTGCCCGTTGTTAAATGATTGATAAAAATTGTTAAATAGTGCAAACTCTCTATATGCCTTGGTGTAATGAGGCCTGTCAAACATGAGACACAGTTCTCATCATGATATTAAAATTAAATGCAGCATTTTTTAAATTTCTGACATAAATAAAGAAGTTATTTATCTGGACCAATGCTTTTTTCTATAAGTTCAGTGTTCTGTGTAAGTCACTGTCATTGTGCATATTTTATGTTGTGACAGTATGGTCATTTTTCTTCTTTTTGTGTGCCAAACTTGCTACCATTAATCCAAACATTGCCAATAAAGTTTAAGGGATTGTTCTGTTCTTTTCTATTCTATTTAGAAGTGCTTCAGCTGAATCTTACTCTCAAAAGGCAGGTCCACAAAGCTGCTTTCAAAATTTTTCCTCTTGCAGAAGCAGCAGCCACAATTTGGCCACTCAACAGGATCCCCTCAGAACCTTCATGAACAGAAGCTACAGAGCCAGAAGCTACAGACCACCCAGCTGTCCTACCTCCCACGGGGTGGGGTGGGGAGGAAATAATCTGGAATTATTTTGCCTTGGTTTTAAGGTTGGGCATTTGCAGGAGGGGTGTTAGTTCTCCCTCACAGTGGCATGCTTACTGCATTTGACACCCAGGGTGGATAATTTTTTTTAACACCCCTCACTGTAACAACCCACACTTTGTTTCTCTCCCACCCCACACATCCAGCCACACACACTCCCCTTCACAGACTCTTTCTTTCTCAACGAAGGGCTGGAGGGCTGGTCTAGAAGGTGGAGCCAACATTAAGCCTGAAGATAACATCCAAAGGATGCCTGTTTGAGACCAACTGTATTCTCATTAGCATACAGTATTAGTTGCACGCATCCAGTCAAGGTGATCCAATAAAGATGCACATGTCCAAGCAGACTTCCTCATAATCTATTAAGCCAATGTGACCAACGTCATCACATAGAGCCGCACCAGTGCAGTGGGCTTATTGCTTGCTGCTGCAGTTAGGATCTCTTAGGATTATATGTAGGTCAGTGAGGCAAGCAGAGCAGCTTCACCTCTCAGCTGCCCCAGCTTCTGAAAATGGGCCTCCTGGAAGCAATGGGCAGTGACATCATCCTGTCACCACCAACTATTTTCAGGTGCCACACTTTGTGTATGGCACCACAAGTGCTCTTCATGGTGAGTGGGGGGCCCTGTGGGGACTGTGGGGGGCCCCACAGGAATGCCCCGCATTGGGCCCTGCCACTCCTAGAACCGGCCCTGTGTTCACACGTATGTTTTCTGCCTCACTAGAAAAAGGTGCTCTGCATACAATTTGCAGCAGTTGAGCATACACAGGCCTGGTGCTACCTGGTGGTTGCTGTTGGAACTTGCTTAAAGGAAAGATAGACCATCTGTAGACCACCTGGAGATTTGCACTGTCAGCATTAACCGTGATCTGTGACCGTGTGTGGGCAGATGCAGGTTGACAGTTCACTGCTGTGCACATGTGCCCCTGGACTGTCATCCATGGGTTTTGTTCAATATACATTAGCAACATCCTTGGCTTGCAAATAAAATCCAGCAGGTTTTTCCAGTTGACTTGATTTAATGCAAACCCTTTGCAGAAGGCCTCAGGTTAGGTTGGCTCTTACTATTATTTGTCTTTATATTGGGTAGTTTATATATTTTAAGAAAATGACAAATGGTGGCTTTGAAAAAACTCATTATGGTAACTGATTATTATAGGAAAATCGTGGAAACTCTGTGAAGGAGAGCAGTATTCACAGAGCAGTCTGAGCCTGCAAGTTGACTTGTAATCAGAAGAATCCATAAACATTTATCACATTAAAGCAAGGTTTCTTCAGTAACTTTAGACACAAACTGGAAAGTCACTTAATTGTCCTTTGTTGAGATGGCCTAAGTAACTATGTCATACTAGAGGGAGAGATAAATTTACTTGACTCAATGAAGAACACCCAGATAGTTACAACCCATTTGACATCGTGTTAAGAGAATGTCCTCTTCACCTCCTACACACAAGAACTCCTAAAAAAAGAACTCTGTCTTTAACCTTTATCATCCCAAAGTTAGTCTTGTCAGGCTGCTTTTAATTGTTGTTGTTGTTCAGTCGCTAAGTCGTGTCCGACTCTTCGCGACCCCATGGACCACAGCACGCCAGGCCTCCCTGTCCTCCACTAGCTTCCGGAGTTCACCCAATTTCATGTTCATTGCTTCGGTGACACTCTCTAACCATCTCCTCCTCTGCTGCCCCCTCCTCCTTTTGCCTTCAATCTTTCCCAGCATGAGGGTCTTTCCTAAAGAGTCCTCTCTTCTCATGAGGTGGCCAAAGGATTTGAGCATCAGCGTATGTCCTTCCAAGGAGCAAACAGGTTTGACTTCCTGTAGGATTGCCCGATTGGATCTCCTTGCAGTCCAAGGGGCTCTCAAGAGTCTTCTCCAACACCATCATTCGAAAGCATCTATTCTTCGGTGCTCTGCCTTCCTTATGGTCCAGCTCTCACAGCCATACATTGCTACTGGGAAAACCATAGCTTTGACTATGCGAACCTTTGTTGGCAGAGTGATGTCTCGGCTTTTTATTTTAAATCTATTCCCTACTAACTGGGCAAAGAGTTTGAATGGTCGTTCTCTTATACAGGCATCCTCCCATATCCAGGGGTCCCTAGCTCCAGGACTCTCCCCACACCCCTTGCTCCCATTAGCACTATTTTAGAGCAGTAGTTCCCTAACCTTTTAGCATTGGGACCCACCTAAAAAAAAGGGTTTCAATTTACCAGCTGCTCAACACTCTGTGGCTATAATGGTGATAGGGCAGCAAAGCTCCCCACAAACAGTTAAACAGCTTATTTAACTGTTGATTCACATAGTCTAATCTGCCCTGTCAGTTTCATGAACCACCAATAATTGGATCATGACCCACTGATGGGCCACAGACCCACAGTTCGGGTACCACTCTTTGTTAGAGACTTCAGTGATTTGTTGGGTGGCCTGCATCATTATTAAATTAAATGGGGCTTATAGCAATCGTTGAGGGACGTGGTGGCGCAGCGGGTTAAAACCACTGAGCTGTTGAGCTTACTGACTGGAAGGTTGGCAGTTCAAGACCACGCAACCGAGTGAGCTCCCATTGCTTGTCCCAGCTCCTGCCAACCTAGCAGTTCAAAAGCACATAAAAAAATAGGGACCACTTCGGTGGGAAGGTAATGGCGTCCCGTGCACCTCGGCGTATAGTCATGCAGGCCACATGACCATGGAAGCTTGTCCTCGGACAAACGCCGGCTCTTCGGCTTAGAAATGGAGGTAAGCACCACCAGGGGCACCACCACAGTCAGTCATGACTAGACCACTCAGTCATGGGGAAACCTTTACCTTATAACAACCCTAGAGACGCCACTGCATTTGGCACAGTTTGTCCATCATTACAGCACAGTAGGGCTGCATCTGCCTTCTGCAGAGCACTTATTGGGGCTGATGTCCTCCCCTTGTATGCAGCCGGGAACACAGTCCAAACCCCGGGCTGGAACACTTAACCCATATCACACTTGCCTGGGACATGGATTTGCTGCTGCACAACCCAGGGAAAGGAGAAAACATTTTCCCTTCCCCCAGGTAATGTGCAGTGGCCAGAATAGGGCTACTTAGTGCTGCGCCAAATTGAAGGTGGTCGAATCGGGGCTGCCTGGGCTGGGGGCAGGAAGGTTAGAATCTGGCCCATAGGCCGGATCCTGTCTCCACCTCCCTCCCCAGGCCAGGTCGGCCATATCCCACCCGTTCCCCACCACCCCACCCCATTTATATCTTCTCCACGCCTTGTTCTGCCTTCCTTCCCTGTGCCAGCCTAATAATAATAATAATAATAATAATAATAATAATAATAATAAATGTATTTATATACCGCCTTTCTTAAGATCTAATGACTGTAACTCAAGGCGGTTTACATAGGCAGACTTTTATTCACAAACCCGAAGGTTTTTACAATTTACAGAAATGTTCTATCTTTCAAGAACAACACTCATATATATCTTTCTTTCTGGATTTAGCCTTCCTTCTGAGCCACCTGTCTGTCTTCTGCTGCCTGATAAGAGGCTTCTCTGCTCCCACCAGAGACGCAGCTGACTTCAGCACACTCCTCCTCCCACGAGGCAGCTGGAACTCAGCTTTTTTTTAATCAGCCGCAGTTTGCAAGGTCTGCCGCTCACAGAGACTTCCGGTAGTCCCGAGCTCACGACCTTCAGATCTTCAGCTGTTATCTTTGGGCAAATGGAGGCATTAACCCTCTCGGCTAAATCTTCTGCCTTAGCAAACCTGGCCTTACCCTTGGACCTTCAGTTGGCGCCTCAAGACTAGAGCATGTGCACTAGCCTCCCTCCCTGGGGAAGTCGTGCAAACCTGTGCAAACAATTGCACCCACATTTTAGCTTTTCTTGGCTTTGAGTACACAGCCATCAAGCACCGAGTTGGCGCCCCCCCAACTGGACACAGACTAACCGGCACGGGGGCCAAAGGAGAACAGCATCAAATGTTTGGAAACGCAGAACCACCTGGGAAAAGCAGAATGCACTGGACCTGTTTAGCCCAGAAAATTATTCATTTTCCATACATAATAAGATGCTTTCAGAGTGAATTACCATTGTTTTTGATCAAGGGGAAGCGCAACCAAAAAGTAAAAACCAACTTTCCATGATGGAACATATTTTATGTCTCCCCAGAGCAAGTTTCATTTAAATACAAACCTGATAGATTCATAGATATGGAGAAGAGAGCCAACAACTTCTTTGTATTATAAATAGTCTCTTTCACTCCCTCTCCCCAAGTCTGAATCAGTCTGTAAACCTCCACTTTATAAATAAAATAAAAATCATTGTTCCCCTTGGCAACTATATTGTTTCTTTGTGCAAGCCCTCTTAATTCAGTTCCTCTTCTCAAAAAAAGAATTGTTGTTTAGCTCCTTGGTATAGGTAGTAAAAATGAATGATATCTGTTAATAGCAGGGGAGATAATCTATGCTTTTAGTGCTTTTCCCATAGCCAGTGTTTCAGATTTATAAACCAGGTAAACAGTGTAATATAACGCCAGCTTCTCCTCTGAGCCAGCCGCTCAGACCATCAAAGGGAGAATTAAAGCCACTCTTCACTTTACACAATGGAGTCGAAAGCATACACAACAAATGTAAAAACGGCCGAACAACTGATCTTTCCTGTCTTCCTAGGAATTCTGTTATGATCTGGTGGTAAGCACCAGACAAGAGTCCGACCCAAATTTTGTCCTGTGCTCATCTGAAATTACATTGTAATTATAATTTAAAATCGCTTTTACGGTGCAATCCTAACCTGGAGTTAGGCCAGCACAGTTAGGCCAGCATGAGGGACACCGTAAAGCATATTTTGACCACTCTTGGAGTCAGGGAGGATGGCACATGTCTGTGTGCTGGCCACTTTGATTCCAAGAGTGGTCCAATCTTACTTTACAGTGTCCCTTGTGCCAGCCAGACTTTACTGGCCTAACTATGCCTATCTAACTCCAGGTTAGGACTGTGCCCTCAGAGGCGTTTCTACAGGGAGGGCAAAGCTCTAAGTTTTGCAAGGAGCCTTACCCTGTCATGTAAATCCCTCCTCTCCCTTGCTGCTGTAGCCAGTAAGCAACGGCAAGATGTTGCTCTTCCCTGTGAGGATTGGCTAAAACGGTGCAGGAGAGGAGTGATTTCCACTGCAAGGTAAGGCTGCTTGCAAGACCTAGAGCTTTGCCCTCCCTGTAGAAACGCCACTGGGTGCCCTTAATGTACTAGGTAGGTGACAGGTGGTATAGTAGTCTCTCAGTCTGTCTTCCAACCATAGCACAGCCTGTTTTGCTGCAGCTGCCTGCTACGACAGGGGAAAGGATAGGATTGGGCTTTTTGTGTCTCAGAACTTCTCTGCAGGAAATGCACTTTTATTGCAGTTCATCTTATCTATTGCACAGCTGTATTCTGCCAATGCTGAGCAGACACTGCTGTTTCAGACAGTGCAATTGTTTAAAAGCAGAATGCTGTTATTTATATCAATGTGTTTTCCCTCCTGAAAGTGGTGTGTCAACAGCGCAGAGGGCTACAGGCTCAAGTCAATTGGCTTTCACTCTGTTACACTCTGTGACATGCCCTGGGGCAATGCCAGTTTGTGTTACTTTGGTAAAAAGACACCACTCTGTTCTCACACAATTAAGAAGAAGCATTTGTATGCTCCCTTCCCAGAGACGTAGATGGTGGACGGTAAACACTGCCTGCAGGACTTGGTTGATTTGTATTTACATGGAAGTGCGACGGTTTTCGAAATCATATCTTATGCATGATGCTCAAACCTCTCCAGTTATTGAAATGCTTTGGAGGATGGAAAGACGGGAAAAGCATGGGAAAGCATGGAAAGCATGGGACCATTTCTGCAACTCGGAAATGTGAGTTGAGAGGGTTGTGAAGTATATTTGGGGGAATATTTGGAAAAAAAATCTTCATCATTATTATCAATATGTGTATACTGCTTTTCAACAAAAAATAGTTCCCAAAGCAGTATACAGAGAAAACCAAATAATTAAATGGCTTGCCATCTAGAAAGATAGTCAAGAAACACCAGCAAACAGACACTAGAAAATAACTGCGCTGGGATGAAAAGGGGCAGTTACTCTCCCCCTGCTAAAACACCACTTTTCCATTCATTCACCTTTATTGTCATGAACAGCACAAATAAAACATACATCAAACCCATAATCTCCAAACACGTCTGAACAGTTATACAGAACAAAAGCCTAGTGGTCAACAATGCCCAGTAAGCGAGCCCATTACAGATCCAGACTTTCAGTCTTTTACTCTGGTTTCCAAAGAACTCACTAACGTGGAGGCAAAGAGGGCAATTTCATTGCGTTTTTCTCCCACCTCCATTGTCAGAACAGCCCGGAGGGCATCTGCCTCAGCCCAGCCCTGAAATCTCGCCAGAATGGGGCTTCAAGTATTTCTGGCGATAGGGCTTGTGCAAGAGACAAAACAGAGAGATGCGTTTAAGAGACTGTACACAATTTGCGCCACAGGGACAGAGCCTTGATGATCTGGATATTCCTTAAACACCACTTGAAAAAGTGCCTCCTGCCCACTTAGCAGGGGACTAGATGGGAAATGAGAGTGTATTTACACTGCAGGTCTAAGTGGTGGGGGGAGGGGGGAAATCTGTAAGTACTGCAGGTGCTGCAAAGCACTGTGCAAGAAGCTCCTCCCACTCACTGTTGGAGCCGTTTCTGTCACGACCTGAGTTTGCAGACAGTGACAGTGAGCTTCTAGAGCACGCAACAACCAGGCCACAAAGCCTGAACCAAAAGGTTTGGCTTCAGGAGAGAGGCCTGACTTTCCTGTACAAAGTGCTGAGTCACTCAGCAGGTGAGGCATAATTAATCTCCTCTGTAGTGACTCAAGGGCTGTGTGCAAAGGGCAAACCTGATTGGTGTTTGGCTTGCCCAGCAACAGTCCATTATTGGTCTCACCTGGTATATACAGCGGCGTCATGCAGCCGGAACGCTGGGCGGGAGGAACGGGTGAGCGGCAGCCC
>JAJKFI010000135.1:2234624-2260961 GCA_029204185.1 Lerista edwardsae | reverse complement strand
AAACGGAGCGGTACGCAACGGGTGGGCTGCCGCTCACCCGTTCCTCCCGCCCAGCGTTCCGGCTGCATGACGCCGCTGGGTGTATAGGTAGCACTGCTACCTCTCTACTTGTGTGGGTGAAAGGCAGATTGCTGCGGAGCACTCTGCCAGTTTGGAGAGCACTTTGACCAATGAGATTTGTGCTAAACCTATGTCTGTGTGGTTTCCTGCATGAGACCCTGCCTATTTGTTTGCTGTATCGTCTGTGGTCACCGTACATCTGTAAATACACGTTGGTGAGAAAAGACTTCTTGTGTCCTTGGGCTTCTTTTCCTCCCTACGCATTCCTGCCTGCATTCCTTGGAGAGCCGAGAGCGTCGCCCCCTTCCCAGTTGCTGTGTGTGCACCTGCTGATAGTTGGCAAGCTGCCTGCTGGGTTCCCTCTGCGTGCCCCCCCCCACGCACCCCAACGATCGTTCTCAATTTCAGGCAGCGATGGCAATGTGCAGGCGTTCGCCAAACCAAAGGCATCTCCTGTGCTTTGCCCGGAATGGTTCCAATGGTGAGTAGGAGGCAGTGGTTGACCTACCATTAACTGGGGGGGGGTGAATGCTCTGGGTACCACGCCAATGGAGTGGGGGCAGCAGTGTGAGGCTGCTGGAACGCTGGGCGGGACATCCGGGTGATCAACAGCCTGTCCATCATGTTCCGGAGCGTTACGCCGTTTGCGTAACCAATTATGCCACTTGCGTAAGTTACGCAAACGGCGTAACACTGCGAAACATGACGGGCGGCCTGTCGATCACCCGGATGTCCCGCCCAGCGTTCCGGCAGAATAACACCGCTGAGTGGGGGGCAGTGGTACTGCCACCATGCTGCTGTCGCTTCCACCACCTGCCCTCCGGGGCCCTCTCGAGTGTTGGGCAGGCCGCGGACAACACCCTACTGGCCTCTGGACGCCTTCTGAAGGCATCAGAATGCTTTCAATCATTACTTACGGTTTTGTCGGAAAACTGGAAGGATAGCTTAAAAGTGTTCTGATGCTTTCAGAATGCTTTTGGTGTGTGACCAAAGGTCGTATGACGCTCTGGGGCTTAAGCTGAGTGGGGGTGGTGCTCACGGGGGCAGCAGTCTGTGGTCCTGGCCGCTGGAATGGGTTAGGTCCGCAACTGGAAGAAGGGGCCGCTCCCACAGTGCTTTGTGGCACCTGCAGCACTGACTATTTCCCCCTTCTACTACACTACTGCCAAGTCCGGTATATAGAAATAGTTATTTCAATGTTTCTTTGAGTCCACATGCAAAATGAGCATAAGATACCGGGCTATTCTGGTGAGGTAGAGGGAGAGCAAAGAGACAATGCCACTTATTTGGTTTATGGAAATTAGGAACGTAGCAGAAGAGATCTTTAGTAATCTTCTTAGGTGGAAATGCTTAGTGGTAGAAGCCTAACTATTTATGCATTTGCAGGCACAGAATGGTCATTATCACTCCTCTATGGTTTTTATAAGCTTCTTGCTTAAATAGTATATTATGAAAATGAGCCACCACCACTAGAAGGTGGGATGAAATTATGTTTCTGTTCTGACCCTTAGGGTGATTCCATCAGGACAGTGACACTTGATAAGAAACAGTCTGGAATCCTGGCATTATGAGATATGATAAAAGGAACTCTTTGTAGCCAGCCATTCTCTCTAATGATCTTTAATATTATTTCCCTATTGATACGTTGGGCATGGAAATTCACTTTTTAAAAGATTTGCACAAAGCCAAAAGTGAACAGCATTGCATAGGTAGAGCTATCTGCTGATTTTCGAGTGAAATTACTGGTGGATGGTATAGAATGTAACCTTTTGGTGATATTCTGCAGTAAAAGGAATGGGTTAGAGAGGTTTTTATGCAAATGAGCAATGCTCTGTGTTGGAAGCCTAATTGTACTTTTTATTGTTAGACAAGTCAATACTGCTTTAATACACATTTTATAAGCTCCTTGCTAAAATTGTATATGAAAGGGATTAGTTCCCATAGATGAAAGGCATAATCGTAACAATGAGGCCACATAAGCAGAATGGTTGAAGGACTGATAAAGGATTTGTTAGCTGCAACACAGAGTAAGTCTTATTAGTCTTCTAAGTCACCACTGTTTGACCCACTGCTGTTCATTATATGAGCTACACTACACATGCGCGCGCACACACACATGCACGCACGCACGCACACACACACACACACACACACACACACACACACACACACACACACAGTGTGATGGAATGGAGAATGGCAACAAAAATGTGTGGTACCCAGTAAACAGGCCGCAGTGAGAAAGCACGGACGCAAGTCTTTCAAGATAGTATCTTCTAGTTTCTCACATGGATAAATATGTACGGATGTGGCAAAGGAGTGGGGCATCTTGGGGGGAAGTTGGAAGGAGGTCAGAAGTTGGGAACAACTCTGTCTTCCTTGATCTAAATTTGCTCTGCCATACTCATTATCACAGACAAGGAAGTTCAGAAGGGGCTCAGATAATACTCGTTCTACCAAAGCCAATGCTAAAGACCCTTTTTAAATGCCTCTTTTCATATGCACACACATGCATGTCGGCACGTGCGCACACAAACATTTTTTTTCTAGCATTCTTTTCCTCCTTTCCTTTCCTGTTATGAAACTGATATCTTCTTTTGAAGGGACAACGGAGAATAGCCGAGTTAGCTGTGACAGAAGAATTATAAAAGAAGAGAGGCTAATCCCGTGAAACAGAAAAATACAGTGGCAAGGAAGAAAATTAACTCATAAGAACTCCTGGGTATTTTCTAGGCTGAAAGACTCAGACCAAGACAAAGGATGCAATAAAGGCCCATGAAGAAACAGTCTAGTGCTGTTCAGTGCATATTCCAACCAGTGGCCGAGCAGAGCTATCGTCATCTTTCTTTTCAAACCGCATTGCCACCACATGCCAATCACCAAACGGCGAACAGTGTGGTCCTATGCAGGACGTAGCTGAAGAAGTGCAGGGGGGTGCAACTGCACCAGGTAACAAGCTTTCGGGGGGGGGGGCAACAAGCTGAGCTTGACACAAGTGTGCCAAAATTGTGAAAACCTTGGTATGTATGAAGAAGACCATCATATTATACAATATATCATTGGAAAGGTAATTGAATGCAGAATGCAATGAAACAAAAACCAGAGTGTAAATGTCTTTATTGTATCAAAACGTATGGCCAAAAAACCTGAAAACGGAACTACAGCTATGAGTCAGGGCGCAATCCTAACCTGGAGTTAGGCCGGCACAGTTAGGCCAGCAAAGTTTGGCTGGCACAAGGGACGCTGTAAAGTATGTTTGGACCACTCTTAGAGTGCAATCCTACCCAGCGCCGGAACGGCAAGGCCAGCCGGCCAGCGTCAAATCCAATGCTGGGTTAGTGAACCTGAAGCCTTCCTGCAGCAAGGGAATGTGCGCTCCCTTACCGTTGGGGAGGCTCCAGTCTCCCCTATGTGCTACTTGGATTGTGCCTGCTAAACAGCAGGCGCAGATCCGAGGAGACCGCGAGGCTCGAATCGGGGTGCATGACCTCCTGGACGGGACTCGGATTCAGCCTAAGGAGGTGGCTGGCAGTGACTTCAGGTAACGGGATATTTTCTCTTTATCCTGGGTTGAGCCCCAGCCACCCCTATGGGGCTACTCGGATCTGTGCTAGCTATTTAGCTGGGGTAGATTCCAGCAGCTGGTGTGAGGCTGATAAGCCCAGGAGTGGGGGTTAGGACTCAGCACATACTGTCACCGATCCCATCTCCTTCTGGACCTGATCCACCTCTTGTCCTGTCCTCCCTTGCCCAAAGCACGCCCTCCCCACTCCCAGAACTCTCTCCTGCCACCCTCTGGCAAAGGTATGTTATGGCGTGCCGTTGTTGGCCTGCACCCTTAGTGAATTGAAATATACCGGAGAATAGGACATGTTCAGTGGTGGGATTCAAATAAATTAACAACCAGTTCTATGTCCTTCAGGGCAGCCTTCAGGTCCATCCGCTGCCTTTCTTCCCTCTCCCAACCTAAAATTACCAACCTGATTTGGGCCACATGATGTGCTCAGACCTGTGCCCCCTATTTAGTGGGCACAGATCTGAGTAGCCCATAGGGGCAGTTGGTACCTACCCCGGGGCACAGCTTAGGATTGCGCCCTAAAAGTCATGACAATACATTCTAGAGATATAAATGGGATGTTACAAAACCTTAAGTGACTCGTTATTCTCACGTAGGCACATGAGGTAGCACTGCTGAAACATGCCAATATTTGCAAACATGCTCAACTATGTCCAACATGTGCATTATACCATGACTCCGCAAAAAGCGATCTGAGTTCCAGAACAGAAGCTATATGTTTAATTCCACTGAGTAGTCTTGCAATCCCAGATTCAACTGGCTGGCACCTTGTGTACCAAAGAGTAGCACAGATAGAAAGGGCGGCATAGTGAGTACTGCAGGAGCTGCAACTTGCTGTGTAAGCAGTCCCTCTCATTTGCTGTCAGAGCCATTCCTGGCTGCGATGGCGACATACAGGTCCTTCCAAACTACAAGGGCCTGCACATTGACTCAGTGCATGGAATGGTTCCAACGACATGTGGGAGGGGCCACTTGCACAGTGCATTGCAGTTCTCGCAGTACTTACCGTGTCACTCCTCCTCTGGCTATGCTATGGGGAGGAACAGGAAATTGAGGAAAACCCAGCGTTGGCATTCGGCATATCTTTTCTAGACTGAAGAGCCCCAAACGCTGCAGTCTTTCTTCATAAGGGAGGTGCCCCAGCCCCGTCATCATTTTCATCGCTCTCTTCTGCATCTTTTTCCAGCTCCACTATGTCCTTTTTGAGGTGCGGCGACCAGAACTGTACACAATATTCCAGGTCCGGCCTTACCATCGATTTGTACAATGGCATGATAATATTGGCTGTTTTATTCTCAACCCCTTTTTTAATTACCCCAAGCATGGAATTGACCTTCTTAATTTTAATATCTTTAAAGATGTACAGTATTCACCCAAAAACTATACTCATATATGTAGTCGATTTCCATGAGAAATACGTGTTCATATTTGTGACCATACCTTCGACGGTTTTCTTCCATCTTCTCCTTCCATCCCGCCGTTCCCTCCATCGTTGGTTTTTATTGTTTAAGAGCCTGCTGTCAACTCTATTGGCATGTGTTTCCCTTTCAGTTGGGTACTCACACAATAGAGGAGGATGTTTCAACAGCTGACAAACTATGTTGATCTGAATTACTAGGGCAGCTGTGTGACAATGAAGGTGTTTGGGGTTTGGGGTGTGTGCTCTTTTTCCTGGTTAGAAACAAAAAGAGGGCATCATGCTGAACAATCCATAAATGTAGAAGTCTTTATATGATGTTGTTCACCAGAGATTTGTCAATAGAGAGAGCCATATTGGTTCTGGCAGTCTTTCTATTGGGACAATATTTGCCTTGAAGTACTATCTTTTCTCTTTTTTTCAATGTCAGCCTGAAGGCTCTTAGACAACATATGTTCATTTCATGTCATAGAGATATTGCTTCTGGTATTGTAAATGCATTACCACATTGAGCTTTTTTTTGTGTGTGAAACAGATGGTACATATTAAGGCCTCGGTGTCTTCGACGACTCCTGCAACAATTGCATCACATTCTTCACGTTGACAAAAATATCATCAGCATCACACAGCGCGGCACTAGATTATGTCAGAATGGTAAATGGAGGCCCACAGGAGAAAGATCTATAGAGGTGAATGAGCCTCTTTAGAAAACGGAAGAGCCGTGTTAATCAGTTATTGTGGATGGTTGCTTGCAAATTAAAGGGCTAGTCCTGAGAAGCTATCAGTGAGAGCATAGCAAGCGGCGACGGTATCTTGATTTTGTACAACTAGGATGTGAGTTTAAGATCAGCTGTAGGGAATGGGCCCAAAGCTATAGGGGAAGGGCTCTATCTTTGAGGGCGTAATCCTAACATGGAGTTAGGCTGGAACGGTTAGGCCAGCAAAGTTTGGCCAGCACAAGGGCCACCATAAAGCGCATTGGGATCACTCTCGTGGCGCAATCCTAACCTGGAGTTACGCCGGCACAGTTAGGCCAGCCAAGTTTGACTGGCACAAGGGACACCCTGAAGTATGTTTGGACCACTCTTGGAATCAGAGAGGCCAGCACACAGATGTGCACCATCCCCCCTGACTCTGAGAGTGGACCAAACGTGCTTTACAGTGGCCCTTGTGCTGGCCTAACTATGCCGGCCTAACTCCAGGTTAGGATTGCACCCTCAGAGCCAAGGAGGATGGTGCATGTCTGTGTGCTGGCCTCTCTGACTCCGAGCGTGGTCCAAACATACTTTATGGGAGCCCTGGTGCCAGCCAAACTTGGCCGACCTAACTCCAGGTGAGGATTGCACTCTGAAGCATATAGTGGCAGAGCCAGTAGTATAGCTAGAGGAGTGTGTGGCACGGTAAGTCGAGCAAGCGCCACAATGCGCTGTGTAAGCATCCCTTCCCTGTCGCTATCGGAACCATTCAGGAAAACGATAGCCGCAGCTTCACACTGACACCATTGCCCCATACCAGTGGTGTCATCTAAATGATTTAAGAACAGGTACTCACTTTTGATTGGCACGTGTCGGGACCCGCCCACCAGAAGTGACATCATAAGCTGAAAGTGATGTCGTGGCAGGAAGTGGCATGAAAAAAGCCCTTTTTGTGGCCTCAGATGATTTTAAACTGACCCAACAGTTGCAACAGTATTCCACAGCACCCCCAGAACATGTGAAGGAGGCCTGGCATCATGTTAAAGTGACCCAACAGTTCCAAAACCCCAGAGCAGCTCATTTTTCAGTGGCAAGGCAAGGCAAGGCTCCGCTTGCTGCCTGCCTGCCTGCCTGCCTGCCTGGCTGGCTGGCTCTGAGAACGTGCAGGCAACTCAAACGTGCAGGAAATTCAAACATTGTAGGGATGGAGTCAATGAGTGGGCGGGCGAATGGGCGGGGCGAGCCGTAATCCTAGAAACCGGTACTTGCGTACCCCCGTGTACCCCCTGCATGACATCATTGCCCCATACTGTGGTGGAGTACTACTGTATGTGGTATTGCTTCGCTCCACTTTCACCCCGCTGGAAGCACACATAGTGAAGGTGCATGGAATGGGAGCATGCTGCCACTAAAACCCACCAAACCTGACTGCTCTGTTGCTATAGCTGGTGGGACCCTTCAAGGTGCTGTGGCTCACTAGGAGGAGAGAAGACATGGAGAGGAGAACAAGGAACCACCCTGTTCAGCAGCTCTGGTTAAACCATCCCCAGATGGCAGGCTTGACGCACATCCACAGTTCCATGATCTTCCCAGGAATGATGAGACAGAATGATCTCCTCCAGCCTGAGATATGTTCTTATCTTGGCTGTTAGAGAGCAATCCTAAGTCAGGCCAGCAAAGTTTGGCTGGCACAAGCGCCGCTGTGAAGTGCCTTTGGACCACTCTCAGAGTCAGGGAGGATGACGCACGTCTGTATGTTGGCTTCTCTGACCAACATAAGAGTGGTCCAAAAATGCTTTACAGTGTCCATTTGGCTGGCCTAGCTCTGCCAGCCTAACTCCAAATTAGGATTGCACTCTTAATGGTACCCATGCTGACTTGCCCGAGTCAAATCCCAGAAAGAGAGGTGAAAGCTTGCACATCTGTGCTAGCTTTTTTTCAGGTACTGAAGCTGTATCTATGAACAGGGAAGACTCCATCTAACCCTCTAAGCCCCAACAATAGGGCTTGACACACGGCCTTCTCAGACCAATCCTACAACAAATTCAGGAACCCTACGGAGTCCTGAATTTTCCAACTAAGGAATATACTTTCTCAGTGAGCATTGACTTTGGTTAGTTGCACCGGTCTGTGTGCTTGCTGTGTAGGTCAAGCAACAGCCCCTTACGATTCTTGGCAGTAGTGTAGCTACTATATGGTTTGGTGCCATATAACCAGCCTCTGCCACTTGCCATTGGAGCCATTCTGGCCAGAACCTTACCTGGCTAGAAGTCAGTGATGTCATGCAGGGGGTACGCGGGAGTACGTGAGTACCGGTTTCTAGGATTACGGCTGGCCCCACCCATTCGCCCGCCCACTCATCGACTCCACCCCCTGCAACATTTGAATTTCCTGCACGTTTGAGTTGCCTGCACGTTCTCAGAGCCAGGCAGGCAGGCAGGCAGCGAGCGGAGCCTTGCCTTGCCTTGCCACTGAAAAATGAGCTGCTCTGGGGTTTTGGAACTGTTGGGTCACTTTAACATGATGCCAGGCCTCCTTCACATGTTCTGGGGGTGCTGTGGAATACTGTTGCAACTGTTGGGTCAGTTTAAAATTGTCTGAGGCCTCAAAAAGGGCTTTTTTCATGCCACTTCCTGCCACGACATCACTTCCGGCTTATGACGTCACTTCTGGTGGGCGGGTCCCGACACGTGCCAATCAAAAGTGAGTACCTGTTCTTAAATCATTTACATGACACCACTGCTAGAAGTGTGTTGCCAACTTGGCTACAGCGTGGTCCTCATGACTTCTAGGCACTTGGGGTTCCAGCTCCAGACCACAGATGGTTACTGGAATCGGGCATAGTTTTCTTCCACTTTCTCCATGATCCCGGATGTCCCACCTAGGTTTACATTTTCAGCTAAGGACTATGGCTTTGCAGACCCTGGCCGCAGGGCTTGAATTACAAGAGTGCACTTTATTGCATTGGAAGCAATATGTTTAGTCAACTCCCAGAGGAAGACTATGTACTGTACTCCTCAGGGCACCTCATAAAAGCCCAGCGCCATCAGTTAAGAGCCCCACGAAAATCCATGATTTGTGTCCAAAACCTGAGAACTTGGTGAGACCAACGCTAATAAGGGCAGTAAGAACATTCTTTAAAAATGAAAATAAATGTGGTCTGTTTTCTCCCCAATACAAGAGTAGAGGGTGAAAGACCGATTCAAATTATACTGTGTTTTTTCTTCTTCAATTGATGAAGTCAAAACAAGTTGACAATTTCAATACATTGTGGGCAGGATGATCTGCTCTTGAGGTGGCTTCGGTCCAGATAATGACTGATCACATTGTTTTAACCCCCCCCCATAGACCCAGTCCTAGCCTACTTTCCAGCACTGATGCGGCCATGCTAATGGGGCACTTGCTGCATTTTGCAGTGGGAAAAGGAGAATCACAGAGTCCTCCTCAAGGTAATGGAATACTTGTTTCCCTACTTGCGGCTGCATTGGTGCTTGGAAGTTGGGTAGGATTTGGCCCTTGGAAAGACTTTTTTTAGAGGATGTGTACAAACAGTCTAGACCAGTGTTGTTCAAACTACGGGCCAGGACCCACTTGGTGGGTCATAACCTGATGTCAGGTGGGTCGCGGAAAGCTGGGAGCAGCCATCTTGGAAACTGCAGACGTTACTCTTATTATGTTCCTTTTTTGAGTGTTAACAGTTTGAATTGTCAAGTGAGGGGTTTTTTTTAATGTTGTTTTTAGTTCAGTTGTTTTACATAATATTTTGTCCTAATCTCGCTTTCTGTCAGGGATGATTCCTGGCTGTACAATTGCTGCAGTCCAAGAATGCCAATTTGCATTTCAGGAGTGTCATTTCATTATGTTACAACGATAGCACTTCCTGCTTGATGATGTCACTTCCTGCCACAATGTCACTTCCGGTGGGTCCCGACATGAGTGCCATACTAAAAAGTGGGTCCCAGTCTAAAACGTTTGAATACATATACAGATATATGTAGACATACAGTATATGTCTAGACATATATCAAGAGGGCCAAAGTGCTAAAACATGGTCACTGCCTGTTGATTCAGTGTGTGATTAAAGTTTGTGAGAACTGGCTAAGAAAGAGATATGTGCCTGTGTACACTCATGCTCTCCACGGATAGAAGTTTCCTTGCTGTTGCTTCAAACATTATTGCTTCTGGTGCGACTACTAGTACTCAGTGGCAGTCCTACCCAGTGATGACATCCGGGCACGCCAGGAACCGGAACTCCCGGATGATTGGCAGCCCTCCACCCCTATGGCGGAGGCCAGCCACGCCTCCCTGCGCCTCCCTGCGCCTGGAATCGCTCCATTTCAGAGCGATTTGGACGCACAGGAGGGCGGGAGGGCCCAGGAACAGCTCGCCTGTCCTCGGGAGAGGCGGCACGGCACGGGCCCGTCCGCGGAACAAGCGGAACGCCATACTGGCCCGTTCCGCCCAGATGCCACCACTGGTCCTACCTATATTGCTGAGGAAACAAGTGCCCACAGGTGCCACGCTGGAGGAGAGGGAGCAGTGCGGAGGGGAAAAGTTCTGCCAGTGGTGAGCAGTTTTTGGTCCTCCCCCATGTCTCTATCACTCCAAAATGGAGCTTTTTGCATATGCATGGTGGGGCAACACCAGTGATGTCATTCAGGGGGAACGGACCAGAACGGGCGTTCCGGATCCTAACGGGCTCCGTGGCTGGTTCCGGGTTCCCGACAAGTGCCAATCAAAAGTGAGTTCCTTTTCCTAAAACATTTGAATGACACCACTGGGCGACACAGTGGACGGGGAAGTGATGCAAGGGGCGGGGATTTGTGGACCTGGCCCCAGGGAGGAGTATCAGCCGGCTCTGCCACTGTTGCTGTTGCTGTTGCTGCTGCTGTTTGCTTCCTCCATCTTCAAAGATATGGGTCTTCCAATACAACAACAATCATGGGCTATGAACCCAATGAAAGAAGTAGGACCAATCTAAGAAATGCATCTCCTGGCTCTTAAGAAAAAAAGGTGTTTGAGTTTGGAAAATCTGATGGACTTTTGCAGTATTCCTGGAACGCAGTTGCTTTGTTTCTCAGGGTTCTGGAAATTAGTGCCGCTAGAGCCCTAAGTTCTAAACAGGCCAAAACGGACAAACAGCTTTAATTGTACAGCTGTCAGTACAAACAGAACCAGCTTACTACATAAATACATTATTTAAGCAGCATAAAGACTGTGTTTTTGCTCTCCTTAACGACTTCTAAGTTATTAGCCAAGCCTGTCCAGAATGTTCTCTAGTTTGTCAAACAAACCTATTTTTAGCACATACCCAAGCCAATCCACACAACTTTGTTCATCTAATAACTAATACTTAGTAGTGGGCAAAATCAACAGTAATAATTCTGTCACCAGTTCTGTTTTCCTAGCACGGGAATCTAAATTCATCAGGGTCTGTGTGTGCTACTTACAGATGGTTTGTGCATGTGTAATTGCCTACTGTTGTACTGAACCATTGGGTTGTTGTTGTTTTTTTGATAAGAACGTAAGAAGAGCCCTGCTGGATCAGACCAGAGGCCCATCTAGTCCAGTTTCCTGTCTCTCACAGTGCCCCCCCCCATGCCTCAGGGAACACACAACAAGATGCCTTCATCCTGTTTCCACTCCCTTGTATCTGGCGTTCTGAGGTAAATTTCTGAGGTAAATAATAACTTGCAACCCAATTTGGCCTTAAGAACATAAGAAGAGCCCGGCTGGATCAGGCCAAAGGCCCATCTAGTCCAGCTTCCTGTATCTCACAGTGGCCCACCAGATGCCACAGGGAGCACATGAGACAACAAGGTCCCTGCATCCTGTGGCCACTCTCTTGTACCTGGCATTCTGAGGTAAATTTCTGAGGTAAATGAAACAGAATTTGCCATCCTATCTATGGTGAGGGAGCTATAATAGCTTGCAACCTAATCTAGGCCCTAAGAACCTAAGAAGAGCCCCACTGGATCAGGCCAAGGGCCCATCTAGTCCAGCTTCCTGTATGTCACAGTGGCCCACCAGATGCCTCAAGGAGCAGGCAAGGCAACCAGATGCTTCTGTGTCACTGCCACTTTCGTGCATCCGGCATTCTAAGTGTGCTTTGAGCAGTTATGGCTCTGTGCACATGTTTATGTGGTCAATTTCACACCACCTCATGGAATGCTGAAAGTGCAATAGGACATACAATACGTCTGAGTAGACATGTACAGGCTTGCACTGTTATAGCCCCATCCCAATTCCGGGCAGAGCCAGTGGAACCATTCGCTGCTGCCCCTACAATGGCCATTGCAACCATGCTGTCAGGCACACTATGGCAGCTGGGAGTTGAAAGATGCTGGTGGGAGGCCAGTGCCACTGAGTCTCTGAGCCAGCTGGCAGCCCACCTGCACTGGGGGGGGGGTACATTCAGCAATGGGATCTACAAACGACCTGGGGGAATGCTGGGCGGGACTTAGGCGGGATATCCGGATGATTGGCAGCCCGTCCGCGGCGATCCGCAGCTGCCCTGGCCTCGGGGGGGGGGGCTCCTGCTCACTGCAGAGGACGGGTGAGGGTTGCGCCGGGTGCCTGGGCAAGCAGCGGTGGGGCACGCTAACCAGGGCAGCCCTCCCCCAAGGCCAGGACAGCTGCTGAACACTGCGGATGGGCAGCCAATCACCCGGATGTCCCGCCCAGTGTTCCGGCAGCATAACACCACTGCAATGAGGGGTCAATGATAATCTTTATTTGAACTTGCTGATGTTTTATTTTGCCACAGAACCTAAGGTTGGGATTGGGCAGAAGGTATGTGGGGTATGAAGGCATCTGGAATGGGAATGATGCTCTGGAACAGTGGTTCTTAACCTTGTTGGAGGTACTGAACTCCGCAAGTTTCATATGTGCATTCATCGAACCCTTCATAGTTGGAAAAATAAAATGTTTTTTTTTTCAAATTCAAAATATAGAGGTACACCGTATATTTTATTAGTGCACAAAATGAACCATGCATCAGTTGCACATAAAATCACTGTGTTCAAAGAACAAAACCAACAAAACATGAATGTCACACAAAAACATAACTCAATGAATATTTACTGAAAATCAATGTGACTTTTGCTGTTGCCTTTAAGAGACCAGTTCAGAAATGTGCGGCTTCACCCTGGCAAGTGCCACTCTCATATCAGTTTCGCACTTTAACTCGAGCGGCGGCCAGGAGAGGAGACGCCGTGCGCCTGCCAGTTCAGCTTGGCCTTCAGAATAGCTTTCAGTTTCTTATGGTGAAACATTGAACGTGCCATAAAAGTATTGTGTGACTGCCAAGAGTATATTAATGCACCTGGCAACCCTGGCGAACGGAATGGACACACACCTCCGTCGAACCCCTGAGACTGACTCACCGAACCCCTGGGGTTCGATCGAACTCAGGTTAAGAACCACTGCTCTGGAAGCTAGGGGTTTGGTGCCCACAAAAGACGGGTCTTGGGTTGATGTCATACTTCTACCGCAATCCTATGAATATCTGCTCTTAGAAGTAAGTCCCATTCCGTTCAACAGGACTTACTCCTTAAGTTAGACCTTGGGGCTACAATCCTATACACATGTACCTGAGAGTATCTGCCCAATCCTATCCCCCTCCATTTGTGCTGATGCGATCACACTGAAGCTGGGCAGGGGGGCAATCCAACAGCCAGCAGGGGGTAAATGAAAATAGTTTTGGGGTTTACCCTCTGCTAGGTGACTGGAAATGTGCTCTGGTTGCCGCCAAAGAGTTTTCTGAGGCCAGCAGAGGCTGCAAATTGCCACATGGCCGCCGTGGGCCTCAGAATGCCTGTTTCAGGCAAAAAATGTTACCTCTGATTTGGGTGGGGGGACTGGAAGTGATGTTTTTATGCTCTTATAAGGCATTCTGAGGCTCAGGGAAACCCCAGAGAGTGGCCCCCTCCCCTGTGGGTTCAGAACCCGCAGATTCTGACATTTGTGGGGACCTGAATCCAAGAGTATCAGGGGTCTCTCTCTCTCTCTCTCTCTCTCTCTCTGTGTGTGTGTGTGTGTGTGTGTGTGTGTGTGTGTGTTTTCCCTTCCCAACATGTTTGCGTCCTATTTCCTGTTCTATCTCATGTTCTTCTAGAATGGAATCTTGCCCACTGAAGAGGTAGCCTGGCATCTTTTTTTTTTTTTTAATGGAAGAACTGATTCTGAAAAATTTCAATTTCATGCCACCTATTCAGCACTCATTCTGAGCAAACTACCAACAAAAATCCTCATGTAAACATTGTGTTAGTTATTCATGAATATATCCCGGAGGCCCACAGCATCTCGTTTGCTTGTTGTAAAAACAAACTGCACAGAAATGGTGAAACGTGGAGGACATGCATGTGAAAAAAGGAGTCGATTTCAAGAGAGTCACAGCCCTTAGGTGATTTCAAATCCCTCACATGGACTCCTTCTATGGGAATGATATAGTAGGATAGCTTAAGATTATGGCCAGCAATTCTCAAGAGGCCAAACCTACTTTTTATTTTTTTAATTTCTCATTAATAACAAATTAATAACAAAAAAGAAGAAAACACAGAGTGAATTTTATACAGTGAATTTTAAACACTATATATAGATATATAGATATATAGATATAGATATATAGATATATAGATATATAGATATAGTCATAGTAAATAAAAAAGAATATATACTGTATATATGTAAATATTATTAAACTTTTATAGACAAATATTTTTAAAAAAGGATTCCATATCTCCAAATATTTATCCATATGAAGTTGTCTTCGATAGACGACTGATTCAAATAGAGAGAGAGTCGAGAGTTCCTCCATCCATTGCAAAATAGTAGGAGGCCAAACCTACCTATCAGAATCTCCATAAAGTGCTTTTTCATAAAGCAAAGTTTGGCTGGCACAAGGGCCACTGTAAAGTATGTTTGGATTGTTCTTTGAGTCGGAGAGGCCAACGTACAGACGTGCGCCATCCTTCCTGACTTCAAAAATGGTCCCAATGTGCTTTACATTGTCCCTTGTGCCGGCCAAACTTTGATGGCCCAACTGTGCCTGCCTAACTCCAAGTTGGGCCTGCGCTGTAAGTCAAAAAGCAAGGCCAGCCTAAGATCTTCTGGTCCCTGCAGCGGCATATCGAAAGCCAACCCAGTTCTCTACTCCTCCACACTCCTTTCTGCTCTCCTCTTCCTTTTTGACCCACAGAGTTGGAGCAGAGATGAAGGCTGGTGCATCACTTGATGACATTTGACAGAAGGGGTGGTGACATTTGACTCAAGTATTGGGAGGTTTGGGGCCAGTGGATGGCAAATGTACTGCTTGAGGCAAATGCCCACCAATTGTTCAGCCCACCAATAGATGTATGTTGCGGCAAAAATCTACATCATCCCATGTGTTACACAGTGACTTGGAAACAGGAATAACATGCCGTGGAATTATCTAAAACAGTGGTTCCCAAACTGTGGGTCTGTAGTCCACCAACTGGGTCATGACCAGTGGTGTCATCTAAATGATTTAATAACAGGTACTCACTTTTGATTGGCATGTGTTGGGACCCGCCCACCGGAAGTGATGTCATAAGCCAGAAGTGAGGTCGTGGCAGGAAGTGACATGAAAAAAGCCCTTTTGGAGGCCTCAGATGATTTTAAACTGACCCAACAGTTGCAACAGTATTCCACAACACCCCCAGAACATGTTGAGGAGGCCTGGCATCATGTTAAAACCCCAGAGCAACTCATTTTTCAGTGGCAAGGAAAGGAAAGGCTCCGCTCGCTGCCTGCCTGCCTGCCTGGCTCTGCGAACATGCAGGCAACTCAAACATGCAGGAAATTCAAATGTTGCAGAGGGCGGAGTCGATGAGTGGGCGGGCGAATGGGCGGGGCCAGCTGTAATCCTAGAAACCGGTACTCGCATACCCCCGCGTACCCCCTGCATGACATCACTGGTCGTGACCCAATTTTGGATGGTTCACAAAACTGTCAGGGCAGATTAGGCTATGTGCATCAAGGGTTAAACAAGTTGTTACTAGGGAGGGGAGCACTGCTACCCAATCACCATTATAGCCAAACCCCTTGGCATTTACAAACTATGCAGCAGTCTCTATAAAAAAAATTGGAGAACCACTGATCTAAAACATGGTAGTTTAGAGAGTGTTGGGTAGTTATATGGGACAAATAACTGACTTTCTCCCGTATACTGTATCAAAATCCAGTGGTGTCAAACTGATGTGGAGCCAGTTAGAACTGAATTGAGTACCATAGCAAGTAACTTTCTTTGCACTTTCTTTGCAGCTAGGGAAGAAAAAAAACTTTTTCAAATATGATAAAAGAAATTTTGCTTATAGGCAGAATACCTTTAAGACTGGGGATATACCATGATTGCAATTTAACAATTGCTTTAAACTTTCCTATATTTTAATATGCCCTTTAGGATGAACTATATTTTTGTAGTCTTTATTAATCCAGCATTCTTTCCCGTTAACCTTTTATAGCACTGGGGGTGAACTGGATCAGCTAGTCGCTGATCGCAATAAACGTAGCCCTTAAGAAAAGGACTTTTCATAGGTGAAGGTTAGGATCCGATATTCACCAGTGTGGGCCAAATTGATATTAGTTTAATAACCTGTAAACTGTGGTAGGGAATGTAATTGTCCTACATTACAAGGGTACTCCTTCGACTGCGCAGTTTATTCATATGTATAATCTAAATAATTGAGTACCTATGCATACAATAGAACATTTCCTCATCTGCAAACACAATTTAATAGATGGTTATATCCAAACAGATGGATAAAAAAGATGCCCGGATATAATTGGTTTACTTTTGATTATACTACAGATACAAATTTACTTAAACAATAAATCTGGACAAGGTGGGATTTATTGTTACATCACATTCAGATTATAAGGGTACAAGCAACTGGCTTATGAGCATTCAGCAATGTTTTTTTCTGCCTAATCTTTTCCTCACCCTGCATTCAGGGTCGCAAGAGTCGAACCAGCCACATGCTCTTTTCACAGAGCTCATTTCTATGCTCATTTCCTTCTCACACAACACCAGAACCAGGGGACAGCCACAAAAACTGACAGCCCAATCCTACGTAAGGCCGACATAGTAAGGCTGACGTAACAGGGCTGTATCCTAAAGCCCATTAGGAGGCAGCAGCAGCAACGTGCAGGCCAAGGGGAGGTTCTCCCCTTGCAACCGGGTAAGCCCCAGTCAGCCCTATGGGCCTGCTTGGAGCTGCGTCTGCTGTTGTCTAGGCACAGGTGCACATGTGCAGGAGCAGCCCAAATCGAGGCTGCTGAGGCTGGGGATGGGGTTAGGATTTGGCACTATGGCTGTCCTGCATCACAACCCCGTCTCCGCCCACTGTGCCTCCCAGTTACGCCCCGGCATGTCTCTGGAACGCCCTCGGCATGGCCCAGCACTGATCGACTGGCACAAGGCCGGCACTGCTGGCAGTCACGGTGGCGCCCGAGCATTGGCGCTGCTGCTTGCGCCAATCCAGCGCCATACCATTGACGCTAATGTAGTTGATGGCACGTTTGTGACAGTGTTTGGCCAGTGCAAGAGCTTAGAGCCGGCGCAACGGGGGTATAGGATTGCGCTCTGAATGTCGAAAGAGTTAGAACAGGGAAAAGAATGACAGTGGGGCTCCGTAGAGCCTTGCCGCACTTTGCGCAGCCCCCACCCTTGCACTGGGCAAGGGCAGGAATTTCAGGGCCAGTGATTGGCTGGCCCTGTCTCTGGGGGCATCCAGCGTGGAGGTGGATTGCTTACCAGCTCAGTTGCACCGGATCAGCGAGCCTATCCTGCCCACCCTGTGTACAGTCTGGGATTAGCTGGTTGCTGGTTTCGGGTCCGGGTAGGAATTTTTTGCTGTCAAATCAAATTGGCGCTGATCGACCATTTTTTCCGCCACCCCAGACTGGTGCTGTGGCCGGCGGTGCTTTGGGGTTGTTTTAGGTTGAGTTTGGCAGGTCATGAGCTGGCCGGGTAGGCCGGTGATGCTCGCGTACATCCTATAGGTAAGAAAGGTCAAGGGGCAAGACAGGACCGGTCTTACAGTTCATTTCCGGTTTGGGATGCTGGCTGGCAAACCCTTTGGCTGGTTGGGCAAAGGCCAACACTAGGCTTCGAGCCAACTGCCTCAATCCTTTGGGTTGGCTGTGATAGGCAGTCTTTGATTGGTTGAGCCCTTGAGCCAGGATGTGACGCTCCATTGGGAAGTCTGGGGGAGGTAGATGGCTTGGGCCGTTTCCCCTGAATCATCAGCTTGAGCGTTTCTTTATTCCCTGCTGCAGGCTTATTGTTCTCTTGTAATCAATGAAGACATCCTTATACCCAAAGCCTTTGTCCAGTTCTTTATTTGGGAGGTGCAGCGTAAAGTATTTCTTTAGTCAGCATATCATTCCACTGTCCCAACTGGGGGGATGACAGTGGCTACCTGTTGAGCCAGGGCCGCAAAATCGGCCTTCCCTCCTGTACTGTACTGTACAACTTCAAACGGAGCCACTTCTGGGGCCTGGGCTATGCATGCGTGGGAAGGGGTGACCGCGCAGGTGCAGGGGTGGCACAGTGTACGGATCCAGTGTACAGGGAACGTCATCCCCATTGGGAATTTGTCCCCTTGCCCTGGAATAAACCTCAGGAATGGGTCAACTTGGGCCTCTGCCAGTGAAATCCACATTGCCCTGTGTTGGTGGATCAGGTCCTGGAGGGGGTGCGGGATAAGCCTCGGGAGCTGCAATGGGACACTCTGGTCAAAATAGGCATCCGTGATTACCAATAACAAGAGGAAGTAAACGTATCTCAGAAAACCCACTGGATGTTTTCTGATTCCTTTTTTTTCAATTTGAGGGTGTTCAAAATAATCTTGGGGGACGTGATCGAGTCATACAAAATTATGCACGGAAGAGATAGAGTCGATAGAGGGATGTTCTTTTCCCTCTCTCAAAACACCAGAACCAGGGGGCATCCGCTAAAACTGAGGGTTGGGAGAGTTAAAACAGATAAAAGGAAGTACTTTTTTACCCAGTGGGTGGTTAATCTATGGAACGCTTTGCCACAGAAAGTGGTGATGGGATCTGGCCTAGATGCCTTTAAAAGGGGATTGGACAGATTTCTGGAAGAAAAGTCCATCGTGGGCTATAGGTCATGATGGATTGTGCAACCTCCTTACATTAGTACTGGCTATTTTAGAGTACCGGGTGCAAGGGAGTGGCCACACGATGCAAGCATCTTGTTGTCTCATGCCTCCCTGGGGCACCTGGTGGGCCGCTGTGAGACACAGGAAGCTGGACTAGATGGGCCTTTGGCCTGATCCAGCAGGGCTCTTCTTATGTTCTTACGTTCTTATCTCTTTTTGATTCCCACATTTCTCATGCTAGTTAGCAAAACCACCGATTTTTTTAATTTCCCAACTCAGCAGATGACATTTGAACATGTTGACTTTGTTGCTGAAGTTGCCGTACATACAGGTGGGCATTTTTTTTTTCTGAAGCTATTCTCGGGATTTTATTACCATTAATCTTTTCTGGGGGTGTATATAATTTATCTCACAAGCCATCAGAATTCCCAGAGGGTAAATTACTCTAGAGTCTTGGTGCCCTCTCACTGTATCAAATTGACCTGCTTCTTGTTTGCCATTTTTGTGTACCACATTGCTTATTTAACAAGAAACAGAATGATTGTGATTCTGAGAAGGTCCTTTGATAGTAGTTCTGACACTCTGCCTGAATAATGACCCTCATTATGGAGCCCATGACAGGCTCTGAAAGTCCTGATTTATGAATACATCACAGAATCTGCATTAGGGCTCCCCCTACTTCACTACCTCTTGATATTGGATTAGATAGAGCCGAAGCCCTTTGAAATACAGTGGAAATGAGATAATTGCATGATTATGACAATTCAAATAACTTCTTTTTTTTCGGACTTAACAAAGCTCGGCCATTTAATTTTTATTATTTCCCAGGTTATTAGGAATATCCGACAAGCTGTTTGTTAGGAGACTCTGTTTCATGTAGGATAGGCAGGCTAATCTTACCGGACACTAAAGTAGAATTTGGTCATACTTTTGGTGGTAAGAAATTGCATGCTTTTCTTTCAGCAAACACTCATTAAAAGCTGTGTAGACTTGGAGTCGAGCTTAACCAACAGTTAAGTATCTGGGAACTCAACACAGCCAATTAGAAGGCTTGGTGTAAATCCATTTTTCTGAAGATTGCATCCTCTATCACAATTATTTAAGTAAATGTAACTAAGAATAGATGCTTTTGAATGATGGTGTTGGAGAAGACTCCCTGGACTGTACTTTGGCCACCTCTTCAGAAGAGAGGACTCTTTAGAAAAGACCCTCATGCTGGGTCACCGAAGCAGTGAACATGAAATTGGGCGAACCCGGAAGCTAGTGGAGGAGGCCTGGTGTGCTGTGGTCCATGGGGTTGGGAAGACTCGAACACGACTTAGCGACTGAACAACAACAACAAATGCGGTTTGCAGGCTGTGTGTTGGACCACCCTGGAATATAGGATCAGGATTTGAATTTTCCAACTATTTTTTCCTATTGCCTTAAGGCACAGGATTAAGCAAAACAACAACAATCAAACAAATATGCTTATATGATATATGGTATATATAGATGCTTTTGAATTATGGTGTTGGAGAAGACAAGAGTCTTCTCTTAAGAGTCTCCTGGACTGCAAGGAGATCCAATCAGGCAATTCTACAGGAAGTCAAGCCTGATTGCTCCCTGGAAGGACAAATCCTTGGGCCACCTCATGAGAATAGAACGGCAGAGGATGAGATGGTTAGAGAGTGTCACCAAAGCGATGAACATGAAATTGGGCGAACTCCAGAAGCTAGTGGAGGACAGGGAGGCCTGGCGTGCTGTGGTCCAGGGGGTCACAAAGAGTCGGACATGACTTAGCAACTGAACAACAACAACAACAAATTTACAACCCAATCCTATGCCAGCCTCTCCTGGGGGATGGGCATACACACTCAGTGGGGCGCCTAGCCCATGCTCTGCCCCCTGCAGCCAGCTTTCCGCCCCCCACCCATTGCCCTCTCGGCATGGCAGGCTCCATTTCGGAGCCATGCGGGGGGTGGGTGGGCGGGCTGAAGCCATGAGCCTCTTCGAGCGGCAAGGCCTGCCACTTCACAGCCTGCCCCAGGCGCTCCACACATGGGGCCCTTGCCCCCCCCCGTCCAATGGTAGGTCCACGACTGTGTGCAGTGTGGCAAACATATTTTAAGGCACATAGCACCAGTGCCCGCTGGATCAGGTAGTCACCCTGTGTAATGGACATAGCTTGTGGTGTCAGCAGTGCCCTCCCTGCTGATCCCAGAGCACACAGGGTTAACCCCAGAACGCCTGCTGTCCTCCGGAGCACAGCTGTAGCCTAGGCAGGCTAATGAGGGCTGGTTGGAGGCAGAAGTGCTGAGTCACTCAACAGGTGCTGACTAAGTGCAGGAGGCACAGGCGCAGAGGGGTGTGGCCGATTAGCTGTAGCCTGCCCAGCAACAGTCTCTGATAGGCCTGCAGATGTATAAATGCAGAGGCAGGAGCAGCATACCGTGTGTGTGTGTGTGTGGTAGGAGCAAGGTTTGGGGAAGTGGAGAGGACGGACTGACAAGCCTGTATCTGACCCCTGTGCCTGGACTGCTGACTACGAGCTGGGATTCCGATTTGGCTGAGCGCAGCTTGGACCTGGACTGACCTGGCACACTGGTCATTGGACTGGCCTGTGGACTGTGGAACGTGGATCGCGGACTAACTGAATGTGGGACTTTCTGGCTCGGGACTGCCGTTGAGTGGCGCAGCTGCTGTGCTCCGAGGTAAGGCCCGGTCATGTGCCCTCCATTACTGCACCAGGGCTGCTTGAAGGGGAAGCCAGTCAGCCTAGGGTGGGCATCAGGGCCCCCAGGGAGGCCCAGCAGGAGTTTCTGGCAGAACACTCTGCAGGATGGCAAGAGGGGGAAAGGTGGAATGGAAGAGGAAGGGTGGAACGTGGTGGAGAGAAGGGGAGAGATGGGCAGATTAGGCTTGGGCAGGGATGGTGGAGGAGTCTCCGCCATCTCCTCTCTCCCAAGCCCGAAAACCCAACAGGGGTCTCTCCATCCCCTCCCTGCCCTCACCGCTACCTTACCTGCTCCGACAGGTGGCTGGTGATTCAGTGGCAGGCTGATAATGCCGTCCCGCAAGGCAGTGCTCCCAAAACAGCCTCCGATAGGGCCTCCAACTTGCACTTGGAAAAGGCTGCACGTGACAGCCCAGTCCTCGATGGTATTAGTAAGCTGCTCAATGCACTGAAGGAAACTTTTGGGATTCTAGCGTGAGAATGGTGTCGCTGTGAGTAGTCTAGTGGTGTGTGGGCAATATGGCAGGAGCAGCAAGGAAGCATCTTAGAGCGCAATCCTATACCAGCGTTGCTCAGGCGCTGCGCTCTTGCGCCAATCCAGCGGCGTTGCAAACGTGCCAGCAAGGAGCATCTGCGCCAACAAGTTGGGTGCTGGACCAGTGCAAGCAGCAGTGTCAGTGCTTGGGTGATGCTGCACCTGTTGGCTGTGTCAGTCGTGCGCTGGTCAAGCGCCAGAGGCACTCGGTTGGCGCAGGAACTCACCAGGGGCATGCCAGAGATGTGCCGTGGGTGTAACAGAGCGGTGCATTGGGCTGCTACAGTGGCGGTGACAGCTGACGGCCATTGCCCTATATCCTTAGCCCTAGTCCCAGCCTCAGTGGCCCCGATTCAGGCTACTGCTGCACACGTTCACCTGCACCTGCAAATCAGCAGGCTCAGATCTGAGCAGCCCCATAGGGCTGGCTGGGGCTTACCTGGGTGCAAGGGGAAAACCTCCCCTTGCCCTGCACTGTGCTGCTGCTGCTGCCTCCTACTGGGTTTAGGATGCAGCCCTGCTGTTCTAGCCTTACTATGCCAGTGTTGCTTAGGATTGGGTTGTTAGCAGAAGGAAGAAAGGGTGCAAATCCAAAGACTTACTGCTTTGGCCTCTGTGGGCCTCAGAATGCCTCCAGGCACAACAAGAAGCTACTTCCAGGTGCTTCCATGACTTTTGGCTGCATCCACGATGCATTCTGATGCCCGAGTGGGTTACGGCTAGACCAACCCAGAAGCAGCCTCCAAGGATTCCAAGTAAGGTTTTTTGGGGAGGGGGGCAGATTTAGGAGGCAATCCTAACCTGGAGTTATGCCAGCGCAGTAAGGCCAGCAAAGTTTGACCAGTGCATGGGCCACCGTAAAGCACGTTTGGACCACTCTCGGAGTAAGGGAGGATGGCACATGTCTGTGTTGGCCTCTCTGACTCTTAGAGTGGTCCAAGCATACAACGGTGTCCCTTGTGCTGGCCAAACTTTGTTGGCCTAACTGTGCCCGCCTAACTCCAGGTTAGGATTGCACTCTTACAGTGAAGAGTGCCACCTATTGAATTTCCTACTGCAGATGGATGATCCCTGATCCATAGGGGTGTTTGTTTTTTTCTTGTTAAACATTGCATAAAAATACAAAACACTGTCTTTTGGAAGTTAAAATATTTGAATAAAAACACAAAACACTGCATTTTTGTGTTTAAGATATTTCCCAGAAATTAAGAGCGCAATCCTAACCTTTGATAGAATGAAGATATTACACTCTGATTTGTCTTACTGCATCCACATCGAACGGTATATAACACAATGGTATTATTCAGACATACGAAGGCTTTCACAATTTGGGCCACTAGTGTGAAGCTCAGCTTGTTGCCGCCCTAAAGCTGGTTTCCCAGTGCAATTGCACCCCCCCCACATTTCTTCAGCTATGCCCCTGGCTTATGCAATTATTCAGAAATCCAGACAAATCCGAAATCCGGACACCTGCCTGTCCCAAGCAGTCCAGATAAGGGACACTCAACCTGTTCTACCTCCCCTTGCAAAAACCCAAAATCTCTTCTCTTTTAGTTCAAGTGCTGACATTGCATAGCAATATGTAGACAATGAAATCTTATATTGGAGGGTGAACAGATCACAGTATATGACATATGATGCATGATGTGCTTGTTGATTTTCAGTGCCATTTCTAAAACCACTCATAGGTTGGAGCACACAAAGTCCACAGTTAAAAACAAAACAAAACCCAAGCTTTCTTCACAACCAGAACTGTCTTCCTTTTTCTATAAGTGACTCTAGGGATTTAAATTGCTTTCAAGATACCTTCTTGAGTTAATTGTAAATTATGTCTAGGAATGATAAGGGTCATTCATGTCACTGGCATCTCAGGCAATTATAGTGTATTAAGATGGTTTGGAAATTTATAATCAAAGCGATTCCATCTTGTTCATGTTTTGGACTTTATAGAGTTAGCTGATCAAAAACATGACCTTTTAAAAATCGTCTTTGTATACTTGGGTTATAGACTTTTGAGTCATTCGTTCATCAGTAGACTTTAGGAAACCTCATGCAGACTTCTTCTTTTTAATGGCTGCTGCTTTTGTGATGTGGGACAGGTCTTGCTCAAAATCGCGGGTCTGTGCAAACACTAAAAAAAAAAAAAAAGGAGAAACTGTCTACCCGTTTCAGAAAGATACTCGGAGATGATTGTTTTGCTTTGTTGCTTTCGTACTTGGTAAAGCTAGCACCAGCAGAACGCTGCAGTTCTATATAAAGTACTTGAGAGCATAACAAAACCTTCTAGACTTTAATAACTATACATGACAGAGCTGTCCTCTCCGGGAAGGTTAACTGTTTCTCCCAAGGAGTTAAGTGGCATATAAACTATTGTTCACACCATTTGTGCTAACAGCCTAGCATGACCTCAAATACTGTAGTGGTCATAGAAGGTATCCGGTACAATACATTTATCAACAAAGGGAAAAGGACCACAGGGGCACAGCTGACTTTAAGTGTATTAGGGATCTATAAGGATAAATGCCTAGGCTCTCTCCCCAGCAAAAAGTAATTACCGAACCATTGTTTCTATAGTGTTAATATTTTTTTCATGGTTCTTTAGAAATATAAGCTATTTAGTTCCTGGGTTGACATTTGTACTGCATTATATTTCATACAATGCATCTATACTAAAGTGTAGAGCAATCTAATAGCTGTGAGATCATTTGGCTTTTATAGGGAATCATCAATAGAAATAAAATATGGGGTGGGGGAAAGAATAACTTAAGATCAGTAATTATTAATATAGCTAAATGATCTAATTAGCAATAGCCTGAACTGCTGGATTTTAGGGATTTAAAACAGCATTGTTCATGTACAATGTGCATTATGTTACACACACACGCGTGCGCACACACACCATTCCCATGTTTTAAATCAGTTCTTGCAGTCCTTATAATAAGTCTTTGCTGAGCTTTGTCTGATTCGCCAACTGTGGCCAAACTTGTGTCGCTCAGATTAGACCACGGTGACCCATGCCCTAGGGCAGTGGTATTGAAACTTTTTAGACCGGGACCCACTTTTTAGAATGGCACTCGTGTCGGGACCCACCAGATGTGATGTCATTAACCTGGAAAGGAAGTTGTGGCAGGAAGTGACATCATCAAGCGGGAAGTGCTGCCATTGTAACGTAATAAAATGACACTCCTGAAATGCAAATTAGCATTCTTGGACTGCAGTTATTGTATAACCATGAAATATTCCTGACAGAAAGCAAGATGAGGACAAAATATGATGTAAAAGCACTGAACTAAAAACAGAATTTAAAGAAAATCTCATTTGAAAATTCAAGCTGTTAACACTCACAAAAGGAATATAACAAGAGTCAGGTCTGCAGTTTCCAAGATGGCTGCTCTCAGCTTTCCACAGCCCACCTGACATCAGGCTGCGACTCACCAAGTGGGTCCCGACCCACAGCTTGAATAACACTGCCCTAGGGACATCCTGATTAGATTACTGCAATGCGCTCTACATGGGGCTGCCTCTGAAGGCGGTCCAGAAACTGCAATTAGTGCAGGACACGGCTGCCGGTGGGGTTGCTGGGGCTCATCAATTCAACTCAGTCGGGCTGTTGCTTCAGAGACTACACTGGCTGCTAGTTCATTTCCGGGCCCAATTCAAAGTACTAGTTTTGACTTTTAAAGCCCTTTACGGCTTGGGTCCAGGGTATTTGAGGGATCACCTTCTTCCATATAACCCTAGCCGTGCTCTCAGGTCATGTGCGGGGGGGGGGCTCGCTGACTGTGCCACCACCAGGTGAGGTGAGGGGGATGGCGGCCAGAAATAGGGCCTTCTCGGTGGTGGCTCCACGGCTGTGGAATTTCCTCCCCTTGGAATTAAGAACAACTCCCTCGCTAGCAAACTTTCGATGGGGTCTTAAGACTTTTCTCTTTAAGGAGGCATTTTTATATTGCTGACATGCTGAGCTGACATTTTAATTTCATTGTCATTTGTAATTTTTATTGTATAGTCCATTGAGGTCTATTGCTTTTAGTTATTTGTCATTGTTTTAATTTTATTCTGTGTTCTTTTTTTTTATTGTAAGCTGCCTTGGATGCCCTAACATGGGGCAGAAAGGCAGGGTATAAATTCATTATTATTATTATTATTATTATTATTATTATTATTATTATTATTATTATTATTATTATTA
>JAJKFI010000135.1:2215440-2234614 GCA_029204185.1 Lerista edwardsae | reverse complement strand
TATTATTATTATTATTATTATTATTATTATTATTATTATTATTATTAATAATAATAATAATAATAATAATAATACGAAGACGAAGACGAAGACGAAGACGAAGACGAAGACAAAGATGAAGCAACAGCAACAGCAACAGCAACAGCAACAGCATGAAGATCTTCCATTCATACATAAGTGAATTGCCTACTATTTATTTTTTTTCCAAAATGTCTTTACTGTCTTTCTGCCAACCAGGGCATTCAAGCCAGCATACAAAAATCCATACGAACAAAAACCACAATAACACAAATTACCAATGCAAGCACAATTCTTGGCAAGCGAAAGTGAGAGAACAAACGGTGGATTCGGTTGTTAAGACACCATGTTAGACCCCATTTGGCCATGTTCCAAAGCAGCTTCTGAGACAGAATTTGCAACAATTTGCAACTGGGCATCAAGAACCACATGAAAGTGCATAATTTTCCCATTTCCTTTGGAAGATGGATGCATTTGTAGCCTTTTGGTACTGCCTGAACCATCCAAAACCTTTCTTCTTTCTGTCCTACCAACTCCTCCCATTTTCCTTCTTCCTCCTTGGCAGTTCCCTTCCCTTTTCCCTAGTTCCTCTGGGAAGCCCAGCGCCCCTTCCTGTGCCCCGCGCCCCATCTTCCTACGCCCCTTCTCCCCTATGTTGCTCTGCCCCTTCTAAGGAGTTTGCCTCTACTCCCTAAGGACTCTGTTGAGTGTGATTATCAGTTGTAGAATTCCCTTTGTCTTGAACACTGCTTCTCTAACCCACTTTTTAGAGTGACAATCTGCCCGGGACTCATAGGAAGTGATGTCATGGCCGGAAGTGCCATCATTGTGACGCCAGAGCCTGCTGCTTTCCTGAGAATGCAGCAGTAAAATGGGTTATTTCTCAGGCATTCTCCAATAGCAAAGTGAATCAGAAAGAACCTTGACACAAGCTAACTAACCATACAGGTCTCCCTCTTTCCAGTGTCCCATCTTTCTGTATTTTCAAAGATGGCTGCCTTAGGTGCTAGGCAACCCACCTGAAAGCTTGTGACCCACCTAGTAGGTTCCCAACCCACAGTTTGCGATACACTGGTCTCGAACATGGGCCTCCAAACTCCAGCTCATGGGTCGGATCCGGTGCCTCAGTGTAATGCTCCTCAGAGTGGTGTGGGGATGGCAAAGCTTTACTGTTCCACCTGGGACTGTCCTATCTTTGCCCCCAGTCTTGGCACAGCCTCATGCCAGGCACCCATTTCTGCTGCAAAATCGGGGTGCAGGACCTTCTGGGGCGATGTGTGGCGGGTGAGGCTGTCCGGTGCAAGGCTGTGCAAAGATCAGGGACAAAGATGGAAGGTTCCCATGCTGAATGGAAAGGCTTTGCCACTGCCACATGGGGGAGCATTACGCTGGGATTCCACAGGCCGTAGTGTGGGGGGCCCTGGGCTAGAACAAATGTGAATGAGCTTATTCAGTAAGAACCTCCTTTTCTGGTCTTTTGAGCAGTTTAACAAATTTTTGTGCACCTTCACCCTCATTTCCACTTTCCTTTCACTGCTAAATTATACAGTCACATTATAGCACAAGGGGTCCCCCCCCCCCCGTTCTCACATGTTACTTGTGTTTTAAAGAGCACTGCCGGAAACGATACGGAAATACTTCTTTTGCCTTCACTGATGCATCATGTTTCATCATTTGTCTCCTCCTGGGTATGGAGGTGCCGAAGACTGTTCTTTCAAAAAGAAAAGGAGATCTCATAATCGTCATCATTATCTACAGAGTGTTTATGCATAAAATCGTTTTTATCGAAAACATTTTCTAGCAAAACATAGCACTGACATCTGCCCTAAAAGGATTGTGCTGATGAATATTTTAAAATACCCAAGTTGTTAGCATTTGATGATCACAACTAACCAGTAAGACTTTTTACTTACTTTTTCCTTCCATTTCTGAGGCCTCAGTTCCTTAGCATTTGCCACCACAGCATCTTTCACTTGATTTCAAATTATCTGGAACGCATCAGTGACTTTTCCTTAGATGTGCGGATCTGAAGAAAACTAACAATCGTAAAACCTAAGGGTCCATTTCCACAATATTTTTTTATGAATGCTGATTGATTGATTTTGAAAGATATGGAAATTCATGGAAATAACTGGCCCTGATATACCTGTATATCTGTACACCCAGCAGCGTCCGTAGAGGGGGCAGGGCACTATGTTTTGCGAGGAACTTTACCTTCTCATCGGGGCGCCGACTTGCGCTCAACATTGGAGGGCCCATAGCCACGCACTTTGATGCAGCCACGCACTCTCAGAATCAGAGAGGCCAGCACACAGACATGCGCCATCCTCCCTGACTTCGAGAGTGGTCCAAACACCACTCCCTTGTATCTGGTGTTCTGAGGTAAATTTTTGAGGTAAAATTCTGAGGTAAATATGAGATAAATAAAGCAAAGTCTGGCCAGCTCAAGGGATGCAGTAAAGTATGTTTGGACCATTCTCAGAGTCAGAGAGGCCAACACACAGACGTTCACCATCCTCCCTGACTCCGAGAGAGGTCCAAACATGCTTTATGGTGGCCCTGGTGCTGGCCAAACTTTGCTGGCTTAGTTAATGCCGGCCTAACTCCAGTTTAGGATTGCGCTCTTTATCCCTTGAAACTTTCTCTGTTGGTTAGAAACTTGGCTTCAACGAGAAGCCCCAGTGGGCATTTATGTGTGAGTTAGAAGTCACATACTTTTCCGATCACATTGCATGAGCTCAACTGTGAAAACGTCGTTTGAAATTGTGTGCGCGCTGCGCCAAGTTTGCCAGATCAAGGCTATGCACGTCCGCTGATAGCGGTGTGTGTTTTCTTCGAAACGAAGCATCCTTCGACGACCATTTTAGTTTTCCATGTACGGTCTTTCAAACACAGTGGTGGCTTCTTCCGATACTGCAGCTATCACAAAGGGAATTGAAACCAGTAATTTAAAACAGTTTTGTGCAATGGGTATCACATTGGCCTTACCATCCAGTAGTCTTAAACGTCCTTCTGACCCCTTCCTCTTTTATTCCATTCACATTTGGAAGGAACGAACTCCACTGCCAAGCAAAAGATGTGTTTGGCAGGTGAAAGATCCTATGCTTAATTCTGGAATATATTTCCTAAAGGCAGCAGTCAGTCCTTGCTACTTTTCTTATGTGGCCCCTTCCTTGGTTGCTTGCATTTAGCTTTCACTTTGCTGGTGGCTGCGGAACTGCCCCTAGGGCTGCTGTAGGGGTCAGCCGGCTGACGGTCTGCCTTTTCTTTCGACATGTCATTGATGGAGAATGTAATTCCTTCCTCAAAAAGCGGCCATTAAAAACCAAAGGCTCAACTTTCTGAATTTTTCCATTATGCCTCTGGAACTGCCGCATATGCATGTGGTAGCAGATGTCCCACAGCATTCACGGAAGGAGCAAGGGGACTCTTTTAAGAATAATTTGACTTTCTTGAGTCGTCAAATATAAAACTCTTCAAAAAGGTGCACTCAAGCAGCTGACCTAATGCAGGTTATTTTTGCTATGCCTACCTGCCTTCCTGCCTGCCTTCCACACTTTCTCCTCTGGATGTTATTTTTATTGACAGAATCTCTACCACATTTTCCCCATTAAAAAAAGAAAGAAAAGAAATTAGACAGTGAAACAACGACGGTGAACTGTTTACTGCAGGTTATTATTTTATCAGATTGCGTGATTGCAAAAATTGTTCCTGATGGAAATTCTAGTTTATGTGAATAATTTTATACTTGTTATTTATTACCCTTAGCCCTCCGTTCACAAGATGTATCTTCTCAGTGAATTTTAATTTCAATGTCTGACTATTATATTGTACATAATCCTATCAAAGACGGTCCTTCATGCAACATTTTCTGTGATATATTATCACAGAGCCTATTAATGAATGAACTTCATATCTTACTAATGCTGTTTTAGATACTATTTTTATTAATTTTCTAAGCGGTGAGTCTTCACAAGGTACCTATGCCCCCTTTCTGGGAAAAATGGTGGCTTGATTTTAATGTGAAAATTTCAAAGGACCACAGTTGCTTGCCTTCCTTTGTAAGGAAATACGGATATATTCGAGTGCACAAAATCTGTGTACTAATTCTTGTATTTTAGGAACGTATCACTGTGTATTAAATTCCTGTGTACTAAATACTGTATTCAAACACAAAGGGCCCAATCCTATCCAACTTTCTAGAGCTGATGCAGCCAAAGGGATGCTTGCCAGCCAAATTTTTGTGTCCAAAGGAATAGTTCACAACTTCCCCAAACTTCCCCGTTAATTTATTGGAAGAAAGCCACATCAATTTGCTGTCTAATAGAAACATTAGAACAAATGTAAAATATTCTACAATATATAAGAAAACACAGCTGCATCTTGTTTTATAACTAGAGGGGGAAGAAAATGATGATAACGGAATAAAAACACATAACACCACTTCCTGCACTTCTCATTTTTTTTAAAGCAAATAAACAAAAAACCTGCCAAAAAAGCCAGTTTTATTTATTAATTATTTAGGTATGGGCAGTGCTGTCATCTACTCTCTCGTAAGCCGGAACGCTGGGCGGGACTTGAGTGATTGACAGCCGGTCGACTCACTTCCGGTTTCTTCGCGCGCCCCGCGCGGCTTTCCCTCGCCTCGGAGGGGGCGCCTGCTCGCCCAGGCACCCGGCGCGCCCCCCACACATCCCCCCTGGCGAGCAGGCGCCCCCTCCGAGGCGAGGGAAAGCCGCGCGGGGCGCGCGAAGAAACCGGAAGTGAGTCGACCGGCTGTCAATCACTCAAGTCCCGCCCAGCGTTCCGGCTTACGAGAGAGTAGATGACAGCACTGGGTATGGGTAATGGGTGTGTGTGTATAGGTATATAGGTGTATGGGTGTGGCTTCATTTGCTGACAATATCAATCAATCAATCAAACAAACAGTATTTATATACTGCTTTTCAACAAAAGTTCACAAAGCGGTTTACAAGAAAATAGTAATAAAGTTCAATGGCTCCCTGTCCCAAAAGGGCTCACAGTCTTTAAAAAAAATGTGTAACACACCAGCAACAGCCACTAGACAAGACACTGCGCAGGGGTGAAGAGGGAGATTTACTCTCCCCCTGCTAAATGTAAGAGGAGCACCACTTGGAAAAGTGCCTCTTGCCCAGTTAGCAGGGGTAAATGCTATACCACTGGGAGAAAGTGGTCCTTTAGGTAGCTTGGACCCAAATCATGAAGGGCCTTAAAGGTCAATATGCCCTATCAAAGCAGTTATTTAACCCCCAAAGTGCTTTGCAGTGCATGATACTTACCAAGTTAAAACAGTGCTGGAGGATTTTGGGGGAGAAAACCCTACCTTGATGCTATGGTCCCAATTGAGATGGTGGCTGCTGCTTTAGGATAGCCCAATCCTTTTGGGCTAATCAGCTAGCTGAATGAGTGTTCTGCCAGTTGTGTAGCTGGGGCATGGGAACCCGGGACCGAGCAATGTGATGACGAATCAACCCCCCCCACACACACACACAACTGTGCAGATACCACCTCCATCCGCACATGCATGGTCCAGCACACACACCAAAAGTGCTTCCGTGTGCTTTATGGCAGTTGCAAAACCCTGGCAGCAAGTTGAAGGCCTGCCAACACAAGGAAGGTGGTGACAGCAGCAGAATGGGGGCAGTGATTGGGCAAGGAGGGGGCTGATCTGGTCGGGAAAGAGGAGGGTTTGGCAGCGGCAGTGTCTTCAGAATCCAATCCCCTGTCCCACACCTGATCCCCATAACCTGGGCTGCATTGACAGGAGGGGCGATGCTGGGGGGGGGAGTCTACTTATGATGTGGTATCAAAACTTCCTACCCCAAATTCAGCATACAGTCAGACTGCCTGACATTCGAAGGACAGGAGCTTGGATCCAAAGGTCCCTCCTGCTAGATGAAGCTCTCTTCTGTGCATGGAAAGGCTGTTTCCAAAATGGCGGAAGAGCATTCCAAAAGTGACCCCCCCAATCCAGAGAAGTTCTTCTATGCCCCCAAGTGCTTGTGCAAGACTTGGTAGCAATACTTGTTGATGGCCCAATAGAGTGTGCATGCTACAGCCTCTCTCTTCTTTATTCACGGACTAGTTCTCATATTGGAACACGACCCCCAAAACCTTGCAATGTGGTCCAGTGGGACGGGTTCCATTCATGCTGGGCAAATCATTCACAGAACTGCATGCAGTGGTATTATTCACCCAGTACGCTGGGCGGGACTTACCTTTGAGCGGCAGTCCGCCCGTTGCATCACGCTGCGTTCCACCGCTTTCCCACCCGCTGGGGCGGGCAGGAAAGCGGCGGAACGCGGTGTGATGCAACGGGCGGACTGCCGCTCAAAGGTAAGTCCCACCCAGTGTACCGGGTGAATAATGCCACTGACTGCATGTATACATTTTCTCCTCCTGCTCATGGTTCTGAGGCCAAACTCTTTCGGCAGACCTTTCTCTGAACGTTTCTTCAGCAAGCCAAACCATTTTATTAGGGATTTTTAAAAAAAACATTTTTAATAGTCATCTCTTTGAAAGTTAAACACGCGATTAGTTTAAAGTTAAACACGCAACTGCGTAGAGTCATGCCAGCCACATGACCACGGAAGCTTGTCCTCGGACAAACGCCGGCTCTACAGGCTTAGAGAGATGAGCACAGCCCCCTACAGTTAGTCAAGATTAGACCATTCGGTTGTGGGGAAACCTTTACCTTTACCTTACTGCTACCGACATGCAGAATATAGAGTTGACTAATCCGAGGCCATTGCATAATCTTGGTGGTTATATTAAAGCATCCTGACAGTATAGAATTAGAGGCCAATATTAAAAAGTCCTTAAACTGCAATATCTATAGAAAATGTAAATAAGCCTTCCGGTTTTTCGGAGGAATATTAAATATACATGCAGCACTCTGTAGTGTAGATTAATAGCTTAGGGATGATGCATTGTTATGGAAACAGAAACCCAATGATATATTTAAAGTGCAGAGTCGAGGCATCTTGCATAAACAACATATACCCCCTTGACTAGTTTGTACAAATATGCCTCATTAATTTTTATATTGAATCTATTTAAGTTTTCCTTGTGTAGCTTTTAAAGGGAATAAATTATTTAGAATCCAATGAGAAATGGAGGCTCAGTTTGAAAGTTACATGTACTGTACGTAGACCAACATCCAAGTAAGAGTTGCTTGCGTTCATTGGTTCGTAATATGTAATATGGTTTCCATATACTGAAAATCTTCAGCAATTTGGTCTCAGAAACACCAGTTGAAGATTGGCAACAAGTATTTGTGCACACTAAGGGCCCAATCCTTTGCTTCCCTAGTGCCCAGGGCTACAGTGTCACCAAAATGGCTGCCACTGTATCCTATGGGGCCAGAGGTTCTCTCAGGATAGGGGAACACATGTGTCAGGTTTCTTAGCTGGGGAGGTAATTAATAATAATAATAATAATAATAATAATAATAATAATATTGTGTCCCTTGTGCTGGCCAAACTTGGTTGGCCTAACTGTGCCAGCCTAACTCCAGGTTAGGATTGTGCTCTCTGGGTAGCAAAGCTTGGCCAGCACCAGGGCCACCGAAAAGCACGTTCAGACCATTCTTGGTGTCAGGGAGGATGGCGCACGTCTGTGTGCTGGCCTCTCTGACTCCGAGAATAGTCCACACACACTTTACGGTGTCCCTTGTGCTGGCCAAATTTTGCTGGCCTAACCTGTGCCAGCCTAACTCCAGGACAGCATTGCGCTCTAAAACTGGGCACTTGCTCAAGATAATTTTCTGGGGCTTCCCAAACAGGTGGGTCATGACTTGTGCTTGCCCCCTTAAGGGATGGGGAAGGTGTGAAGGCAGCGGCACAATCCCCAGGGTCATTCCACTTCCAGGGACAAAAGGGGGATTTACCTGAGCAAACAAACCCATTTTATAATAACTATTTTTTACACATTCTGAGGCTCAGGGAGTCCTGCATGCCTATCCACAGGGCTCCCAGCAACCTCTGGAGGCCAGCACTGATTCAGGTAAGTTAAAAAAAAAAACACTTTCTGTCCCTGGCAGCATCACTGCTTTAGCCCCTCCCCCTCAAAAACTTAGGTGTTTCCCCACTTCCATGTAGAAGTTTAGGAACCACTGCTCTAGAACAGCCATTTTCAATTTTTTTCTTCTCAGGGCACACCAACCTCTATGGTCTTCTCTATGGTCTTTGCCTTTTGTGATGTCATTTCCGGTTTCCGGGAGACTCTTTTGGGTTCTGCAGCTCTGTTTCTAGGGCAACTCTCTGAAGTAATGAATTCTCTGGCCGAGCTGGTGGAGGAAGAGGGGCAGACGATTTATTACCACAGACTACATTATTACTACATTATTACTTCTAGAAACAGAGCTGTGGCACCTGGAAGCATTTGTCAGTTATTTGTCAGCATTTGTCTCCAACCTGCTGCGGCACACAGGCGGACCTTCTGTGGCTCATCAATGTGCCACGGCAAACTGGTTGAAAATGGCTGCTCTTAGAAGCTCCAGCTGTTGCAGGATGAATCTATGCTTATGACTGTGGCCAAGGTAAATACGTAAGGCTCAGACAAGAGAGAGGAAAATGCAGCGGGTGGGCTTTCGCCATTACGCAACGGAACGCAGCGAGCACGCTGCCGATCACCGTGGAAACCCGCCCAGCGACCGCGAAAACTCCGCCCAGCGAACCGGTAGGCTGACACCACTGCTCCTCACTCTCGAGCTCCAAAATGCATAGCAAACGCTACAAGTACCTTCTACTGCTGACTATTCATAGATCAATGCCTCGTCTATGCATAGCCATACATGCAAGACTCTTCCTTTGTGCTTCTAATGGATAGAGTGTCCTGGAAAATATTTCCCATGGATTATCCGAGACAATATTTACCAAATATGTCACTTTCACAAATGTTTAGAATTGCTTGTCTTCTTTTGAAATTTAGAAGCAAGCGATAGCTCTAAGGCAGAGCAACGTGATATCTGTCAGAGATTAAAATACCATAATTATGCCTTCAGATGTTCTCCTCTATTCATTATTTTCTGGATCTGAAACCAGGCAAGGAAAGCAAATTCCGAATGCCGCGTGTGGCAAGTACGTCTCCTGTTTGTTTACGCCTGTCATCTACATCAGTGCATGCCGGCTGATAACTCCCTAAGCATGGCACCACTTATGTTTCTCGTCAACACACTCTTGTTATTCTGAATGCGTTGACTCATTTTGTCATTATTTTGTCATATTAAAAAAAAGGGAAAAGATGAGTGGTAGTCTTCAGGCGACCATGCCGTATCATATAAGCATGGCATAGGGAAAGGCTGGTGGAATGCAACATCATAAGCCCTAATATCAGAGTAGCAGTGCAACAAACATATCAGGCCAAATGTTAGGTCCACTGACGGTACCACTCCACGGTGCTCCTCCCCCTGCTTAGTTCTGCCCGCCCACCCTGCCCAGAATCAGCACAACACCAGTGGCCCCTGCACCGAACGGCCCCTGGAATCACATTGCCACCTCCAGGCAGTGGTGAGAGGTGAGCTGGGGTTACTGCCAGTGCTGTAGGTGCCTTACAGCCAGTAATGACATCTAAATTATTTAGCAACAGGTACTCACTTTTGATTGGCACTTGTGTTGGGGCCCGCCCACCGGAAGTGAGGTCATAGTCGGAACCCAGGAACTGCCCCCAGGAACCACCGCGCCTCCTCGGGAGGGAGCCCCAGGCAGCCTACCTGCTCATGCTGCTGCTGCCGTCGGTCTCCCTTGCTCCGCTGCCTGCCTGCCTGCCTGCCTGCCTGGCTCTGAGAACATGCAGGCAACGCAAACATGCAGGCAATTCAAATGTTGCAGGGGGCGGAGTGGAGCGCCGACGGAGTTGATGAATGGGCGGGAAAATGGGCGGGGCCAGCCCTAATCCTAGGAATGGGTACTCGCGTACCCCCACGTACCCGCTACATGACATGTCTGCTTACAGCACCTTCTACCACAGCGGCATGAGCAGTACACTCATACCTCTCTGACTAAGGGCACATTCCTAAACCGAGTTAGGCTGGCATAAGCTGAGCCAGCAAAGTTTGGCCAGCACAAGGGCTACTGCAAAGTGTGTTTGGACCACTCTTGGAGTCAGAGAGGCCAGCACACAGACGTGCGCCATCCTCCCTGACTCCGAGAGTGGTCCAAAAATGTTTTATGGTGTCCCTTGTGCTGGCCAAACTTTGCTGGCTTAGCTTATGCCGGCCTAACTCCAGTTTTAGAATTACTCTCTAATCCTGATAGGATCAGACCCTGAGATGGTTTATCAGATATCCAACTGCCTGAGCGCTTTGCTGAGCAACCTCTGAAAGTGACTATTGTATTATATAGAGTTAATCCTGTCTAGAGTTAATCCCAATCCTATTGACCCTTGTGCCGGAGGTGAGCACTTGCTCCTTTGATCCTTTACCACAACCACCGCTCATCTCATAGCCCACCAGATGTTTGGACTGGGATTTTTGGGTTGTCACTAGTTCGAACCCTACTCAAAAGTTTAGGAACTGGTGAGATATTGCCATATCATATTCGATCAGGCTCATTACAGTTGTTCAACTGCTATCTTGTCAATGCCTATATTGGTCCGATATTTATTCTTCTTCTTGAGAAAATAGCATTGCACATTACATGTTCAGGGCCACTTAACCCCAGGTACTAAAATGTTGTTAGCAAAATGTGGCAGCACTTCTAAGGGGACTTAGAAAGAAATCTATGTTGAACCCAAAGAAACTGCACGGTTTTTTGTGATTGTTTAAAGTTTCTCATCTCATTTGTTCCCATCAATTAAAAAAAAAATCATAATGGCTGCCCATGATAGGTGTTCTTAATTTTTTTCACAGATTTCATTTTTCCCCAAGGAGGAAAAGTGCAGAAAGCGATGCTATGTGTTTTTATTCACACCTCTACCCAGTACAAATTCTCTACCGCATGAAACTCTAGGCAGAATTTTTTTTTCAAAAAAAGTTTTAAGCAGTGGTATGTGTTTTCATTCAACATTTACATTATAATTATAATCACTGTGAAAGTGTACTAGGTAGGTGATATAGGTGGTATGTCAGCGGATACAGCTACTGTTGTCTTTTTTTTTTTGCACAAAAATGAGGTGCAGAAATTGGTGTTTATGTGTTCTTATTCCCACTTCTACCCATTACACATTCTCTACTGCAGTGGTATTCAAACTTTTTAGACCAGGACCCACTTTTTAGAATGGCACTTGTGTCGGGACCCACCAGAAGTGATGTCATTAACCTGGAAGTGATGTTGTGGCAGGAAGTGACATCATCAAGCAGGAAGTGCTGTCATTGCAACATAAGCAGATGACACTCCTGAAATGCAAATTGGCATCCTTGGACTGCAGCAATTGTGCAACTATGAAACATCCCTGACAGGAAACAAGATTGGGACAAAATAGGATGGAAAAGCATTCAACTAAAAACAAAATTTTTAAAAAATCCTCACTCAAAAATTCAAAATGTTAACACTCACAAAAGGACTACAACAAGAGTCAGGTCTGCAGTTTCCAAGATGGCTGCTCCAAGCTTTCTGCGACCCACCTGACATCAGGTCGCAACCAGTGATGTCATGCAGGGGGAACGCGGGGGAACTCAGTTCCACTAGTTAAAATTAGGGCTGACTCCGCCCACTTCACTCTCCCCCCTCCCAATTCCTCTGCAAAGAGCTTTTCTTCTTGGTTGGCCAGCACTCAGAGGGTTAAAGGGAGTGACTCCGGATTCCTAGGGGGGCGAAGGCAGTGATATCATTCAGGGGGAACGGACCAGAACGGGCATTCCGGATCCTAACGGGCTCCGTGGCTGGTTCCGGGTTCCCAACAAGTGCCAATCAAAAGTGAGTTCCTGTTCCTAAATCATTTGAATGACACCACTGGTCGCAACCCACCAAGTGGGTCCCAACCCACTGTTTGAACACTGCTCTACTGCATACAGCTCTAGCCAGGATTTTTTTTAAAAAAATAATTCCAGTCTGTTGTACAAGTGTTCCTCTTCATATCTGAAGTTGGAACCACCTGAATTTCAAGCATGTCAACAGAACCAGGAATGTTTATTGCTTAGGCAAGCCAATCCCTGAAATTAATGTCTTTGTCACATGTTCAGTTAAAGATTAAAGGAATTCTTGATGAACTGTAATTGGCCCAATCTTCTTTTGGTACATGTCTTTTGAAGATAACCGAGGAACTCCCAACAGAATATTGAGCATCCCATCCCACCCTGGTTCCTACTTTGGAGCCAGCATTTTCTGTGTTAGGCCTTTTTAACATAATTTTTAATGTATCTGTAAAAAATGACTTACTCCAAGTTGCCCAGACATATTTGTTTGGGGTGAAGTCTCTGCTTGTACTTCCCTAAGGAGCATAATTGAAGTCACGGAGGCTGATGGAGTGAATCTGGTGGTTGATAAGTAGAAAGTACTTAGATTTGGGGGCATGTGTAGCCTTTCATGTACAAAGTTCTCATTTTAACAGACCCCAGGCTACTGGCTTTCCTGATTTGCAGTTAATTAGGATTCTGATTTGGGTTGAAATATTCCAATACCTACATGCCTTTTTATATATGCATTTCAGATCATGCTGGCTACAGCAAATAATTGTTGCAATAAATAAATTTATTTATAAATGGGTAGTCAATAAATGAGTGCACACAACGAGGACTACTTGAGGTCTCACCTCTGCGCAATACACACCTTCTTCTTTTGACAATGGCAAGTAGGTAAATCATGGCCTGTGCCCAGTTTATGGGAACATTGTTCTCACATCACTTAAAGATACTGAAAAACGACCTGCTCTGTTTTTTAAAAAGTCCAATATATCTGCTTTGACCGAAATATCTCAAAGCCCTTATATTTCCTGCATTCTCTACCAATGTCTCTGCCTGTCCAAACTGAATTTTGAAAGCAGGCACTTCATGTTCACAGTCAATCATTTTAGAAAACAATTGGATCTCAATTTTTAAAAATGGCTAAGGCAAACGCGATTCAGAATTGTCGTAAATATCAGTGGCTAGTGTGTGAGAAAGGAAATGTATTAAACACCCCTGATGGTATCCAATATTCCTTTTTCAGTTTTAAAATCATCTGTTACAGCCTATGAAGACAAAGACTGAACATGGATTTTACCAGCAGTTGTCGTTGTTCAGTCACTAAGTTGTGTCCGACTCTTCGTGACCCCCTGGACCACAGCACGCCAGGCCTCCCTGTCTTCCACTAGCTTCCAGAGTTCGCCCAACTTCATATTCACTGCTTTGGTGACACTATCTAACCATCTCTTCCTCCACCGCCCCCTTCTCCTTTTGCCTTCCATCTTTCCCAGCATCATGGTCTCTCTTCTCATGAGGTGGCCAAAGGATTTGAGCTTCAGTGTTTGTCCTTCCCAGGAGCAATCAGGCTTGACTTCCTGTAGGATTGCCCGATTGGATCTCCTTGAAGTCCAGGGGACTCTCAGGAGTCTTTTCCAGCACCATAATTTGAAAGTATCTATTCTTCGGAGGTACAGTCTAAATTACGCGTTTCAAAGTACCAAAAGCCCTATCTCACCATCTCCTCCTATGCCGCCCCCTTCTCCTTTTGCCTTCGGTCTTTCCCAGCAGGAGGGTCTTTTCTAAAGAGTCCTCTCTTCTCATGAAGTGGCCAAAGTATTTGAGCTTCAGCTTCAGGATTTGTCCTTCCAGGGAGCAAACAGGTTTGACTTCCTGGAGGATTGACCGATTGGACCTCCTTGCAGTCCAGGGGACTCTCAAGAGTCTTCTCCAGCACCATAATTCAAAAGCATCTATTCTTCGGCGCTCTGCCTTCCTTATGGTCCAGCTCTCACATCCATATATTGCTACTGGGAAAACCATAGCTTTGACTATGCAAACCTTTGTTGGCAGGGTGATGTCTCAGCTTTTTATTAAGTTGTCTAGGTTTGCCATAGCTTTCCTCCCAAGAAGTAAACAGCTTTTAATTTCATGGCTGCAGTCACCATCTGCGGTGATCTTGGAGCCCAGGAAAATAAACTCTGCCACTGCTTCCATTTCTTCCCCTCCTATTTGCCAGGAAGTGATGGGAGTGGTTGCCATGATCTTAGTTTTTTTTAATGTTGAGCTTCAAGCCAATTTTTGCAATTTTACCAGCAGTAGGATGCTGAAAAAACACTTTCTGGTGCATGTTGAACTGCCTCAATGTTCATAAAATGTTCATGGAGAATCAGTGCAGGGAAAGCGCTCTAGAGGGAGACCACAGCTGCGATACAAGGATATCTGCAGGAGGGATCTGAAGGCCTTGGGAACCGACCTCAACAGATGGGAAACCTGGACTTCTGAGTGCTCAGCTTGGAGGCAGGCGGTGCAGCTTGGCCTCTCCCAATTCAAAGAGACACTTATGCAACAGGCTGAGGCAAGGAGGCGGCCCCAGTGATGTCATTCAGGGGGAACAGACCAGAACGGGCGTTCCGGATCCTAACGGGCTCCGTGGCTGGTTCCGGGTTCCCAACAAGTGCCAATCAAAAGTGAGTTCCTGTTCCTAAATCATTTGAATGACACCATTGGGTGGCCCCGAAACCAACGAAATCAGGGAGCTGGACAGGGGACAGACTGTATTTTGTCCGCAGTGTGGAAGGGATTGTCACTCTCGAATTGGCCTTTTTAGTCATACCAGACGCTGTTGCAGGTCCTCTATTCAGAGCACGTTACCATAGTCTTTCGAGACTGAAGGATGCCAGTATATTAGTTCATAAACGTAATTTTAACTATTTTAAACTAACAAACATACTTTAGCCCAACCTTATACTTTCCGCAGTGATCAGTGTGACGTTGGTGCCTCCTTTGTGATGGTGCTTGTCGCTAGCAGTGTATAATTCAGCGCACTGCTGGCAGAGGAAAAGTACCTGTGCCTGCCTATGCTGACTCATCTCTCTTAGGAGTCGAGGGAGGGGGCAGCGAGAGGGTGGAACGGGTCAGGAAGGGGTGAGCTGGGGATGGGTGGCGATGGGCAGGTTGGGTCTTAGGAGGGAAAGGGATCAGCTAGGGAGGACGGAGGGAGGGCCGTGGATTGGGGCAAAGTAAAGGTGGGGGAGGGCAAGCCAGTATGCAGGCCAGGCCTGGAGGGGGGGTGGGTGGGACCAGCTTCCCCAGCAGGAAGGCCAGATACTAGCAGCCCTCCCAAGCAGGCTGGCCTTACCAGGGCTGGCTCTAGCAGCAGTGGGGCCCAATGTGGGGCATTCCTGTGGGGCCCCCAACCCTTCCTGCGGGGCCCCCCAGTCACCAAGAAGAGCTCTGTTCGTGCCACGTGCAAAGCATGGCATGTGGAAGTAGTTGGTGGTGATATCATAACATCATTGCCAACTGCTTCCAGGTGGCCCATCTTGGGCTGTTCGGAGGCAGAGGCAGGTGGGAGAGACCAAGGTGAAGCTGCTCTGCTGGCCCCACTGACTTACAGCCCATAGAGATCCCAGCTGCAGCCCCAGGCAATATGCTCACCCTGCTAGTGCGGGGCCCCCTGAAGCGCGGGGCCCGAGGTGATGACATTGCTCACATTGGCTTAAAGCCGGCCCTGGGCCTTACACCAGCCTGTTCAAATCTGCGCCAGCTACTTCACCCCATAGTCTTAAGACGTTTCTCTTTAAGGAGGCCTTTATTAATTGCCGACATGTTGGGCTGGGATTTTAATGTAATTTTTTAATCTTTCATATTAATGATTGTATAATCCATTGGGGGGGCTGCTGCTTTTAATTGTTTTAATTTTATTCTGTATTATTTTACCTTATTGTAAGCCACCTGGAGTGCCCTAATACAGAGCAGAAGGCGGGGTGTAAATCCAATACATAATAAAAAATAATAATATGGGTGTCTGGGGTCTTAATTGGGCTAAGGGGACAGAGGCCCCTTACTCCGAGTTGCACCACAGATGCCTCCTAATAAGGGCTGGATACAGTGCAGGCAGTGATGGGATCTACAAATGAACAAGGGGAACACTGGGCGGGACGTAGGCGGGACTTCCGCTTGAGTGGCAGCCCGTCCGTAGCGTTCCACGGCTGTCCTGGCCTTGGTGGGGCTCCTGCTCGCCACAGGGGATAGGTGAGGGTCTCGCCGGGTGCCTGGGCGAGCAGCGGGGGGGCGCGCTAACCGCGGGCAGCCCCCCCAAGGCCAGGACAGCTGCAGAACGCTATGGACGGGCAGCCAATCACGCGGAAGCCCCGCGTAAGTCCCGCCCAGCGTTCCCCTTATTCATTTGTAGATCCCATCGCTGAGTGCAGGGCAGTTGGCTTATCTGTTCCAGCCCATGTTAGGACCGGGCTTTGAATAATAAAGCTCGAATGTTCCAATATACTGCCTTGGGAGGGTTAATGAAGGGCTGGAAACAAGTAAACAAACAAATAAACAAACACATAAATATACAGTATTGAGGGAGCGCATAGAATAAAATGTCAGGTTGTGTCCACTGTATATTTTTAATAAACCTTCCCAGGTTGGGGCATAAAAAGGGAAAACAGAAAAAAAATTACAAAGCAAATACTGTGGTTAAATTAACAGGCATAAAATGTGTGTAAAATATAGAAATCATTCCGTAGAAAAATAGAAACTTTTGCCTTCATTCCTTGCCATATAAATCCTGATCAAGCAGAGCTAAAACCTTGCCTCAAAAGCAGAAACCCTCTTCTTCTTTTTTAATTAAAGATAGGAGACAGAGTGATAAATTCCTCATCAAACTAACTGTACACAGAAATGCTTGAGACAGGCAGCAGTTCGGATGCATCTCATGTGAAAAATGCTGGGAAAGGAAAAGTTATCGGCACATTTTTGCAGCTCACTGGCTATCGGGAGCTTGAGCAAAGAGGTTTTTAGCCAGAAATGGTGTCACCAAGCTAGGTTGTTGCCGCAGTAGTCTCGATCTGCTTTTGTGTCAGTGTCAGAAGGAGGAAGAGGATGGGAAGAAAATGAAGAGGCCATTAGAAGGAGAATCTTTAATACAGCCTTTAAAAATAGAACCATCAGCAGAACCATCAGAATAATAGAACCACCAGCAGCCTTTAATAATACGCTTACCATTTGGTCTCGGAGGAGTCTGCCCCCTTCTGGCCATCTCAGAGCCAGTGTGATAAAAGGGTAACAGTGCGGGACTTGAAACAGGAAGGTCCGGGTTAAAATCTCCACTGAGGACGCAATCCTAGCCAACCTTCCAGCACTGACATAGCTGTGCCAATGGGGCATGTGCGGGAACGTTTGTTCCCATACTTCAGAGCTCCATTGCCCTTACCCCAGTGCTGGAAAGTTGGTTAGGAGCGCACCCATCGTCTTGAAGCTTATTGGGTTACCCCTGGCCAATTGCCATCTCTCTGCCTAACCTACCTCACAGGCAGTGATGTCATGCAGGGGGTACGGAAGTACCGGTTCCTAGGATTACGGTTGGCCCCGCCCATTCACCCGCTCACTCGTTGACTCCGCCCCCCTGCAACGTTTGAATTTCCTGCACGTTTGAGTTGCCTGCACATTCTCAAAGCCACATTCTCAGAGCCTTGCCTTGCCTTGCCACTGAAAAATGAACTGCTCAACAGTTTTGGAACTGTTGGGTCACTTTAACATGATGCCAGGCCTCCTTAACATGTTCTGGGGGTGCTGTGGAATACTGTTGCAACTGTTGGGTCAGTTTAAAATTGTCTGAGGCCTCAGAAAGGGCTTTTTTCATGTCACTTCCTGCCATGACATCACTTCTGGCTTATGACGTCACTTCCGGTGGGCGGGTCCCGACACGTGCCAATCAAAAGTGCGTACCTGTTCTTAAATCATTTAGATGACACCACTGCTCACAGGGCTGTTGGAAAGTGTCACGTCCATTCTCCCCGGGGGATTGATGGGCTTTGCCCCGGGGAGGTGGCGGGAAGGTTGCAACTCACTGCGATGCGCACAGAATCTCTTGACACCAGTTTTCTTCTTGCCGAGGTGGTTTATTCTTGTCAGAGCTTTTACATTCATCGGCCCTGTTGCTTCCCAGGGCCCGAAGAGTTCACACCAAGTTTCGGCGAGACCGACCCCACCTCCCTTCCTTGGCTGGGATTGCGGCCTTCCTGTCTCCTGGGCTCTGGTCCCTCGCTCGGCCTTGCTCGCACACTGCTCGACCATCAGCCAGGGGTGGGTGTGGCACCTCCCTCCCCAGAAAGGCCCCGGCCTTTCCTCAGCCACCCTCGCAGAGCTCCCACCCAGCTCGGGGCTCACCCCTTCCCAGTGTGGGTTTGGCAGTCCGTTAAGGTAGGGAGGTTGCAAGCCTCCCTGGGTGATCCTCCCTCTAGCCAGTGAGTGAACTGCCTCTTGGCCAAGCTGGGCCTCCTTTTAAGGCCCTGGCTCTTCCTCCTCGCTCCACCCCTTCCTTCTGGAGGCCTCCCGGGACTCCTCTCAAGGAGTCCGCCTGCACCAGTGTAGGGTCTGGGACTGGCTCCTGCACCTGCCCCCTCTGCCAGAGGCTTGGATAGGCCCAGTTTCTCCCTAGATCTCTCTAGTTTCTCCCGGCCTGTCTTGTCGCCTTGCCTCCTCCAGGGGTAGGGCCTCCCCCAGGGTCATTCCTGGCAAGTCCCCCCGGTCTGTGGTCTGGTCCGGGGTGACAGGAGGATAAAGGAAAGGGGAAGGATCAGGGGCGAGCCCAGCCCACGCTCCACCCAGGGGCCGTGTCGAAGCCCAGTGGTAGGTTCGTGCCTGGGGAAGAGTAATGCATACCACGCCAAGCTCCTCAGAGGCAGGGCTGTACACAAATGAAATGAAGAAACAATAAAGAAGACATAGGGCCTAGTTGTGCATTTGGGGTCAAATGGTAATAGGGCTCTACTTCAATAAAAAAAAGCCATACTCACAGGCCAAACCTTTCCCCCACGGCTAATACAGCCACACCCAAAATGGGTGTGTAAACCTCCTGCCCTGAAATGGGTCTTCTCAGACACGCACCGGGGATTTTGCTGGTGCACACTGGAAGAGAGGAAGGGAGCAGAGGGCATACAATCTGGCATGTGGCATCACTGCTACAGCCCCCTCTCCCGCAGCGTCCCTGCCCATTTTTGCCCCCTCCCTATCCCTGTTCTACCACATTTCCAGATAGCCAAAGCTGTTGTGAATTTGTGTAAATAGCAGCAGAGTTGGGGGCTTGGAGAC
>JAJKFI010000135.1:2195912-2215430 GCA_029204185.1 Lerista edwardsae | reverse complement strand
ATGCCAGTTTCAACCAGTTCTGGACTGTGAGATGTGAAACTGCAACAAAAGCTTGGCCTACAGCAGAATGAGCTGGGTATGAGGTCGTAGAATGGACAGGACCACCTCTGGATGCAGGTGGGGAGAAGAAATGGAGAAAAGCCCCCTTCAAGTAGAAAATAACATGTGCAGCCCAACTTCCACTGGACGAATGCCCTGGACTTTCTGGCAGTGGTGTCATTCAAATGATTTAGGAACAGGAACTCACTTTTGATTGGCACTTGTCGGGAACCCGGAACCAGCCACAGAGCCCGTTAGGATCCGGAACACCCATTCTGGTCCGTTTCCCCTGAATGACATCACTGCTTTCTGGGCCCGGTTTGATCGATCAAATCACCCGAAGGCTGGCCCTGCTGAATACAATTCTGAAGTGATGTTTATATGTGGCTTCTCATGACAAAAGAGGCTGTACACTGCTCCTCTTGTGTTCTTCATATACTTGTGTGTGCCTTTCTTGAAAGCGCTCTGGTTGGAGCAACCAGCTATATATGGGGGTGGAGAAGAGAGAAGCAATTCCGCCTCACCTTTTTGCCTGCCTCTGTCAAAACTCCAGGGCCTTGCCTGTCTTTTGACTCAATTGCTCCCTTGGCATCACTACGTCCTTGAGCAAATAGGAAATATAATGAGAAACCGGCTTCCTCGTGGTATTTCCAATTGGAAATAACACAAGGAAAAAATGCTTTATCACATTATTCCCAAATGGAAATCCTCTAAGAAAACTTGTTTCTCATAACATTTCCTGTTTGCTTAAAGAGAAAGATATATGACAAGGAGCCTTTTCAATATGTATCGCTGCTATGGGTGAGTAACTCCGTCAACTAGCCCCCATGGCTGGTGGCTGGCAGCTGGCGTGCAAAGGAGGGTGCTAAACAAACACTTGTGTAAATTAAAAATAATCAAAGGACCAGGCGGCACAATGGGTGAGTTTGCTGCCCTTTCCTTTTCCAGAAATCTAGCCTCCGATCAACGTCTGGGTTGAATCGCGGCATAAACAACTTGAGTTGGGTAGTTGGGCGTCCATCGGGATATGAGGACAAGCCATCTAGTTGCAAGAGCTGCTCGTGAAAACGATTTATTAAAAGCTGTATGGTTAGACTAGTGCTTCTCAAACTGTGGGTCGGGATGGACTAGGTGGGTCACAAGCCAATTTCAGGTGGGTCCCCATTCATGTCAAGGGTATTTTATTTTTACTATATTAGACTTCGTGCTGCCATGGTATGTGACGGCATTTGGGGAAATGTTACAGATCTGTACTTTTTAACAGGCTATTATGTACAAGCTTTTAACAATGACACAATCCTAAACTGAGTTCGGCCGGCATAAACTAAGCCAGCAAAGTTTGGACGGCACAAGGGCCATCGTAAAGTATGTTTGGACCACTCTCGGAGTCAGAGAGGCCAGCACACAGACGTGAGCCATCCTCTCTGACTCCGAGAATGGTCCAAACGTGCTTTACGGTGTCCCTTGTGCTGGCCAAACTTTGCTGGCTTAGATTATGCCGGGCTAACTCCAGTTTAGGATTGCACTCTGAATGGGGTTATTCCTGGGTTGGTGGGGGTAGGAATTACAGCCTTTGGGGGTGTTCAGGGAAATTTTTTAAAAACAGAACAGCAACTGCTGGGGAAGGTGGTTCTTTATTTCTCTTAGGAGTTTCTTTATTTCAAATATTTTTTTTTAACCTTACACTTACTGTAAACATTTAATTTATGGGCAGCCCATCCCAACGGCCAGATCCACAATCCACCCCAATCTACCTATGGGCCTGCGTGTTCTCCCTCCACCCTCCTCTCATCCCTGTCTGCCCTTCCCTCCTTCCTTCCATCTGTTGAACGTGGCCAGCGTAGGAGCAGTTTACTGGCGAGTCTCCTCAGCAGTCCTGGGTTGGTGCAACTGCCTGCGCCAGCCTAGTGCCTCTTGTGCTGCTGCAGACCTCACCCTTTGACTTTTTTTTGAAGCACATCACTGTGAGTTCGCCATTCTACATCTCTTCCAAAAATCTCTCCCCAAAAAATGCAGCTATCTGAACGTTTGGCATTCCAGCATTCTATAGTCAGCTGCACCCCGAGAGGATAAATGTGGGTATATGTGGTTTGTTCCAATAGCGCAGTGGTATTCAAACTTTTTAGACCGGGACCCACTTTTTTAGAATGGCACTTGTGTCGGGACCCACCGGAAGTGATGTCATTAACCTGGAAGTGATGTTGTGGCAGGAAGTGACATCATCAAGCTGGAAGTGCTATCGTTGTAGCATAATAAAATGACACTCCTGGAATGCAAATTGTCATTCTTGGACTGCAGCAATTGTACATCCATGAAACATCCCTGACAGAAAGCAAGATGAGGACAAAATGTTATGCAAAAGCACTGAACTAAAAACATTTTTTTTATTAAAAAAAAAAAGCTCACTTGAAAATGCAAACTGTTAACACTCACAAAAGGAATATATCAAGAGTAAGGTCTGTAGTTTCCAAGATGGCTGGTCCCAGCTTTCCATGACCCGCCTGACATCAGGTCGCGACTCACCAAGTGGGTTCTGACCCACAGTTTGAATAACACTGCAGTAGCGAATGCTAGGGCCAAATCCTATCCAATTTTCCAGCCCTGGTGTCACCGTGTGTGTCACCTGGTGTCACACACCTGCGGGGTGTGTGCTGCATTCTGTGGTGGGGGACGGACACATGAAGGCCTCCTCTAGGTAAGGGTGACACTTGTTCACTTATCTTGGGGCTTCATTGCGACTGCATTGGCACCAGAAAGTTGGATAGGATTGGGCCCTCAGATGTGTAACACTGGAATATTTTCACTTCAATCTGAAATGTCTATTTGAACTACTAGTAGTTACTGCGACATCTTACAGAGGAGATTCCCCCCCCCGCTGTCTTCTGGCAGCCAAATGAGAGTGATTTTCCCCATCTCACTCGCCACTTCAGGCTAAATACAACCAGTACTAGGCACTATAAAGACATTACTTTGGATGCCCTCCTTCCAATAAACGTCTCTCCCAAACAACACAGTAGCTAAGCAGGGAATGTTGTCATTGACAAATGAACAAAATTAACCTTCCCCAAAGTCAGACTGCCTTCTTCTTCCACAATTAAAACACCAGTCTTAATGGAAATAGACCATAATTAATCCTCTTTGAATTCCTAATCAAAATTTTGAACCGGCTTATATAAAATGATAGATTTGTGAGATGTCTGTGGTACACTTATCTTACAAAATGAATGGTGCGATCCAGAAATGATTAAAAAAAAAAGGATGTGTGTGTTTTAATACAGTTTTCCTAAAGCATGGCTGTCACTGAATTTGGGTGCTGTTCAGTCATTTTGAAGTTGATGCGATGGACTTATTGACGATAGAATCCTGGACATTGAGTGACAAGAACTATGGGGGGCAGCGAACAAATCTTGCTCCCACTGCGCTTAGGCATCCCAATTAAGTCAGGCCAATTGGCCAGATTTTTCTATCTCCTTGAATATCCGCAGGAACGGCGTGCATATTCACTGGCCAGGTGCAATGTTATGCCTTCGGCACTATTATATGGCAGATATAAGGGGATTCCTCTCGCCGAGAGGCAATGTGTCTGTGAGTTGGGAAGTGTGGAAACACTTGTCCACATGGTGTTATATTGTCCTCTTCACAGAAACCCTCAAAAATCTTGATTAGAAAAAATGGAGGGTTGGCCTGATTCAGGAAAAAAAAAATCGAATATTACTAACTGCCAAGTCTCCTCAGTCCCTAAAGAGTGTTGCAACTTATTTACTTTTGATTGTTAAGTCCTGAGAAAACAGTCCTCCTGTTTTTGGGGGAAGCTAGTGGTCCTGTGTTTTAGTCTGTTTGATTGATGTGACCTGCCTGGGGAGACAGTATTTGTCTGAAAGTGGGGTAAAAATATAGTCAATAAGTCTTAGTTTAGTTTAGGAACCTTTATTAGCACAATAATACATAATGTACAACATCAATCAAAAATTCAATAGCCCATTTGGTGGCAGGCACTGTACCTAAATGAGACCCCTGGCCCTACCTTACAAACGAAGAAAAGAGACACAAAGGAGAGGATGCATCCAAGAAAAAGGTAGAGGGAGGAGCTCAGATTGACAATGCCGGAATTACAGGCCAGTGGTGGAGACGAGGCTCCGCCCCGGGGCAGGGTTTATGATCGCCGCCCCCTGCGCCAACTCCCTGCCCCCTGTTGGAGTTGTTTTGGAGTTGTTTTGGAGTTGTTTCAGCACAGGGGTGGGTAGGCCAAACGCTCCTCGCACAGTTTGCCTCTGTTTGAGGAAAGCCGCCTCAGTACTGCCCGCCTCCATAATGCTGGCACACCACCCGGGGGCAAATGACCCCCCCTCCCCAACGAATAGGTTGGATCACCACCTATGGTCGAGAAGGAAAGTAACATTTTTTTTCAATGGGGCTTGCTCCCAGGAAAGTATCCATACGACTGTAGCCTTAAAGGCATTTGTATGCATTTGGGACCAAGCCTGTCTTCCATTGTTGATATTTTTGCATGGACAGACATGGCCAAACTGCCTGTGGCCTTTGTTCCGCTGGTTGGTGGCAGGGTGTCCTTCCCACAATGCCTGTGGTCCCAGGGCAGCGGAAGTAAGTACTTTCTGACAGTGGGCATTGGGACAAATCTCTCACCTATTTATGCTTTAATGGGGTGGCTCAGATTCCCAATGGAGGCCATGTCCAATTATAGTGTGAATTTTGAATAAAAACACGCACCACCGCTCACACCACACTTTGGAAAACACCGAAATCTGCGAAAAAATAAAACCATTTTCTCCTACCTCTGCCAATGGCCCCAATATTCTCCACTACAGCAGCCACTACACTGGTCTGCACAGTGCTCCTGCCGGCATGGCAGCCAAAAAGCTGCACGCCTCTGGTTGGTGGGGTTTTGCAGGCAGAGGGCCAGGAATTGGAATGGACTGGGGGCAGGAAAGGCCGTGCATCTTGCCGGCAACCTGGGCTTGACTCACCCCAGTAGGAGCCTCAAAGCTAGGTGAGCTACAGAGCTGGTTTGGGTCTGAGAAGTCCCATCAGGGACAATGTGGTGGTCGAGAAGGAAAGTAACGTGTGTGTTTTTTTTCCAATGGGGCTTACTCCCAGGAAAGTATGCATTAAATACATTAAATGCAGTAGTGTCAGCCTACCGGTACGCTGGGCGTGTCTTCCAGGTGAGCGGCAGCGCGATCGCTGCGTTCTGTTGCGTAACGGCGAAAGCCCGCCGTTACGCAACAGAACGCAGCGATCGCGCTGCCGCTCACCTGGAAGACACGCCCAGCGTACCGGTAGGCTGACACTACTGCATTTAATGTATTTAATTAAATACATTTAGCCTTAAATACATTTAAAAGCTTCCCAATCTACTAAGTCATGGTGTACAAACTGAGCATGATAAACTTTTCTTTTTTTGTCGTGTCCTCCTTTGAATGGAATAGCACTGGAAGCGTCCTCTCTGCTTGCACAGGGAAGAAAAGTTCACGTGATGGTTTGTAAGGCATATCAAATTTATTCTGTGAAAGATATAAAGGTCTTTTAAAGGTCTTCACTTGTGGAATGAATCTTTTATCATGTATCAATTCAGTATAAAATACATTTGGGGGTGGGGAGCTGTTTTTCAGAGAGAAGCGAGTGAGAGAGATGGGGAGTAGAGATTTCCATTTGTTGATAACTATCTTGAAATAAATCACACACTGAGTGGTTAAATTATTAGAAAAATTAACGCACGCAATACAAAAAAATTAAGGATGATGATTCGTATCAGCTAAAAATAATGGGCTTAAGTGCACTTAGCTTGGTGGTGTTCATGGAAGAGGTCTTCCCATTGGCAAAAAGATAGTTTTTGTAGTTCAGGGCTTCTGTTGTGTCTACAATATTTCAGGTTCAGATTTTTTTTTTCCGGTTAGGGATCCTTGTACCTGTGGTGAGACAGCACGTCAGTGGCATAGTCAGAGAGGTGCAAAACTGTAAGTTTTTTTCACAGCTCCTGATTGACAGGCCCCTCCCCCTTGTCACCAGAGCCAGTCAGGGTGATGAAAACAGCATGGACCACATTGTTTTCAGAGGCCCGGTTGGCTCTGAAAGGGGGGAGGGGCCACTTACACAGCTTGGTCGGGAACCGTAAAAACCTTACAATTTTGCACCCCTTTGGCAACGCCACTGCAGCAAATGTGTGCATTTGTGTGTGCTTGTGCATGCACACACACAAATACACACACAGATGCCAAAATGTATGTAAGTCAAACCCAATGTACATAAGTTGAGGGATCATGGTATGTTTAGCCTGGAAAAGAGAAGGCTGAGAGGGGATATGATAATGTTCCTCAGATATCTGAAGGGCTGTCATATGGTCGAAGGAATTAATTTGTTCTCAACTGCCTCTGAGAGTAGAACTCGGTCCAATGGGTACAAACTGTAAGAGAGGAGATTCTGGCTGGACATCAGGAAGAAATTCTTAACAGTGAGGGCTATTCTACAGTGGAACAGAAGAAGGGTGAATCCTTCTTCACTGGAGACCTTCAAGCAGAAGCTCGACAGGCACCTTCTAGAGATGCTCTATGAGGATTTCCTGCTACAGGCAGTGGGTTGGACTAGATGACCTTGTGAGTCCCTTCTTTGAGTCTATGAAACCATCCGGTTCTTGCCAGCTCAACACTATCACACCTGCATGAAAGCAGAGCCAAAGAATGTGTAGTGACTGTTGTGTACAGTGTACACTACTCTGTAGTGCCTGTACATATCCTCAATAAGCAATGATTCAACCAACCTACCACTTAATCTGAGAATCAGCTGCCAGTCTATTGGGCTAGATAATACTACTTTGAGCAGGAACTCATCCTTACGAAAAAATGTGGAGAAGGTATGTAATGTGAGCACCAAATTAAGTGTTTTTAAAGTTGTTCATGTGATCCTAATTCATAATAAGTCAGATATCTGTCAAAAGGGAATAAATAGGAATTCTGATACTTTCCCATTATTGCTTTATGTAAATTACATTCAATTTGGTGGTGAATTGCATCTGGAGCTTTATATTGTCATTATTATTAAGTTCACATATAATGAAATTGGCAGGTGTAGTAAATTGGTACAGTGTATTTGTGTAAGAGTAGTTAAAAACACAGGGAAAAAAACCCACAAAGACTGAATCCTGAAATGAGGTATAAAAGAATCATAATACACCTATTATTAACCCATTGTTTTGCTTTATTACTGCACTTATAAACCACACTACCAGCATTTAAAATGAATAGATTGTTATCACCAAGTATAAGATATAATGAATAAAATAGCTTTTTAGAAAAGGAAGAAAAAGAGAACTAAATACAAATGAATGCCAATTTGACAAATTATTTAAATTTTCTGATTTCTTTTTAAATCTTCATTTAAAAAATGCTGCATTTTTGTCTTTAGTTGAATCACATTACAAAACACTATGCGTTTTCAAGTGCGAAGCAAGATATGAGTAATTTTTTTAAAAAAAAATTGTTGCGACTACAATGTGCAATGTAAGTGTACAACATTTACAACGTGCTAAACAGGGCACTGTTTGGAAAATGCGTGGGAGAGAATTCAAAAGGGGATAAATGTACTAGCACCATGTCCATGAAGCACAAAAGTAGAATTTATTCAATATTTCTTTAAAAAGTGAAGTATCTGCAGGTCTGGCAGCTGCAGATTTGCTGGACCCATGCTGGAAGGACTTACTTGACTTCTGGAATGGTTCAGAAGGTGCTTTGGTCACATCCAGAGCAGCGATGGGATCCGCAAATTGAGAAGGGGAATGCTGGGTGGGACTTAGGCGGGACTTACACATGATTGGCAGCCCGTCCGCAGCGTTCCGCGGCTGCCCTGGCCTCGGGGGGGGGCTGCCCCCATTGGCACGCCCCACCACTGCTCGCCCAGGCACCCAGCGTGCCCCCCACCCGTCCTCTGCGGCGAGCAGGAGCCCTCCCCGAGGCCAGGGCAGCCGCGGAACGCTGCGGACGGGCTGCCAATCATGTGTAAGTCCCGCCTAAGTCCCACCCAGTGTTCCCCTTCTCAATTTGCAGATCCCATCACTGATCCAGAGGTCCTCTGACGGCCCCAACCCACAGATTCCATTATCCGCAGGTTTTGGTATCCGCGGTATGTCTGCCACGGTATGTCTGTCCAGAACGGATCCCCTGCAAATATCCGAGGGCCAACCTGTATATCTAGGGTCAGGGTTGGCAGTTTATTAAAATGAGAGCATCGTTTCTCAGGTGGCTGGGCAGCAAAACTTAATTTCAGACCAGTTTTGGGCCAACACTCGGCTCTGCTACTTTACCCACAACTGTACCTGATTTTCACAAACATTTCAAGAGCTGGCAGTTGTGTGACAACACCCCAGCAATCTCAGGCTATTGGATGCTTCTGATCTGGCAAACATATTCAAAGGTGGGCCCATACTTACAGCTGAATAAATTATGACTGCAATTCTATACACATGTTCCTGGGAATAAGCCCCACTGAACACAATGGTTCTTAGGATTTGCTGACTTCAGAGTAGGGCCACAAGTGAAGATGCTACTTTTGAATGATTTGAGGACCGCAGGTTTAGCAGATGACACAAGAGACACTGTTTGTTTTTCTGGGATGCATGGGAAAGAGGGGTATTCTTTCCCCTCTAACACAACATTAAAATTGAGTATCAGTAGAGTTAGAACAGACAAAAGGAAATATTTCTTTATCTAGCATGTAATTAAGCTGTGGAACTCCTTGCCACAGGATGTGCTAAAAGCCCCCTTTAATGCCTTTAAAAGAGGATTGGACAGATTTCTAGAAGGTTCATCACAGGTTATACACCATGATGGGTATATGCAACCTCCTGTATTGGAAAAGATACCCTGAGGAGATAGGGAATGATATCAGCAATGGCCCCTTGTCCCAGATAAGCCAGGGATTATAGGGTTAACACCCAAGGTCTTTGCAAGGGGCCAGGCTAGGAAAAGGTTAGCACAGGTGCAGATGGGTGTGGCTGATGAATTAAAGCCTGCCCACTGATTGGCTGGCCTCAGTATAAAGCTGGAGGCAGGAGCTGGAGAAAAGAGGCTGGATAGGTGCTGGAGGATGGTACCTGGGAAGGTGCTGGAGGAAGGACCTTCGTAGGTGTAGGATGGATGGACTGACTGCTGGCTGTGATGGAGTGCTGGATGACTGCCCGAAGGACTGAGGAACTGGCTAAGGTAAGGTTGTTTTGGGAGACCATTGAAATTGTATGTCTGCCACCCCCCTGGAGCCACCAAGTGGAGAAGGCAGTTATGGCTTAGGCAAGCTAACTGCCTATTGTTTGGTGGTGGGGTTTGTTGGTGTTAGACATAAGATAGTTTTGGAGCTAAGCCAGTGATGCGGGCAGTCTGGAGGAGGCTGACCAGTCAGTGATCCCAAGCGAAGCTGCTGGAAGAGAGGAGGCCCAGTGGGTGACTGAACCCCCTCCCTCTTGCCTATCTCTGAGGCTGCTCTGTGGGGAAACTAGTTAGCCAAGTGTGGAAATTGGGGCCCTTGGGGAGGCCCGGCAGGGAATTTGGCGGAACACCTCCTGGTTTAGAAGTAGGATATCTCTGAATGCCAGAAGCAATGGGGTAGCAATTGGAAGCCAGGGTGTCTTATGAAAGTGGTTGGCAGCCACCACTGTGAGTGGGAAGCAACAGGAAGTGCAGTACCTGCTGGCTGGGCATTTCCAGCAGCTGCAGTGAGCTCTCCCAGAAGCGACATCACTTGACTTCATCACACTGCACAATGTCACATGCTGTCATACTGTTGCTGCCTGGGGTATGTTGAACAGCTTACAGGTATCTTGTTACCTTGTGTGCTCCCCGATACAGGAAGGTGGGCTAGATGGGTTTTTGGTCTGATCCAGTGGGCTTCTTCTTACGTCCTTAAGTAAAGATCATGGAACATCTTGCCAAATGACATTTGCCTGGCCCTGTGGTGCTTCCATTCCTAAAGATCTTGCATATGATCAAAGTATTTCAGGCAGGAAGTAATTTCAGGCAGGAAGTGTGGTCTGGAGGTTGAGCTGTTGCCTTTGCCTGAAGATGCTAAGCAGGATCAGCCTTGGATTGGCCTTGGATGGGAGACTGGAAGTCACTGACAGAGCTTGTGGAGGAATGGGAGGAATCAGCTGACAAAAGAACTGGCCAAGGTGTGATCTGTAGTGCACTGTGAAGGCTCAGAAGGTGCAAGAGTACAGCCAGGATCATGACCACACATTGAAAGGGAAACATCTGAAGAAATTGAGGGTTCTGTGAATGGTACATAGAACAATAATTGTAAGAACCCCAATTGAAAAATGGGGTTTATGAACAGCCTGCCCATGTAAACCGCCTTGAGTCCAGTGAAATCTGGAGAAAGGCGGTATAAAAATACATCAAATAAATAAATATTTCTAAAATCTCTGGACTGGGAATGGACAGAAGTGCAGGACCTTTTGTGGTTCCCAGTTCTGCACAGGACCAATTAGGCTTAGCTGCTTGTACTAGAGCAGTGCAGAGCTTTTATGGATTGGGCGTATCATCTACAGAACTTTAGTTGAACTCAGCTACTTCTAAATTACAGCAGTAGAAAATACACGATGCTAGAATTCTCTCAACTGGTGAATACTTGCACCACTTCAACATATCCCAAACGATGCTGTTCAGTTTGATGCATCATTGAAGCCATGAATCAGTTTTTATGGCTAGGTTATACACCCCTGAAGATAAGGGTTTGGAGTGGACACATTAACCTAATGGGGCAAACTGTGCTTCTGTAACATAACACAAATTAAAGCTCCCATCTTTTAATAACCATCTTCTGTTTGGGTAGGAGTCATCTCACAGGTTGTTAAGCCTCAAGAACCTGTAAATGAAGAAGTGTAGTGAAATATATTCCCCTCCAGTGTGGTCTTAAGGGTCAAGCTTGTATGTCCACACGCACACAGTCCTAACCTGGAGTTAGGCCTGCAAAGTTTGGCTGCATCCATGAAGTGAGTTTGGACCACTCTCAGAGTCAGGGAAGATGGTGTTTGTCTGTGTGGTGGCCTCTTTGACTCTGAGAGTCAAAGAGAGTCTTAAGACTCTGAGAGTCTTAAACATACTTTAAGGTGTCCCTTGTGTCAGCCAAACTTTGCTGGCCTAACTGTGCCAACCTAACTCCAGGTTAGGATTGCACCCTGAATAGAAGATTTACAGCCTAACCCACAGCCTACAGCAGTGATGGCAAACCTTTTGGGCTCGCATGTCAAAACTTCGGAAAATGCTTAACTTGAGTCTGCTGGTGTGTCAACCCCCCTCCAAAACAAGAGTGAAACAATTCTTGATATTCATTTATTTAAACAAAAAATAAAGTCCAATCATGTGTGGTGCTATGTATTATATAAAGAAACAACAAATACAAAAATGAGTTAAATAAACTTAGTTTTTGTCAGGTATTGGTGAATGCTGGTGTCACCCCAAATGCTGTGGTGTGTCATCTTTGACACACCATCACTGGCCTACAGTGACCTGCACTGTTGTATTAGAAAAGGCAGGAGCCACCCCGAGGATAGGGAGTGGTATCAGCAAAGGCCCCTTATCCCAGATAAACCAGGGATTATAGGGTTAATCCCAGAAGGTATTTGCAAGCCTTGCACAGGTGCAGATGGGTGTGGCTGATGAATTAAAGCCTGCCCACTGATTGGCCTCAGTATATTGGCCTAGGTATAAAGCTAGGATGAGAGCTGGAGAGGGAACTGAAGGGATCTGACTGGGGAAAGTCCTAGTAAGGGAAGCTGAGCAGGTACTGGAGGATGGTACCTTGGTAAGGAGCTTGGTAGGTACTGGAGGATGGTACCTGGGATGCAGTGCTGGATGGATGGATTGCTGACTGCCTGAAGGACTGAGGAACTGGCTGAAAGACTGGAGAAGGGAAGCTGACTGTGGGAAACAGTTGCTTGGCTGCCACGCCCCTGGAACCACCAGTGGAGGAGGCAGTTGTAGCTGGGACAAGCTGACTGCCTATTGTTTGGTAGTGGGGTATTTTGAGCAAAGCCAGTGATGAGGGCAGTCTGGAGGAGGCTGGCCAGCCACTGATCCCAAACAAAAGCTGCTGAAAGAGAGGAGGCCCAGTGGGTGACTAAACCCCCTCCCTCTTGCCTATCTCTGAATCTGCTCTGTGGGGAAACCAGTTAGCCTAATGTGGGCATTGAGGTCCTAGGGGAGGCCCGGCAGGGAATTTGGCGGAACCTAACTTTAGGTTCTCTGTTGCAGGATGGGATTTGGCGGAACAACTGTACACAAGGTAGGTGCAGTCTAGAGAGCAACTTGGGGTACAGGGATATTTTTCGAGCCCCAGCCATCCTATGGGACTACTCAGATCTGTGTCAGTGATTTTGTTTGCATAAATCCGAGCAGCCCATGTAAGGCTGCTCAGGCCAGGGATGGGGCTTAGGAAGTGGCGTGTCCTGCTGTAGTCAGTCCCATTCCCCTCGGGGCCCCGATCTGCCTCCCAAACAGCCCTTTCCCAACCCAAAATGTTCCCTCCCTGCCTCCCTTAAGCCCTCCCACCTCTGTCTCCCACTGCTTGGACCAGCCTGCCTGGACCAGCCCAAACCTATCCTGTCTGGATGTGGCTTAGGTGTCTGGGCATTGGTGCGGGTCTCTGCGCCAGCCCAACTGGCTCTGGAGTAGTTACAAACATACTTTATGGCACATTCACAGGCCTCCTGTGTTGATGCAGGAGGCCTGCGCCAGCCTCTCGCCATGTTAGGATTGAGCCCTTAAAACAGATCAGTTATTTGTACAGGCAAAATGTCACTTAATAAATTGTTCCTTCATAACAGCCACATGGAGAAATCATGTTCAATGGGCATTTATTATGTACAACAAGCATGCAGAGGCAGATCTAAGGGAGGGCAAAGCTCTAAGTTTTGCAAGAAGCCTTACCTTGCAGTGGAAATCACTCCTCTCCTGCACCATTTTAGCCAATCCTCACAGAGAAAAGCAACATCTTGGTGTTGCTTACGGGCTACAGCAGCAAGGGAGAGGAGGGATTTACATGACAGGGTAAGGCTTCTTGCAACACTTAGAGCTTTGCCCTCCCTGTAGAAACGGCATCGCTTGGTCGCCTTCTTTATGGAAAATTTGCCATTTTGCCAACTCTTGTATATGCCGTAATCCGCCATCTATTTCCACAGGTGAACTTAAATCCTGTTCATTTCATGGTTGAAATCTTCACCCTAGCAAAACTTTTCTTGAACAAATCAGAGCCAAGATTTAAGGCAGATTCGCAATCCTAAATGCACCGAACTCATAAGTAAGCGAGGCATGCCTTGGATAGGGACCCCTGCGTTTAAATGCTTTGCCGAACAGCAGACCTTTGAGGCTGATTATGCCACCCTTTTACATTCAAGCTGTTATTATTCATGTTGCCTTTGACTCACTCATGTGAATAAGGGTTGCGAGATTAGGCCCTAGAAGTATTATACCGCGTAAATCGCTATTTGGTTGAAACTCCTGGGTCATTCTAGAAAACTGAGGCTGCATTATTCAATGCTGGAGAATGTACTAAAAATTGTATTAATGTCGCCCTTTGAACAAAGGCAAAGGACATATGAATGTTGCTCATGGTTTCTAAATACATAATGCACTTCGGGATAAGCTTCTGGGATTCCCTTAGCAGACTGATAGCTGTTTCTCAAGTAAAGTTTTTCACGGTTAATAAGGTGATAAGTTAACAAGTCAAAATAGCTTACTAGGCACCTTGCTAAGATTCTTGTGAAAAGGCAGGAAACGCCCCCCTCCGCTGACAAATTAATCAATAAATGCATAAAAGAAAATAAATATGAATCGTGACCCATACACGCCGCTAAAATTTAGTGCTGGGAGAGTTAAAACAGATAAAGGAAATACTTTTTTACCCAGCGGGTAATTAAGCTGTGGAACTCCTTGCCACAGGAGGTGGTGATGGCATCTGGCCTAGGTGCCTTTAAAAGGGGATTGGGCAGATTTCTGGAGGAAAAGTCCATTGTGGGCTATAGGCCATGATGGGTTGGGCAACCTCCTTACATTAATAGTAGGCTCCTTCAGAATGCCAGGTGCAAGGGAGTGGCAGCAGGATGCAGGCATCTTGTTGTCTACTGAACTCCCTTAGGCACCTGGTGGGCCACTGTGAAATACAGGAAGCTGGACTACATGGGCCTTTGGCCTGATCCAGCAGGGCTCTTATGTTCTTAAGGCCCAGACTGAGTTGCAAGTTATTATAGCTCCTTCCCCACGGACAGGATAGCAAATTCTGTTTTTTTTACATCAGATTTTGCCTCAGAACTTTATTTTAGTTTAAAATAACTAAAAATGAGAACTTGGAACGAGAACTTAGAATAAAAACATATTACACCTCTTACTGCCTTTCAAATCAGGAAATTTGTGGAAAAATAACAGCATTTTCAAACACCCCTCTGTATAGAGAACCTTTTAAAAAAATTTATTTTGCTTTCCAATAAATAAAACTGGGGTGAAAAATTTTCTTTTGCTTTGTAAACCGCTTGAACTTTTTAAAATTGAAAATAAGTATATAAATAGTCTTGAATAAATGTGAATAATAATGTGATTATTATGTGAATAAATGTGAATAATAAAATATGTGGAGTTTTAACACATGATGGAGAAAAACTTCTTGCACAGATTCAAGTAATTGAAATAGTATCACAAAAAAAGTATTTATCAAATGTCTGAGAAAATGCAAAGACATTCTGTCTGTGATTATCTGATGAGCTCTAGGGGGAAAGAACATTGTTATTTTCTTCATTAGCAAATCTGTGAGATTATCACAGACAATACGATATGGGACTTTGAGTAATCCGAATTTGCTGTATATACAAACATTGCCCTTTTTATGGGACCAAATTTGGTAATTAAGGACAGATGGTATAGTCCAGTGGTCTTCAAAATCCTCCCTGGGAGAAGACCACATAAGTGCTTGTGGGGGTGGGGCTTTAAGAGCTATGTGAACCCCAGGACCATACCACTGCCATTGTGGGGAGGGGGTGTCCCAAGCCTACCTTCCAACTGTGCTGGCTCACAGGAGGTGCGGGGAGCCCCAGGGAAGCTCCGCGAGGATCCCCAAACCTCTCTTTCGGTCAGTTTTCTGCAAATGCGTTTGGACCACTCTCGGAGTCAGGGAGGATGGTGCACGTCCAGTGGTGAAATTCAGCCACTTCTCACCAGTTCTGCAGAACCGGTTGCTAATTTATTGAAATACAAAAAGTAGTGCTGTAGTAAGAAGCAGTACAAAGAAAGGAGGACATAGAACCGGTTGTTAATTTATTTGAATCCCACCACTGTGCACGTCTGTGTGCTGGCCTCTCTGACTCCCACAGTGGTCCAAGCGTACATTATGGTGTCCCTTGGCTGGCCTAACTGTGCCGGCCTAACTTCAGGTTAGGATTGCATTCTTCCTCATTTATTATAACGATCCGTTTAAGTTGTTTTTATATACTTCATTTTTATGAAGTTAGGTGCCATGTAACTCGTAAGCTGAAAGGTAAGGCAGGAATGGAAAAATAAACTAAAGTGTGACTTGCCCTCTAGGTTTCCTTTCAACATCATGGACCCATCCAATCCATATCTTACAGTGGTCAATTCCCTTGGGGAGGCCCAGCAGGGAATTTGGCAGAATACGGACCCAGCTAATGGGCTGCCCAGGGATGGAGGAGGAGGCGGTGGCAGTCTTCCCCCTCTACGGTTTCCTCACCCCAGTGCACCACTCTGCTCCGCCCCCACACCAGCCTCTATTTCAGAGCCACAGGATGGCAGGGACAAGCAGGGGGGTGGAAACCGCTCCCCTCTTCTTGGCACAGCAAGGCGCCTTGTCGCTGCCCTCCTTTTGCCCCAGGAGCTTTTGCCCCTGCGGACATAATGGTAGGTCCACGACTGGCTGGTGCAGATCTGAGTAGCCACATTGGGCAGTCTGCGGTTCAACAGGAAGTAAGGGAATTAATATTCCCTGACTTCAAGGAGATCTCTGGCTGCCTCCCTGCTCCCACAGGATACAACGGTAGCTATTTCAGCACCACTGTCCTGCAGCACACGGGCAGCCCCACCAGGCTTGGACTGCCTGTTAGTGTGATTGGGATCATTGCCCAAGAATCAATTCACACTGCCGGGTTTTGCCATGTTAGTGTGCATGTCTATGTGAAACACAATTGCATGGACCCCGCAGAACACAGGAAGAGCAGGCACCCAACCCTGCGACTGCAGTTGCACTTTTTGTGGCAGCTGGGACCGCCGCAGGTGCACTCCTTCCCATCTCAAGCACCTGCCTCCATGCAGTGCCATGCACCCACGCGCAACTTGGCGCAGACCTTCATCCACATAAATCAGACGCATGTTTCAAATTGCCATGAACTTCAGCGTCCTTTTTGTCAGAGTGGCATAAAATTAGGTGTGGTTAAAGCAGCTTCAAAGAGGTTCACTTTTCCTGTTGTGCACAGGATTGGGTCCTTTGACTGCAATCAAAGCACCATTCTGCCTAGAAACATTTGGCTCAGAAAAAGGAGTGTTGTGTTTGGTGTTTATTATAGATGCAATGCCTTGTTTGTGCAATTCACAAACAAGGTACTCCAGAGCGCTAGCCCCGATTCCAATTCAATGAGATTCACAGCAAAGCTTAGACATATTTACTTAGAAAAAAGCTCCATTACATTCAATGGAATTTGCTCCCAGGTAAATGTGCACTGCAATCCAGGGGCCCAATCCTGTCTAACTTTTCAGTGCCACTGCAGCCCTGCCAGTGGGGCATGCGCTGCATCCTGTGGTGATGGTGGTGGTGGTGGACGAAATCGCAGGGGTCTCCTCAAAGAAAGGGAACATTTGCTCCCTCATCTCAGGGCTGCATTGGTGCCAGAAATGTGGATAGTATTCAGCCCTTAATCTACTGCGAAGCAAGTCACAATTCCATGCACGGTGGCAGTAAGACCCCCTGAAAAGTGTGGGACTTATGTCTAACTATGCGCGGGCAGGATCATGCTGTAAGAGGTGTATAGTTAGCATCCTACCCTCTGTTCTTGCCCATCCTTGCAGTTTTCAAAATATTTGGTAATTGTCCTGCTAGATGCACAAAGGGTTAATTTTTTTCTTCCCGTCCAAAAGTACGCATTTAATATGTGAGCATATTTGGTGTTCATTGACAGAGCAACAATAGGAATGATCTTGCTTTATGTACCAGTTACAAGGTTTAATATCATTATACTGCATGCAATATTAGTTTTTATTAGTCGCCATTAACAAGATGCTTTCTACTCCGATTCTCATTTACTTGTTCAGTGCAAAAAAATTATCTTTGCCAAAGAGAAAAACACATCTTCAAGTGTCAGCTATATTAAATTAAAGAACTGTTTACCCTTCCTAAGGAAAGCATATGTATCTAAATAGGCATCTTTTACCGTTTGCATAGTAGATTGGAAATTAGCATTTTTGTTCATTTTCCTGTGTATGCACAGTGCCTGGAAGAGTAATACTCCATGCATATCAGATCAGCCAGCCTACAATTTTTGCGCAATATATTATTTGGCAATCTAAAATTTGTAATTTGCATGAAATTGCTTAATTAAAATACAGTCACTCAGGGTATTAATTTCTCTGTCTGCCAGTTCAATGTACTAAAGGCGGGCTACAGAAAATGTGAAATCCTGTCAGATAGAACAGTAAAATATTATCCGACACCCCCACACACACATACACACGCGCGCGCGCGCGCGCGGACCAAATCCACTTCTGGCAACAAAATGACAGCGCGATCATGCGTTTGCCCTGATTCCGGGTTCAAATGCGAGCTCGCGTTGACATTGAGACCGACAAGGAAAATAGCAAGTCTGGCTTTTTGCCAATAAATCCTTCTCGCCCTCCCCCTTTATTTCTTCTCTCGACTCGCAAAACAGTAGCAAGGGAAGAAGAAGAAAAAACACGATCTCTCCCCTTTCTTTAAGCAAGTCTCTTTCGGCAGCTTGATCTCTCTCTCTCTCTCTCTCTCTTCAAGATTTGGAAATCAGCAGCCCTCCGGGTACACGATCCAATCAATCAGCCCTTCCCAATTGTCAAGACAACAGTTCCTAATTACGGCCCAGCTTCCCCCCCCCATAAATAGCTCGGCATTTTTCATAAATAGATCATTCTGTAATTGATCCAGCCAACCCTACGTTTCCAAAGGGGTTAAGAGGCCCGTTTTTCCTGCCCAGGTGACGAGGCAACTTTTCGCCAAAGCCCCGCAAATCAGCTTTCCTGACTTGGGATAGGAGCAAGTGAGAGCGAGTGCGAGTATGATTTGCGGGGGGGGGGGATGCAGAGGAAGCAACTCCTGGCAGGGAAACCTCGGGATCGAATGTGGGGGGCTTGATTTGTTGCCTGCTGGAAGGCGGCGGCGGCGGGAAACGTCGCCAAGCCAAGCCGCCGCTTGGCAGCAGCGCGGCCGCGTCGACTTTCGCTCGTCCATCGCAGGAACTCGGTGCGTGCCAAGAAGCAAAAGTGAAAGTCGGTGCCAAGCGCAGGCGGCACCCAGGAGCCCGTCTGGCATGCGCACGCGGGGAAACGGGGCTGCCGCCGCTGCAGGCAAGCCGAGCAGAAACGGGGAATCACCCGGCCGGGGCTTTCCTCTGGCAAATCGATGCCTCGCGTGTCGGAAGCAGGCGTGGATTTCGGCTCGCCGCCGGCTGGGGGTGGGGGAATGCCCCGGCTCCAGGCGCCGCTGTTTCGAGAGCGCACAAAATCCGCCTCCCCTTCCCCCCCCACCCTAAGCAGAGGCATGGCTGCATCTGACGACACGGGGCGGGGGGAGGGACGCGTGCTTCGGGAAACTCCCGCCCCAGGAAATGTGCAGTCCGAGCTTGCCCGCCTCCGTGGGGCTTACTCCCGAGAAAGCGCATGCAGGAGCGCAGCCTTGGGGGACGCCGCGGAAGGGAGCGCTGCGCCGGCGAGCCGCTGTGCTTGGGGATCGCCGCCCGCCTGGGACCGCTCCGACGCGGGGAGCGCGTCGTCGCAGCGCGGGGCAATCCCGCCGCTGAGTTTAGGAACCAACTCCCCCCGCCTCACCCGCGGGTCAGCCTCTGTGAAGCAAGTGAGGGGGGCAAACAACCCCCCCAAAAGGTAGCGAGCCCTCCTAGCAGAAAACACACGATCCCCCGGAAACACGCCACGCGTGCACACGTGCGCACACACGCAGACGCGGGACCGACTCCGGCGGTCGCCTCGATCCCGTTTCTCAGTACTCCGAGCTCTCGTCTACTCGAAAGTCGGTCCCGTTGTGTTCAATGGGGCTTATCTTCAGGAAAGCGTGTACAGGAATCGCAGCCTGCGCGGGGGGGGGGGGGGGGCTTTCTGCGGCGACCTCCTGCCTTGGCCCGACGAAGTTGCGCCCACGTGGAGGGGGAACTTTTCCACGAACAGGGTGCTTTGGTGGGAGGGGGGCGGTCGGACTCCTGGGCCGGTCCATTCCCAGGCGAGG
>JAJKFI010000135.1:2168412-2190912 GCA_029204185.1 Lerista edwardsae | reverse complement strand
GTTGCTAGGCAGATTCTAGCATCAGCCACGCCCATCAGCACCTGTGCTGGCCTCATCAGCCTACAGCTGTGCTCCCTAGGCTTGAGTTCTGGGATTAACCCCATAATCCCTGGTTTATCTGGGACAAGGGGCTATTGCTGATACCACTCCCTATCCTCGGGGTATCTCCTGTCTTTTCCAATACAATCACATCTTGATGTTGAAGATATTTTCCAGAAATTAAAAGAGACTGCTTTTCCAATTAGAAATAATACTGTGACTGCATCTGCTAACACTATATCGTCTGTATCATCTACCGTGTACTCTTTTAAAGCATTTAAAATTAATAAACATGAGAACTTGGATTGAGAATGTAGAATAAAAAGACATAACACTGCAATTTGCCATTTTAATCAATAAATTTTGGAAAAAATCACCCCCAAAACGACACCCCTACTCATGAGTAAATGCACGCATGTGTTTGTTTTACTTTCCATAGGCGTCCTTCTCAAGTGTTTATTGGGGCCTGCGTTCATCGGATCAGGTCCATGCTGGTTGGGTTCCTTTCAGCCTGCCCTTGCCTACCCATGAGTAAACACATGCGATTCTTGCACTTTCCATAGGCCTCAATACATTTTCGTTGTCAGCCAACAGATTGTCAGTTTTTGTTTCACGGCCCACCAACAATCAGGTTGGGACCCACTGGCGGGTCACAACCCACAGTTTGGGAAACTGAAATAATGCATCCCTATTGCAGATTAACTAATGGTTTCATTCTTAAAAACATTTTGTAAATTGATTTATAAAGCACTACGGATAAAAATTGCCACTCTAAACTTGGGAGTTCATTCTTAAGGTCAGGTAGCATGAGCTTGGGTATTATGATTTAATCCTGAAAACATTATATCACTGTTATATTTATTTAGTTTTATTTACTGTATTTTTATCTCACTTTTCTCCCCATATGGGGAGATTAGACTTGTATACCTAGAGTCAGGGTAATTTAAGTTTGGCACAAGTGTTTTCAGAGTCAGTTTCACAACCTCAAACAAATCTGTACTGGACTTTAAACACACACACACACACACACCTTGGAGTAAAATGCAGTAAATACACAGAATGTTTTCACAATCATGGATAACGTGTATTAGAACCATTGATCCATCAAACACACACCCTTTGTAAGCATGTAAAATGATAACCATGTTACCACCCATAATATTTTATACTCGCACTTGCAATTTCCTGTTTTCAGTGATGTCCCCGGAGCAGGGCAAAGTGCTTTTTCAGGCGCCTAAAGTGGCCCCTCCCCTTGCCTTCGGAGCCATTTGTGGCTGCGAGAGCAAAGTGGAGGCCTCTCACATGCAAATGGCTCTGAAAGCAAGGGGGAGGGAACGCTTTATATGTGCATTTAGGTGCCCCCCCAAACTTAGCGCTTTGCTCTTCCCCTCTGGAAGCGCCCACTGTCTGGTTCCTCTCTATCATTTTTTTAAAAAATTGCCATGGCTAACTTTTGAGTTCTGACATTTTTACTCATTATATATCATTTCTCAGTGTAAGCATGGCATTGTTTCTTTGTAATTCTCACATTCCTGTTTTGTTCTGAATATATCATGCTGATTAAAAAAAAAAAGAGTCCAAGTAAAACTTATTCATTCAAATTTCATTCATTCATTTATAAAACTGATTTTTTCTTTGGCCAACAAAAAAAATCATCTGTACTAAAATATCATATATCTGTAAAATATATTATGTGGGTCTCCTATTGAAAAGTTTGAAGACCTCTGGCTTACCCCCAATACATAGATTTTTAGAATAGATTGGAGAAAATTCCCGTCACATGTAAAGAGAAACTCCTGAACAAATAATTGTAATTGGACCAGGGCTGGCTTTAAGCCAATGTGACCAATGTTGTCACATTCAGGGGCCCCCGCACCAGCAAGGTGAGCATATTGCCTGTGGCTGCAGCTGGGATCTCTATGGGCTGTAAGTCTGTGGGGTGAGCAGAGCAGCTTTACCTTGGTCTCTTCCACCTGCCTCTGAAAGCCCAAAATGGCCACCTGGAAGCAGTTGGCGGGGATGTAATGATATCACCACCAACTATTTCCGCATGCCATGCTTGGCACGTGGCACGAACAGCGCTCTTCTTGGTGAGTGGGGGCTCCGCAGGGAGGGTTGGGGGCAGTGGTGTCATCTACAAATGAGGAATGGGTACGCTGGGCGGGACTTAGGCGGGACTTCCGCTTGATTGGCAGCCCGTCCGCTGCGTTCCGCGGCTGCCCTGGCCTCGGGGGGGGGGCTGCCCCTGGTTTGCGCACCCCACCGCTGCTTGCTTAGGCACCGGCGTGCCCCCCACCTGTTTCCCCCGGCGAGCAGGCATCCCCCCGAGGCCAGGGCAGCGCAGAACGGGACGGACGGGCAGCCAATCACGCGGAAGTCCCGCCCAAGTCCTGCCCAGCATTCCCGTTCTTCATTTGTAGATGACATCACTGGTTGGGGCCCCACAGGAATGCCCCACAATGGGCCCCGCTGCTGCTAGAGCGGGCCCTGAATTGGACTATTAAATTTTGTAACTATATTTGAGAAAATACAAACATAGGACACACGGGAAGAATGGTGACGACTAATTGCATACCCAGAAAAATCCTGTTGTGTGTCTTCGTTAGCCACTTCATGGTGCAATTTATGATGTTGTGCAGGAATTTGTATAGGCTTTTGTTGAAAAGTAGGATACAAAAATGCCAGAGGTAACCCCAGCAGTGACTGGGGCATGGAATCTCCAGGGGGGGGATGGGACAGCTGCACTCGGAAAGATCAAAGTAAAATATCCCTTCGTTCTAATACTGTAATTTAACAACAGAATGCTTCCACATACTTGATGAAGAATCCATCTGGGATCTCTTCTCCTTTGCCTCAAACTATCTTCATATGCTGGAGCAGGAATCTCCAAAGCAGCTGCAGTACAAGACTCTCTGCAATGCGCTGCCCGGACACAGTGGAATCACTTACTTAAGATTAGACTCTGGCTTGTGGAGTTTCTGGGGTATGAATCTTTTCCTTTGCAGTTTTGGACAAACTGGAAGTCACTGTAGACATGGGGAACAAACCCTTTTAGATAGCACTTTTACAGCCCAAGCCAAGGCATGTCTACTCAGGAGTAAGTCCCATTATAGCCAATAGTTCTTACTCCCAGGAAAGTGTGAATAGGATTGCAATAACTATATCAAAAATCCAGCCTAACCTTCAGATATCCTGCATGTGGCTTGACCTTATAACCTCATAAAGGTAAAGGTTTCCCTGCAACCGAATGATCTAGTCATGACCGACTGTAGGGGGCGGTGCTCATCTCCGTTTCTAAGCTGAAAAGCCGGCATTTGTCCAAGGACAAGCTTCATGTGGCCGGTATAACTATATGCTGTAGTGCATGGAACGCCGTTACCTTCCCACCGAAGTGGTACCTATTTATCTACTTGCATTTTTAGGTGCTTTCGAACTATTAAGTTGGCAGGAGCTGGGACAAGCAATGGGAGCTCACTCCATTGCGTGGTCTCGAACTGCCAGCCTTCTGGTCAACAAGCTCAGCTCAGCGGTTTAACCCGCAGCGCCACCACGTCCCTCATATAACCTCATAGGGTTCAACAAAGGTCAGGTACCATAAGGAATTGTTTCCTAAACCTCCAAGCCACTAGCCAGGGGTGTCAAACTCTTTTCATACAGCAGGCTGATAGGGTTAATGGCACCTGCTATTGGCCAGTTTTGTACACCATATTTGCATAACAGAGACAATGACTAGCAGAGTAGCTACAGTAGATTTCTCTGCTTTCCCCAGAGGAAGAAGTTCTGTACATCTGATGAAACCAATATTTTTGTAGTTACACCCATGCAAACCTGCATATAAGTTAACTTTTTTTGAGCGTTCGACCATTAACTGTGTTCTTTGATGCTGTTCCTGTCTTTGCTTGTGCAGACAAGTAAAACAAACAATTTCCCTAAATTCAGGCTGTCTGTACTGGCATGAATGTGCAGGATCCAAAACTCACCCATCCACTGTTTATGTCTGTTTGTTTACATTTCTGGCCTGAGAGCAGGGAATAAGGGGAAGGTTGAGAGAGCTCAGCACCCAAAGAGAGTTGGGTCTAAGGCTGTGCCAAGAACCAGAGCTCTTCAAACATTGTTGGAAGGGACAATTTTGGAAGCCATCCGTAAAAAGATGGTAGCCTGGAGCTGAGCAGTTCAGGGGAGAGGGCTTGAGAGATTGTGCAGAACTGGTTAAAGAGGGAGCTCTAAACTCATTCAAAATGTTTTCCCTGGTTCCCATAACACTGGGCAGACACACTTCAATCCTATTTCAAAAGCTATCTCTTTTAAGATTACCCATGTCCGCTAATGGAATCGGAATCCATGAATCAATAGTATTTATATACCACTTTTCAACACAAAGTTCACAAAGCGGTTTACAGACAAATAGTAATCATAAAGTTAAATGGTTCCCTGTCCGAAAGGGCTCACAATCTAAAAAAAATGCAGAGCACCACCAGCAACAGCCACTAGAAAAGACGCTGCGCAGGGGTGAATAGGGATAATTATTCTCCTCCTGCTAAATAAAAAAGGAACACAACTTGAAAAAGTGCCTCTTGCCCAGTTAGCAGGGGTTTACTCCCCTGGTAAATTGTTTCCCACCCTCCAAAGGGCCTGATGAGGAGAATTGGGTCTCACTTTATTTTTGAATGTTCTCTGTGTTCATGTTAGATGTTTAATGTCTTCAAAAAATTTTTAATGTTTTACTTTTTGTTGTCACATTGTGCTTTTATGTTCTCTGCTTCGGTATGGGAAAAGTGGGGTATAGATTGGATTAGAAAAGAGAGACAGACAGAGCTAATTTTAGCTGACATTTTGAGTTTCTTATTCTTTCACATTTTCACAAGAGCAATGTTGCAGTTTCCTGCACATCTTTAAGGTGTCTGCAGTATTCATGGTTTCATTTTGAAAGCTCACTATAGACTAGGATTTGCAGAGATTTGTATTAAATAAAAGGGAATACTTAATACTGAGCTATCACAGTGAGCCAAAATAACCTGTGTTCTTCATGTCTGAATATTTTAAAGCAACTCTTACTTTTACAATATATCTCAGATTACGTTATTACTTTGGACTTAGATTTTCCATTTATTTATTTTACTAAGACCTTTTTTCTTCTTTTTATATATTAAAAAAAAGTTATGTAGCTTTTCAAGACTCAAGGAAGGCCTACAGTATGTCATAATAAGGAGCCAGGTTCTATAGAGTATAACCTATATATTTTGTCTACATGTGCGTGTACAAAGACACAGAAATGTGCGCAGTTGTTTGCATATAGAGACAGGTTTCTGCAATACTACTGTAAAATAACACAATTTTAAATTGCTGATCAAAATGTTTAAAATAATCTGACATGTAAATATTATTTTATGTTTTTACAGAATGCGTCTGCTAACACCAATTTGTCATGTTCCTGCCATTAAATTTTTCTCCCCTCTTTTGCATAACTTTTTCCATCTCTGTCTCATCTCTGTAGTGGCTTTGTGTGATAGTGGAGTGGAGAGCTGAATCCATCCACTGCATCCCGCTCCAATTCTACAAGTACTCTCAGGTGGCATGCATACCTGGTTACATTTGCATTAAATCTACACTGTGACAAACAATGGTATTCCTATTATTGGTTTTCTGTTTCATTCATTCATTCATTCATTCATTCATTTATATAAGTTATAGATTTGTACTGGAAAAGGCAGGAGTCACCCCCAGGAGTGAGGGAATGGTATCAGCAGTGGCCTCTTGTCCATATCAGCCGGGGATTACAGGGTTAACCCCCAAGGTCTTTGCCTGCAGCAGGAACACAGCTGCAGGCTGATGAAGGCCCTGGCTAGGAAGGGAGGTTAGCACAGGTGCAGATGGGTGTGGCTGATGAGCTAGAGCCTGCCTAGCAACAGACATGGATTGGCTTGCCTCAGTATAAAGTTGGAGGCAGGACCTGCAGTAAGGGCTGGGTAGGTGATGGAGGAAAGCACCAGGTAGGTGCAGCACAGGGCAGGTGTAGGAAGGAAGGATTGACTGATTGATGGATTGCTGGATGGACTGACTGACTGTGACTGAAGGACTGTTGGATGGACTGACTGGATACTTGGTTATTGGAACAATGAGTGGGGTTTTCTGGTGCCAAGTTAGACTTAGGGTATCTTGAGCTAAGCCGGTGATGAGGGCAGTCTGGAGGAGGCTGGCCAGCTGGTGAATCCAAACAAGGCTGCTGGAAGAGAGGAGAACCAGTGGGTGAAGGAACCCCCTCCCTCTTGCCTATCTCTGAGGCTGCTGAAAGGGGAAACTAGTCAGCCTAGAGTGTGAGCATTCCCAGCAGGGAATTTGGCGGAACAGTAATTTTATACCGCCTTTTTCCAGATTTCTCAAGACGCATTTTATCCGGCTTGTTTTTCGTATGATTCCTTCTGTTACACAATAAAATTATATTTAAGGTATAATTCAGATACAGTAACCATAACCTTCAATTGTCTCACACACACATGCGCACAAATGTGGCCCTAGCATAAACAACATGACAGGCATTCACAGGACAGTTTGCAAAATAAAATTGTCAAGATAATGCCCTGCACTAGTTAGACACCAAAAGTTCTATTTGGGGGGGGGGCACTCAGGATTCCATCCCAGCCCCTTATCAAAATTGCTCCTGACTGCCAATAATATAATGTGTGGAGGTGAAGTCTTTTGGGAAAAACAAGAATGATCTAAAGTGTTACATAAAAAGGTAAAGGTTTCCCCATGACCGAATGGTCTAGTCGTGACCGACTGTAGGGGGCGGTGCTCATCTCTGTTTCTAAGCCGCAGAGCCGGCGTTTGTCCAAGGACAAGCTTCTGTGGTCATGTGGCCGGCATGACTCTACGCCGTAGTGCACGGAACGTCGTTCCCTTCCCACCGAAGTGGTCCCTATTTAACTACTTGCATTTTTAGGTGCTTTTGAACTGCTAGGTTGGCAGGAACTGAGACAAACAACGGAAGCTCACTCCGTCGCGCAGTCTTGAACTCCCAACCTTCCGGTCAGAAAGCTCAACAGCAGCAGTTTTACCCGCTGCACCACCATGCCCCAAAATGCTACATACCCCCTATCATTTATAACCTTGTTAACTGGGCATCACCTTTCAAAGCAGTATACTCTTATATTCGGCAGGCGGAGTACAAGTCTCCCTCTTCACCCCAGAATCTTTCCCAGTGGCTGTTGTTGATGTCTCTTCTGTTGTTGTTGTTGTTGTTGTTGTTGTTTTAGACTGTGAGCCCTTTGACACAGGGAACCATTTTGGGACTTACAGGCGAATCCATTGGAGCAGGCAGGCCAGCAGACCTCCGCTGCATCCTAATGCAGGCTGGGAGACAGCTGGAGCTTGCCACAGGGCAAGGCGATATTTTCCCTTGCCCCGGAGTAAGCCCCAGCCAGCCCTATGGGGCTGCTAGGATCTGGGCCAGCAAAATCACTTGCACAACTCCAAGCACGCGGATCAGGCCCGGGGACGTGCGTTAGAATCCAGCCCAATGGCAGTTCCGTGCTCCACCCCCATTCCCAGGCCGGCCGGCTGGCCCACAGGCCCTTCCTCCACACCTCCTGCCTTCCTCCTGCCCTGCGCTGACTGTATGTGGCTAGCATGGGGCTGGCTTACCTGGTTGGCTCCATGGAGTGGCTGGGCAGTGCAAGCCCCTGCACTGGCCCAGTGCTTTCTGCACGGTCACAGATGCGCCTTAGACAGCGATGGGATCTACAAACGACCTGGGGGAATGCTAGGCGGGACGTAGGCGGGACATCCGGGTGATTGGCAGCCCGTCTGCGGCGATCCGCAGCTGCCCTGGCCTCGGGGGGGGGTCTCCTGCTCGCTGCGGAGGACGGGTGAGGGTCACGCCGTGTGCCTGGGCGAGCAGCGGTGGGGCGCGCTAACCGGGGGCAGCCCCCCCGGCCAGGACAGCTGCAGAATGCTGCGGACGGGCAGCCAATCACACGGAAGCCCCGCGTAAGTCCCGCCCAGCGTTCCCCCAGGTCGTTGGTAGATCCCGTCACTGGCCTTAGAGCACGTTTGCAACAGCTCGATGTTGATACAAACCACATACATCAGCCCAAGGGCGCATTAGGATCGGACCATTATTTTACCATGCAAACCACTTTGTGAACTATTCATGTTAAGAAGTAGTACATATATTATTAGTAGTATTATTAGTATTGGTATTAGTATTTATTATAAACACAGTAGCAGTGAAGCATTTCTGATACACATGTGCACATGCACACACTCATCCAGGTTGATTAGAAACATCAGTTTAGCCTTTTTGATAATTCTTTACATTGCCAAATTTTTCCTCTCCAATAATTAATCAATCTATCCATGTTTGTGGCAGGAATGGGGTGCATGAGCACTGCACCCTACAGGCACTTTTTCAAGGGGTGCTCCTCTTATATATAAGAGGTGCTCCTCTTATATTATTATTATTAGTTTGTAAACCGCTTTGTGAACTTTATGTTGATATTATTGATTTTCAAGTGTGTGCTTTTACACAGTATCTTGTCCTAATCTTGCTATCTGTCAGGGATGTTTCATGGTTGTGCAATTGCTGCACTCCAAGAATGCCAATTTGCATTTCAAGAGTGTCATTTTATTATGTTACAATGACAGGATTTCCTGCTTGACGATGTCACTTCCTGCCACAACATCACTTAGGTTAATGATATCACTCCCGGTGGGTCCTAACATAAGTGCCATTCTGAAAAGTGGGCATCGGTCTGAAAAGTTTGAATACCACTGCTATAGAGCAGGGCTGTAAAGTTCATTTCATATAGAGGGCTGAATATCATTCATGGCACCAGTTGAGGGCCAGAAGCGACATCATTGAGCAGGAAGTGACATCATTAAGCAGATGATGACATCATTAAGCAGATGAAGCACTTTGTTCTTGCATAGAAATTCATTAGCGGCAAAGGAGAGAGAACATGCAAATCTTGTTCATAATTTTTTTTTTGGATCTGTTTTTAATAGACCACAAGAATTGTGAGAATAAAAGGAGGGGAAAGAACCATGTGCACAGTCCTTGGAAGAAGGGTGCTGTGTAAATGTGCCAAATAATGAATAAAATACGGTTGATCCACTGTTTTTTCTTCTTCTTAGTGCTGTATCACAATCTTTAAGTGCTGTATTTCTGTCTTTGATGTTGTAAAACTGGTTAATGCAAACTAGAAAAATCTTATCTTAGGCCCAATATCTTACTTTACCTTCAATATTTTGACAAGTTCCTTTAAAAACTAGATCTGTGGCTGTCTTGTTTTCTGAGACGAGACCAATAGATCTTATCGCCATGGTGGAGCCTTTGAGTGTTGCGGCTGGCCTAAGCTGCTGTTTTGTTATTTTAGCCTGAACAACTGCAAGGGCAAAGAAAATGGGTGTCAGGATCCAAGGAAAGCTATCAAACAATGCTGTGTAAAAGCAGACGACATTCATTATTTGCGGATTTCTTCTGTTGCAAGAAGACAGTCTGAACATAACGCTAAATCCAGTGGCGTTATTCACCCGGTACACTGGGCGGGACTTACCTTTGAGCGGCAGTCTGCCCGTTCCGTCACGCCGCGTTCCGCCGCGTTCCTGCCCGCTGGGGCAGGCGGGAAAGCGGCGGAACGCGGTGTGACGCAATGGGCGGACTGCTGCTCAAAGGTAAGTCCCGCCCAGCGTACCGGGTGAATAATGCCACTGGCTAAAACTATTTATAAAACAAATTTGTTTATAAAATGAGCTGTGGTCTGTTTATAAAATGAGCTTTTGGGGACATTAACAGATCGCTATGGCCGTGGCCAGTTGACTAGTAAATGTCAGCAAATGGCTCATAATTTTTGAGTGGAAGAGTATAAGGCAAGGCTCTTCTTCCCCTGATCCGTCTTCCACTGCACTGCCAAGAGATTCCTGAGCCCCTCACTTTGACCCCTCAGGGCCCGATTCTGTGCAGCCTAGCGCCAGCGCTAAACCCTTGCTGGCACTGCAAAAAAGCCAGCCATAAGGCACTTCTAGTGCCAGCGGTAAGGGCCCTAGGCCTATGCACTAGTAGGAAAGCATCTAGTAGGAAAGCACTACTAGTAGGAAAGCACTAGTAGGAAAGCACTAGATCCAAGCATCTTGTTGTCTCATGCCTCCCTGGGACACCTGGTGGGGCCACTGTGAGATACAGGAAGCTGGACTAGATGGGCCTTTGGCCTGATCCAGCAGGGCTAAGAACATAAGAAGAGCCTGGAAAGTACAAGCCGGTCAGCCTAACGTCTGTTCCGGGTAAGATGGTGGAAAGCCTCATCAAAGATAAAATCCTAAAACACGTAGAGGAGGCTGTTCTTATGTTCTAATGAAACTGATGCCCTGCGGTGTGCTTGTTTGGTGCAGAGCAGCACTGGGCAGGCTGAGGGGCAGAGTGGTGGCTTCCACCGCTGTGTCCTCTCCTTGCATTCTGGCACGGAGGTTCTCAAATCTGCACTGGCAAAATGAGAAGGCCCGTTGCCAAGCTAGAACCCTTACCAGAGGGAAAGGCACACGTCTCCTTCTCCTGAGGAGTCTTCTATGGCTGCCATGGCGGCCCACAGCCATTTTGGCACCACTGCTCCTACAGGGGTTGGGCAGCTTAGGATTGAGCCACTTGGCTCCTTCCACTTTCTCCTGGTGCCTTCTCTCTTTTTGCCACTCCCTCAGCTCCTGGGCAGTTCCCCTCTCCGTTCCTTCCCGTGTTCCCCATTCCACCTCTTGCCTCCCTACCTTCCGCACTTGCCTGCACTCCCCACTGTGGGCTGCTACATCTCCCTCACCTTTTGTCTGCACCTTACTGTATTCCTTACTGACTGATACTGTTTATTCAGTATAGAACTGCTGCAGTTAGGCTGGTTTAACCCTTTGGAAAATGAGGCATGGAGTTGAGTTCCAAAGTCAGGTGGCAAATGTGTAAATGTAACACAGGCAGCGATGGGATCTACGAACGACCTGGGGGAATGCTGGGCGGGACTTAGGTGGGACATCCGGGTGATTGGCAGCCCGTCCGCAGTTATCTGCAGCTGCCCTGGCCTCGGGGGGGGGGGGGCTCCTGCTTGCAGCGGAGGACGGGTGAGAGTCACGCCAGGTGCCTGGGCAAGCAGCGGTGGGGCGCGCTAACCAGGGGCAGCCCCCCCCGAGGCCAGGACAGCTGCAGAATGCTGCGGACGGGCAGCCAATCATGCGGAAGCCCCGCGTAAGTCCCGCCCAGCGTTCCCCCAGGTCGTTTGTAGATCCCATCGCTGAACACAGGTGTCCTCATTAACAGGTTGCTACTATAGACAATAGTCCGTGTAAAGCGGGAACTATTTTGAATCATACTTCCCTTTGCTTCTGCACACACAATGTGGGTGGTAAGTGGAGAGTGTGGCAGTTAGTCTTTTGAGAAATAGTCTTTAGAACCTTAAAAATATCATTTTAAGTCTATAGACTTAAATATGCATAAAAAGTGTTTTCAGCATTGAGGAAAAATGGTTTTTAACAGTTACTCCATTTCCCAGGTTTTCTGAGGTATTGCATTAAATGAAAAATCTCAGTCAGTAGCTCTTGCATTTGCCTATTTCTGGTGTTAATTATCTTTTGTTTGCCCTTGATAATCCTGAGGATGGTATGCAGATAATGAAGGCTGCAGAATCACCTCAGAGTGGAAAAAACAATGGCATTGTCAATTTGGCATCACAACACTTTATAAATTATGAATGTTATCTACATTAAGGAGAATGGTAGACTTTTAAAATTACTTCCATGAATAGATTAAATTACAAGTATTATTACATTTCATTTTATTAAGTGCATCTTAGTAGTTATTAGAGCAAATGAACATGTTCTCTCAATTACATAATAACATTAGAACTAAAAATTATGCATCAACACTCGTGAATGCATAATGCAGCTTTGTATATTAATCACCCCAAACAATATTTTTCAGTTTACGTGGAGACAATTATTGCCTGTCCAACAATAGCATTGTTATTGGTTTATTAAAATTCACGAACTATCTTTCTAGATAAAAGCTTGCTTTTCTTTTTTGACTATTTCAGAAAAGGTTTCAGAAAAAAAATGCAAATCTTGTAACGATTCGATTTTAATCTAATTATACAAGGCAAATCTTATATATTATACTTTTAGATGTCTTTCAGAAAGTAGAGGTAATTTAAAAGTCTGCCTTTTATTTAGGTTTAACACAGATCCATTTTGAGGGCCATGTAGTTTATGTTTATAGCTGCCATCTTAAGAAACGTTGGCTAGACCATATTGCTTCTGCACTAAAATTCGAAACTTTCTGATTTTGTTTCTAATTTGATGACTCACAAAAAATGCTCATAAAAGAGCAAGCTTACAGGTAGGATGTTGATGGAACACTGGGATACACCGCATTACAACTATGCAAATATTTAGATGTTCATGCATTCAGAAGTTAGGGTGCTTTTTTGTCATCTAATATGCACTGAGAAATCCACTGATAAATCTAATGTCAATGGGACCAAAATGAGTAACAGGGTGAAAATGTGCAGTCTTTATAGTTTATTATTTTAGGAAATATTTTCTTTTAAAATAGTTAAAATTTCATGCTCATTTATGGCCCAATCTTATTTGGACATCTTGCCAACATCTCACACATACAAGGGCAGCATCTACTGTCAGCACAATCCTAAGTAAGGCCGACACAGTAAGGTCAACATAGCAGGGCTGTATCCTAAAGCCCATTAGGAGGTGGCAGCAGCAACATGCAGGACAAGGGGAGGTTTTCCCCTTGCACCCGCGTAAGCCCCGGTCGCCCCTATGGGCCTGCTCGGGTCTGGCAAAATAGTAGGTGCAGAGGAACATGGAAGGAGTAGTCCGAATCGGGGCCGCCCTAGCTGGGGACAGGGTTTAGGATTTGGCACTATGGCCATTCTGCATCACAACCCCCATCTCCGCCCACTGTGCCGCCCAGTTACGCCCCCGGAACGCCTCCGGAACACAGCATGCCATGTACGCAGTCCCTCCCCCTCCCCATTCTGAGCTGTGACAGCAGCAGGCAGGCACGTTCTGATTCGCTCCGACAGTGAGTGGGAGGAGCTGGTTACACAGCTTGTGTGGTGCCTACAATATCATTCTGCCCCTTGTAGCTACCGCTACCTCTGAGGGGACACCCCCTGCTAGCCTCTAGGAATGAAAAACATAGCCATAACCTCAGCCATGGGGAGATGCTCCAAGTATGTGGTGTCATACACCACATGACACAGGAAGGCCACAGCACCTTTCCTATCCCCCCATGAGTCACAGTTGTATCGGCAGCAAAGGGACAAAGGCAAGGAACTCTTTTGAGCGACCAAACGTTTTATTGAACTCTGTCAGAGACAGAGCAGCGTCTGAAGGGCTGTCATGAGGAAGAAGGGACAAATCTGTTCTCATCTGCCTTTGACAGTAGAACTAGGTCCAGTGGGGACAACCTGCAAGAGAGGAGATTCTGGTTGAACGTCAGGAAGAATTGCTTGACGATAAGGGCGGTATGACTGTGGAACAGATTGTTGAGGGAGGTGGTGGATTCTCCCTCACTGGAGACGTTCAAGCAGAGGCTCGAAAGGCACCTGCTGGAGATGCTCTAGGACAGTGATGGTGAACCTTTTTGGCTTGGCGTGTCAAAAATTCAGAAAATGCCTAACTTGACACTGCTGGTGTGTCACCCCCCCCCCCAAACAAAAGAGAAACAATCCTTTACATATTTATTTATTTTTAAAATACAGTCCAATCATGCGCGGTGCTATGTATGCCATGTATTATATAAACTAATGTCAAATACCAAATAATTTCATTACAAAAATGAAATACAAGTAAACCAAATTCAGTTGTCGTCAGGTGCTGGTGCACTCTGGTGTGTCAGCCAAAACATCATGGCGTGTCGCCTCTGACACACGTGTCATAGGTTCGCCATCACTGCTCTAGGAGGATTTCCTGCTACAGGCAAGGGGTCGGACTAGATGACCTTGTAGGTCCCTTCCAACTCTATGATTCTATGAAAGGGAAATGCATGCTATCTTTAATGCGTGTGAACATTGAAAGTTGTCCAAAGACAGCCAGTAACCTCGCCGGTGCCAGTGGGGTCCAGCTGCACAATTCGTAAGCCATGGAGTTTGCAAAGCCACTGGGGCCTGACTGGGAGGAGTAGGTTGGCAACTCCACCAAGCAGCAGCTGATCTCGTGCTACAGGCAGGCTGTTGGCTTCCCTTGAGATCTGCATGGTTTGCCTGTGGGACAGATTCCAGGAGGCATCAAAACGTGAGAAGATCAAGCACTGCCCAGTCCCAAGCTGCCTGGGCACCATGGGCACATGGCCACAGCTGCATCCAATGGGAGCCAGGCAGTCGCCAGAGGCACCTCGGGAGGATGTTCATCCCCTTCCTCCGGCTATTTTGCTGGCGCAGACCTAAGGGCCTCTGGGTCAGGCCACAGAGGTTAGGATCTGGGGGGGGGGGAAGGCCAGATCCTGTCCCACCCCTGCTCCACCCCTTCCCCCACTCAGTCCCGCCCTCCCAGAAACACCACATTGCTCATGGCAGCATCACTTGCTGGCCGCTGGCTCAGTATGAGTGCCTCCAGGTGCTCAGGACTTGTGCTGGGCTAGCGTCAGAGGCGTCATCCTACCGGAACGGGGCGGTACCCCATTCCGGTAGTTCCGGGGAGAGCGGGAACGGAGCAGCAGCACGCGGCAGACTGTGCTGTTTTTGCCCGCCCGCCCGCGCGCCTGGATCGCTCTGTAAGAGAGCTCTTCCGGGCTCAGGGAGGTGTTGACGGGCGCCGCAAGGGGGCGGGGAGCTACAGCTCACCCGTCCGTCCCTGCAGCGTTCCGGATCCTGGTGCCAGCAGCGTTCCGGTTGCTGGCGCCAGTGAATGACTTCACTGGCTAGCGCCATCAGTAAGGCTGTGAGTGCATTGCCTGCACTGGTGAGGATAGGATTGGTCCACCTTGTAACATGGGTTTTCCCTCCCCCACCCCACCCCCTTACCTTTGTGGGGTTTATTGTGCTTGCTTCCCCTGTTGGGGCGGTCTTGGGCTCCAGAATCTTCCTGGGCAGACTAAGAACATAAGAGCCCTGCTGGATCAGGCCAAAGGCCCATCTAGTCCAGCTTCCTGTATCTCACAGTGGCCCACCAGATGCCTCAGGGAGCTCAGTAGACAGCAAGATGCCTGCATCCTGCTGCCACTCCCTTGCACCTGGCATTTTGAAGTAGCCTACTATTAATATAAGGAGGTTGCACCACCAGTCATGGCCTATAGCCCACGATGGACTTTTCCTCCAAAAATCTGTCCAACCCCCTTTTAAAGCCATTTAGGGTAGATGCCATCACCACCTCCTGTGGCAAGGAGTTCCATAGCTTAATTAGCTTAACTACCCGCTGGGTAAAAACGTATTTCCTTTTATCTGTTTTAACTCTCCCAACACTCGATTTCAGTGAATGTCCCCTGGTCCTGTCTCTGGCCACTGCAGCCAGGGGCTTTCTCTCACCTGCTCCTGGCCTCCGCAGGCCAGGCGGACTTCTCCCTCGATCGCAACCGGACCGGCCTGACTGCGATCGAGGGGGAAGGGGTGGGCTGCCTGTCCTTGCTGCCGTCCGCTGCGGCAGTGCCTGGTGCTTCTCCTGGCTTGACCCGCCAATGGGGCAGGGAGGCCCTCGGTGGTGGTGGCGGTCCCCATGGGAAAGTGTGCTGGCTGGGATCCTGGCTGCCTCGTGCCTGCCTGGATCAGGCCCCAGACACTTTGTAACATGGTTTTTCCTCCCCCAAGCTTACTTTTGAGGGGTTCATTGTGCTTGTTTCCCCTGTTGGGGTGGTCTTGGGGCTCCAGAATCTTCCTGCGCAGACTACCATGCTGAGAGAATGCTGAGGAGGGGTTAAGAGAATTTCTTGCTACACAAGTTGTGAAGGACAAGAGGTTTGTGCAAAGTACCCCCTTCTAGACTCTAGAGTCTAGAGTCTCTAGACTCTAGAGCAGTGGTGTCATCTACTCTCTCGCAAGCCGGAACGCTGGGCGGGACTTGAGTGATTGACAGCCCGTCGACTCACTTCCGGTTTCTTCACGCGCCCCGCGCGGCTTTCCCTCGCCTCGGAGGGAGCGCCTGCTCGCCAGGGGGGATGGGTGGGGGGCGCGCCGGGTGCCTGGGCGAGCAGGCGCCCCCTCCGAGGCGAGGGAAAGCCGTGCGGGGCGCGCGAAGAAACCGGAAGTGAGTCGACGGGCTGTCAATCACACAAGTCCCGCCCAGCGTTCCGGCTTGCGAGAGAGTAGATGACACCACTGCTCTAGAGTCATATTAGAGTCTAGAGTCGTGGCTGTTGCTGGTGGTGTTCTCCATTCTTTTAGATTGTGAGCCCTTTTGGGACAGGGAGCCATTTAACTTTAATGTTATTATTTGCCTGTAAACCGCTTTGTGAACTTTGTGTTGAAAAGCGGTATATAAATACTAGTGATTGATTGACTGATAGAGTCCCGCCCCGCTGCACTTCCAATCTGACCACAACCCATCCACGCACCATTTTTAAAGGGGGAAACAGCTTCCATTGGCTTTTGATTGGAGCCGAACTCCAGTTGGGATTGGGACCACAGTGAGGTGAAAGTATTAATGCCCCTTACTCTCTGCCACAGCTTCACCACATTTCGTGGTCCCCGCAGAGTATTTTACAAAAGTAAAATTTGGAGAGAGAAAAATTGAAAAAAAATTTGCTTTTTTGGTAATGCATGTTTTGGCTGTTGCAATGTTACTGTTTCTGTTTCCTTATCTTTACAGTGCTTCCTGTTAAGCCTTTCTTTTTAACCATTTCTGGGAATAATGCAGATGGAATGAGAGAAAACAATGCTGAGCGCGTTTGAGCCTGCTGATTTCAGTGGGAGAGTTAAAATAAATTCTCTGTCCCACTAAAATAAATAGAATTAAAATATGCTTAACTTTGGCTGGGGTGTGTTCTTAGTTTTTATAGGGGGATTTGATTGGGGTTTTTTCCCCACTCAGGTGCAACCAGTGGGTGTCTGCATTTTTTAATTATAGTATTAGTTCTTAGGCACAAAAATTGATACGATACTCATGTATATATTATTTAATCCATTCTGAATTAATTTACTTTAAACAAACACCCATATTGTTATTAGGATGCCATACTAAAATGCAGAGATGCATTCGGAACTGATGAAGGGAATCTTTTTGGTCTCATAATTATGGACATATTATTAGGATACGAAAAATAAATAAATAGGAGATGAATTTGGATTATTTATATTAAAACCAGATCACAGCCAATAAATCCACTTTGAATGCAAATGCATTAATCTGAATTTGTGAGGCAAAATAATAAAATGCCAAGGCATAGCTTTTTATCATATGAGGTTTAAACATCCATTATGATTTCCTTGATTCGGCAAGAAGATTATTTAAATGTGGAAAAATGACATATTCCATAAGAATATGAAGATGGGTCTTACTCTTCCCTGGAAGGAGGCTTCTGAAGTGTATTGAATAAATAATTGTGTTTGATCTTTGTTTTTTCAGGCCTTTTCTTCTGAAAAGTCTATGAAAGGCTATATTCATAACATCCAAAGAGTATATGTAAGTATATGTAAGTATACAGTATATGTAAGTATACTGTAAGTATATGAACCCACCATGCAGATTAAAAATCAGTAAACATCCCAATTGGTCACTGCATGAAAATATGAGTAAATCAGACATATTTTAAATTAATGATGCTTGGAATTATATAAAGCAACCAGATGATCTTGCCTGCCTTAATGTTATTGAAGTCAGGCCCTTTAGCAGAATTGAAGTGGATTTAAAATGGACAAGAGGAGACCATGATTTGAACCCATGTTTATGGGGCTAACAAAATAACTCACCTTTTTGGTTCCAATTAGTCTTCAGTTGTAATGCAACAGAAAGAATGTCAAAAAGCACCACTTGTATTGTCTTTATATCTGTCCAATTCACTCATCCTTGACTTTTCCTATTCAAAATGTTTCAGACAATAGAGAGTTAACCATTCCCTTGAAATTACTGCTATTTAAGAAGGGGGGAAAAAATCATATTACTTTCTTAATCTTTCTAATTCTTCTCTCCTAAGATCATCTTGGATTTGTTCCTTTAACACCGACTCTTAGTGCAGTCCTGATTTCGGTATTAATGAATGAAGAAGATGACATCAGGCTCTTAGGTAAGTGCTATAAGCTCAGTTCTGTGAATTTACAGCAAGGTATGAAGTATAAAGAAGAAATTATTCTTTGTCCATTCTCACATCAATGTTGCTTTGAAAGGTAATTAGTCTGATATTATGTAGGTAGCACACAAAAGATCATATAGTAGTTTGTGATCTGTCTTTTGATCATTGCAAGATAAAATTCTGCTTGGAAATGAAAGGCAAACATAATTCACTAAAATTACATTGAATTCTCTCTAATCAATAAGGATAAATCAAATGTTTGTTGTTAAATGGATCCTCTCTTCTATTGAGATATATTGTCTTGATTGTTTTAGGGATAATTATGTCACAGGGAATTTTTACGATGATTTATTGTTGAGACAACAGCAAACTGATAGAGGGTCTTTGAATGACTGCAGTTAAGTGCATTTATCTCTTCTTGTTTGAAGCTTTGTATATCAGTACTGAATTATATGATTTGAGGAAGTGTAATGAGGTGAGGCTGATTTCTTTTTTAAAAAAATGTTCTTTCTCTGTTTGTTTTTTCTTAAAATTGTCACCTCTTTGCCAACATAAATATTCAGTGATACAGAATTTCCTTTTCCTGTTTTTATCATTTAGTTTGATTTCCTGCCATATGTCATACTGAAAAAAAAGTCCAGATAAACTTTTATGAAATTAAACAAATGTTTAGGCTCGTCTGGGATCGCTGGAAGTGGATAATGGAATGGTGTCTATACAGAGGATAATGTGAGTATAAAAATAAAGATTTCAAAAAGTCAAAATGGTTTCTCTTCTCTGTCCATTTGCAACTTGAGATTTGGATACATTTGTACAGTGTTTGATTTGAAAAAACTATCTATTACAAATTGCTTAAGCAATTTAGCTTGTCCAGAAAGAGAAGGGAGGAAAGAGTGAAATTAGTTTTGGGAAAGTCCCTCACTGACAAACTAATTACAGACCTTTATTTCCTATCTAGAAGAAGGAAAGAAGGACATGGAGAAAGAAGTCATTTTTGTGTAATTCACAGCATTTTGGAAACAAATTGTGCATGCTGCATGTGTTTATAATTGATAAAAAAATACTTTATTCACTGCATAATATTTTCTGTCAACCAAACTTGTCATTAGTAACTGTTAGGCAATTGATGTAATTCAATGAGATTAGAGCACCTTTTAATATGAATTCTTAAATTGGAAGCTGTTCTATTTTTGCTCAAGATGCTATATAAGATAATATGTGTTTGTTTTTAAATGACCATTAATGCCTAATATCCTAATACAAAGCATTCCTTTAATTGGACACCAATTTCACTGGTGTGAGATTTTAAATGACTCGATATTACATCTTAACACCTTTGCAAGCAACAAGGAAATAAAGTTTGGTTAGCATTTATAAGCAGGAGGCATATTGTGTAATGGCTTATATTAGATGACAGTCTCCGAATAGTGAAAATCTGTACTAAACGATCATTTGAAAAACGCAATGCCTTCAGTATTTAATGCTCTCTTTACGTTTTCACGGTGAAAATCCTGCGGCATTATGGGCAGCCCTATCCTGGCCTGCCCCATATCCAGAGCATGGTTGGGGCAGGCTGCCGTGCAACCCAGGGTAACCCTGTGCCATATGGCACCCACCACAAAAGGGATATTCAGATTTGCGCCAGTGAAATAGCTGCTGCAAATCCATGGGACCCGGAGAATGCCAACCAGGCCGGAAACTGGGATTCGGATCCGGCTTGTGTTGGACAGTTCAGCCCCACCTGGGCCATGCAGCCTACAGGTGTAGCCAGTGGCGTCATCCTCAAACGACGTTCCGGAACGCTAGGCGGGACTTACCGCCTGATTGGCAGCCCGTCCATGACGTGTCGCTGCCTGCCCGCCCGCCATGCGGGCACCCCTGGCTTCGGAGGGGGTGCCGCTTGCCTGGGGGGCGCACCGGGTGCCTGGGCAAGCAGCGGAGGGGCGCGCCAACTGGAGGGAGCCTGCGCGGCAGGCGGGCAGGCAGCGACACGTCACGGACAGCCTGTCAATCAAGCGGTAAGTCCCGCCTAGCGTTCCGGAACTTCATTTGAGGATGACACCGCTGGGTGTATCCTCTCCCCAGCTTCCCCCCACCCAGATCCACCATCAGTCTCCCCTCCCTAACCCCTTGCTCCAGGCTCTCTCAGCCAGCGCCAACTCACCGGCTCAGGTCCAGGAAGCAGCACGTGGAGGACAGCACATGACCTTGCGCCACGCTGTCTGCCTCCAGACATGCTTTGTGACATTCTTGGGCCAGTGCAAGAGACTTGAGCCAGCCCAAAGAGCGCTCAGGATTGCACCCTAAGAAAGTTAGAGCAAGGCCGTTTCTCCCCCCCTCCCCCCCCCCCCACTGATGCAGCGGCACCAAAATGGTGGTGTGGTTGGGGTTAGTTCAGATTCTCCTCTCAGTTAAGGGAATATTTTATTTTATTTATTTGAGGAATTTATACCTGCCTTTCCCATGCCGAAGCAAATGCCCAAGGCGGCTGACATGAGCAGGCTAGTCTAAACCACCATTTTTTGCAATGGGGTTTTTACAAATATACAGTATTCTTGTGATCCGCCAATCCTCAGTCCCAGATGTAGCCTTCACAGTGTGGTTCTCTCCTTCAGCTGCGTGCCATCAAGCCTCAGCAGGCAATCGCAAGTCAGGCCTGGACAGGTCCTCAAGGTCGTATTGCGTTCTTTTGTCAGCTGGCCTCCTCATACAGTCCCCCGCAACACTCACTTGCGGTGAGAAATCAGCTCCACAGTGACCCTGTTCTGCCACCACAGGTACTGCAGCTTGTCATAACCTGGCATCCATCTCCCATCCAAAATCAAACCACAGATTCTCCTACTTAGCTTCAGGCAGTGCCACCAACTCAACCATCAGTCCACACCTCCTGCATAATCATTCTATTACCTGGACACAAGCGGGGGGTCTACTCAGATATGTGCTGGCTAGGATGCACCTTGTAGGATTTGGTCTGGTCTCTTCTCCAGTTCCTTGCCATGTAGCTGTTGAGTATTGACATCACTACAGGAGTCTCCATTACAAAAATGTTCATCAGGGTTTAACCTAATGATGCCGCGGAAGACTAATCATACCGAAAAATTATGCTGGGATGGTTCTTATCACAGTAAATAAAACATGCAAACAAACAGAGTGAGTGATTACTGTAATTACTTCTAATAAGTCAGCTGCAAAACCAGATTGATAAATTTTGACAGGGGAAAAAAAAAATCTTGGTACTAATAACATTCTATAGCCACATTGACCTTGCAAGATGCTCTATGCAGCTCCTTTAAGCTAAAGCAATTTCCAAAGCATACTTCCATGTTTGATGTCCTTCATTTAAATTGGTACTAGGTAGAGTTACATTGTAAATTCTGCCTTAATTGTCATGACATGCATAACAATGAAATAAAAATATGTGCAGTTTGGCTTTGAAATTAAATATCTGTCAGAGGGTAAATGACACATTGTGTTATACAGCTGCATGTCCATTTGAGAAATACTGTCTAATTGACCTATAGGCATTGTATTGTAAATAACTGTATTTTGCCCTCATAAATAAGGTTTTTAACATATTTACCCAATATTTTAAAAAAGTGAAACATTTTAAAGTGAAACATTATGTCCAAAGTGAAACGTTATGTATTATGTATAGATATGCAGTGTACATATTTCCTTTTCTGGAGTAGTGAGGTCAGGAGGATATTTTGAGGTCACAGGCCACAAAAGCCTATCTACATATCGACATTTCTTTTCTGTGTCAAAACTTCAAGATTTCAAATGTCTCTGCAACAAGAAATCTTCTGTCATTCCTGTCCCTGTTGAGTTTGACTCTGCTGAGGTAGCGGGGAATTGTACTCATATCTGAAAATATGCAGAATACAGGCTTGTTTGAAGGGAATGTAATGTGATGTTTCTACAGCACGATAGCATTTTATAATAAAGCGCAATAAGACATTTTCAGAATTCTTAACGTGTAGTATAAGACAAAACATGCTCTGTTTGCCTTCTTTACCTAAAGACATTGAACTGATAGATTTCCAGCCAGAAACTTTTTTTTTTCAAAGTCTGTGACACCAGGTATTGCCTTCAAGTATTTTTCAGATTTTCCTAGTTTCCAGGACACATTTTGTCAAGCAAAATGAGTGTTTGTTAAGTTCTCTGTTACAAATAAAACACTCATATCCCAAGCAACTAGCTCCAGTTTTTAATCTATTGATCCTTTTGAGTGCTAAAGACGCTGACTGACAGTG
>JAJKFI010000135.1:2129927-2156742 GCA_029204185.1 Lerista edwardsae | reverse complement strand
CACACACACACACACACACACACACACACACACACACACACACACACGTTGCCTGCACTGAGCAAGGTTTGGCAACATTTGGAATATTTTGGAAAGGGGACAAATTAAATGCTTACCAAATTAAAGTGAGCCCCTAGAACGGTTGGCCAAAAACAATCCATAGTTATACCAAATTTAGTAAATGTTCCCCAAATGCAGTGATATCATTCAGGGGGAACGGACCAGAACGGGCGTTCCGGATCCTAACGGGCTCCATGGCTGGTTCCGGGTTCCTGACAAATGCCAATCAAAAGTGAGTTCCTGTTCCTAAATCATTTGAATGACACCACTGCCCAAATGTATAACATGACATTTATGTGACAATACTATTATTTAGTTAGCAGAATTATATGCCCCAAACGCGGGGTTAGGGTTAGGGTTCTATTATGAAAATTTACTATTTTGGGGAGACAAAAACATTTTTTAACTGCCAAATTCTTGATGAAAATGACAAGAACTCAATATGTGGTTATCACTTTAGGATTATTAGGTGGTCTAAAATTTGGTGAACATTTACTATTTGGGGGAAACAAAAGTTGTTGTTGTTGTTGTTGTTGTTGTTGTTGTTGTTGTTGTTATTTTGAGGAATGTTTTCATTAAATTTGGTGATCACTTAAACATGAGCCTTTTGGAAAGCCCACATTTTTTTTAAAAAAAATGTATTTTTTAAAATTTAGTTTTACTTGTTTTTAAATACACAAAAGCAGGCCAATCACACAAAGCAGTGACACAAAAAGTTCAAAAGGAATTAGAGGGAGGGAGGGGAAACTAACAATCAAGCAACATAGTTCAAGGATATAAAGGACAATGCTGATCAATTATGGGTTATGTATGAGCAGATCAGCCTACCTTATAAGCTTTCTTAAACCTTTTTTTTCACTGTTGTTTTTTTCTCCCAAGGAGGAAAAGTGCAGAAAGAGATTCCCCACCCACCCCCACCCCGGGTGCATTTTTATACATTACAATTAAATTATACTAGGTGGGTGATATGGGTGGCATAGTGCCAGCAAATGCTACAGCAGTCATTATCCCCCAATCAAGCCCATTTTTAAGCTTTTGCAGATTTCTCCAGTTTGTTTTTTCCTCAGATTTTGGAGGGTGTTTTTTAAAAACAAAAATGAGAAGTTCCAACAGCTGAGTTACGTGTTTTTGAGCCTTATCCTATCAGGCTTCAGTGCCAGATGTACGTTTGTGCCAGCTGCTGTCGTAAAAGTGCCATAAGGCACTTTACTGTCTGTGGCATGGGCGTACTGCCAGCATTGGGCCTCGGTGCATGAAGTTTATCAGAGTGGGGGAAGGCAGGGAGAGGGCCAAACTGGGCAGAGGGAAGGTGAACTGGAGGGCTCCCTTGTCCTGAGGAAACTCCAGCAGCTGTGGCCCCATAGGACTGAGGCCCCATAGGATTGAGGCCGCAATCCTAATATAAACTGAGTTAGGCCTGCATAAACTAAGCCAGCAAAGTCTGGCCAGCACAAGGGACACCGTAAAGTATGCTTGGACCACTCTCAGAGTCAGAGAGACCAGCACACAGACATGCGCCATCCTCCCTGACTCCGAGAGTGGTCCAAACACCACTCCCTTGTATCTGGCATTCTGAGGTAAATTTCTGAGTAAAATTCTGAGGTAAATATGAGGTAAATAAAGCAAAGTCTGGCCAGAACAAGGGACACCGTAAAGTATGTTTGGACTACTCTCGGAATCAGAGGCCAGCACACAGACGTGTGCCATTCTCCCTGACTCTGAGAGTAGTCCAAACACGTTTTATGGTGGCCCTTGTGCGGGCCAAACTTTGCTGGTTTAGCTTAAGCCGGCCTAACTACAGTTTAGGATTGTGCTCCCAGTGGCAGCCAATTCAGTGCATTTCAAGGGAGCTTAAGATTGGGCTGTTAATTTCGGTATCATCAGTAATCATTTTGGTTGCTCAATTCTGCACCCTTTCATATTCCACTGTAGCCTTCTTGAGAGTCGGTGACCAGAACAGTACACAATACTCCAGATGTGGCCTTACCATTGATTTGTACAATGGCACAATATCAGCCATTTTATTCTCAGTCACTTTTTAAATGATCCCAAGCATACTATGAATATACTGTATATATGAGGTACAAATAGGTGTTACAGAAATAACAAGAGTGCAATTCTAAAGCCGGAGTTAGGCCAGCATAACCTAAGCCAGCAAAGTTTGGCCAGCACAAGGGCCACCGTAAAGCATGCTTGGACTACTCTCGGAGTCAGGGAGCACATCTGTGTGCTGGCCTCTCTGACTCCGAGAGTGGTCCAAACATACTTTACAGTGGCCCTTGTGCTGGTCAGACTTTGCTGGCTTAGTTTATGCCGGCCTAACTCAGTTTAGGATTGCGCCGTAAATGGCAACAGGCAGCAAGGATAAGTAATTGAAAGTTTACATGTAATAAAGTCTCAAATTAGGGAACTTGCGATCTACATTATTTTATCATACTTCTAAAAAAAAAAAGAACTAGAAATGAACAAAGCCTGCCTTTGAGACCGTATTTTGAAGAACAGTGCAAAGAAAATTGTTCACCTCAAAGCTTTGTAACCTAGACAGTGATCCAAATATTCATCAGTAGGTTTTCAGAAACTGGAAGCCCCTTTTCACATTTTCCTGGGCTGTTGCAATCATCCTTTTTATCATATGGAATGCTGAAGGATGCAACAGGGGAAATGCTGTACATGTCTAGAAAGAGCAGTTGTGCTTCTTTCAGCACATCTGAGTGTACATCTGGCATCAACTAATGTGTGGATGTTCACTGTTGCATGTAAAGATGCGTTTGGCTAGCTGGCCTAGATGTGTTTTGCCTGAGAGGCAAGAGCTCTTGGGGTTCACAACTTGCACAAGCGCTCCTTTCCAATATGATCCTTATTATTAATGACTCCGACATCATGCTGAAGACTTTGAATCAAGACTGGGAAAGTCTTTTTTTGTGCTTGAATGCAAGAATGACAAGGTGGCCTACATTATTAGGATGTTGCCGTTCATTCTCCAAGGCTTCTCACCAAAGTGTCTGCTCTGAGCTGCTCTGGCTGTTAAGTCTCCAGTATGTTATTCTTTGAGCCATCTGGATTGTTTTGAGCAAACTGTTCCTGGCATTGCAGGAGAAGAGCATAACTCGGGTTGAGCTGTTTTTTTTTTTTTCTTCAGTGATAATGAAATGAAAATACAAAATGCCGCTTTCTGCACTCCTCATGATGGTATAAAAAAAGAAAACCCACACCAAAATCTGAAATCCACACACAAAGAATTCTCTAACAACTCTACATACAGGTCTGCCCCAGTATCCACTGATTTGGTATCCATGGTTTCAGTTATCCACATATACCATGGATACTGGGATGCCTATTGAAAAGATAAGGTGAACGTTTCCCCACGACCGAATGGTCTAGTCGTGACCGACTGTAGGGGGCAGTGCTCATCTCCATTTCTAAGCCAAAGAGCCAGCGTTTGTCCTGAGGACAAGTTTCCGTGGTCATGTGGCCAGTATGACTGTATGCCAAGGCGCACGGAACGCTGTTACCTTCCCACCGAAGTGGTCCCTATTTATCTACTTGCATTTTTTCATGCTTTCGAACTGCTAGGTTGGCAGGAGCTGGGACAAGCGATGGGAGCTCACTCCATCGCGTGGTCTCGAACAGCCAACCTTCCAGTCAGCAAGTACAGAAACAGCGGTTTAACCTGCAGCGCCACCACGACCCTATTGAAAAGATAGGGGAACATTAAGCAAATCTCTTTGTTTACCTTGTTGCAACGAAACCACTGATGTTCCTCTGTCTTTAAAAAGGCATTTAAAAATGCACAGTGTCCGGCATCCGGAGGGGGGGGGGTCTGGAACGGACCCCAGCGGATACTGGGGCATGCCTACATTCTTTAACACAGTGATGGTGAACCTTTTGGGCTTGGCATGTCAAAAATTCAGAAAATGCCTAACTTGACTCTGCTGGCATGTCACACACACCCCAGCAAAATCGAAACGATAATTTACATATTTATTTATTTATTTATTTTAAAAAATACAGTCCAATCATGTGTGCTGCTATGTATTATACATATGTCAAATAATTTCATCACAAAAAACACCAAAATGCAAAAAAATTAAACTGTCTTCACTCACCTCTAGGCATAACACACCAGTTCCTCTTTTTGACCCTTCACACACACAAACACACACACACACACACACACACACACACACACACACACACACACACAGGGAATTGGAATGGCTTCCTCGTGTGTCAATGTTGCATGGGTCTTTCTGTGTGGTTGGCATCCTGCTGGGATGACATGGGTATAAAATTGTAGTCTACTCCAGAGGGCTGTTGTTAAGAGCTAAAAAAGTTTCTCAAGTGCAAGAGCAGGAATAAGGGAGTGTGTAGGAGTAACTGAAGACATTTTCCCCTGGAATTTTATTATCTAAAGACTCAAGAATATAATAAAGCGTATATGAAATCATTGTATTTCTTAAAGCATGCCAGTATTTAGTGTAGCTGTTGTGATTGACCCGTGATGGGTTCAGCAAGTGGTTTTAGGATGACATTTCCTTTACTATTCCATAGCTTGGAATTGTAGACAATGTTTTAATAAATGGTGTTTCGGGGGGGGGGAACCCAGAAAAGAAATATATGATTTGATAAAATTATTACTCCAACTGAATTCCATCAAAATGTCACAGTTGTTATGCGCTTAAAAAGCGTCTGCTCCTCTATTATTAAGTGATAAAGGATTATAATTTGATAAAAATGGATACTAAAATGACTGATTTTAAAAGTGTGCTTCAATAAAATTCAGCATAAAAATTCAAAGCAAAATGTAAAAAAGGATTTTCTTTATTATTTTAAATCTATACGTTTTTAAATATTTCAGTGTATGAGTGTTACATTAAAGTACAATAGTTCCTGACTACACAGTCCTAAGCTTTCATTACTCAGTTATTATGACTTCTTAATAGCTCATGCTTTCAGCCCCATGTTTCCTTGCTGAAATGGTACAGGGTGTCATCCACGACATGTCCGTGCTACACACCTTCTGGTCATTTCAGTGGGGCATTGTAGGAGTCAATTGTACCTAAAATGGAAAGGCATCTGGTGGGCCACTGCGAGATGCAGGAAGCTGGACTAGATGGGCCTTTGGCCTGATCCAGCGGGGCTCTTCTTATGTTCTTATGACCGCTCCATGATAAGCAGCAGCATTTTCGTTGTTCAGTCGCTAAGTCGTGTCCGACTCTTCACGAACCCTATTGTTTAAATTTTTATCCTATTTTTTATCTTGCATTGTTTTATCTGATTCTACACACATCCAGGAGGGGCCCAATCCCAAAATGTGTTGGAGCAGACAGGCTGGCTCTCTCTCTCTGCTCCATTCCACCTCCCTCCTGCTTTCCCCCGCCATCCCCAAGCCCCCCCACCAGCCAAACTTTCAAGAACGCTACAGTCCAGGTGGTCTCCTTCACAGTCTGGCTGCTCACACTCCCACACATGGCTAGACAGGCACTCCTCCACTCTCACTGGAAGGGTCGTCATCTCATCAGCTGGAAGGGTGCTCCTCTCATCAACTGGAGACTCATCTCTGTCTACAGCATTTATCAGTAGTTCACAGTTACTTCTAGCTGACTCGAACTACCATCCCAGGTGACCTTCAGGCATCAGAGGTGGCAGCTCTTCCACTCGGCCAGACCCTCCTGCCCAATCTATAGGATTGTAATGAGGAGTCTCAGCCAGTGGCCCATCAGGTCAAGGGAGCTGCCAGTCAAAAAGTTCGGGAACCAAAGTTTTCTGTACTCCCTGGCTGTCAGAGAAATAGAGGTTAAGAGTGCTTTGGTCTTATATGTGGTCCCGAAAAGGCCCATTTAGGCTCATTTTGATGTAAATTATGACATATTAGGTGTTACGTCATAATGCTGTAGGCCAGTGATTCTCAAACCCTTTGGGCGATTTGCGACCAGAACTCACTTCTAGTTTTCAATTTGAGCTCTGATCAAAAATTGGAAGTGAGTTCCAATCTCACGGCAGCAGAGGGGAGACTCACGGAGGGGAGCTGAGGGCTTTGAGGATCCTCCGGGAGGCTTCACAACCCTCCCAGGTATGTCTGCATGCACCACAACACCAGAGGTGTACCCCCACAGGCAGCGGCGTCATGCAGCCGGAACGCTGGGCGGGAGGAACGGGTGAGCGGCAGCCCGCCTGTTGCGTTCCGGTCCGTTTCGCCATCTTCCCCGCGCCCGCGTTCCGGCGGCCGCTCACCCGTTCCTCCCGCCCAGCGTTCCGGCTGCATGATGCTGCTGTCCACAGGTGCTGCCCCAGGCTTCTCACTAGGGAAGTGACTGCACAGGGCTTCTTTATGCCACGCTGCCACTGTCCAGAACAGCTCCCTGAGCAGCACCCATTCCTGGGCCACTTCCCTTTAGAGTGCAATCCTACACTGGTGTTGCGCCATCGCTACGCTCTTGTGCCGGTCCAGTGCCGTCGCAAACACGCCATCAAGTGTCGGCGGGACGGGCAGGACCGGCGCAAGCAGCAGCGCCGGCACTCGAGCGCCGCCACACCCTTCGGCAGCCCTGGCCAAGCGCCAATTGGGCGTCGGTGGTGCTCAATCTGCGCAAGACCTTGCTGTGGGCGTTCCAGAGACGTAACTGGGTGGCGCAGTGGGCAGTGACGGCAGAACACTGTAGCGCCACAACCTAAACCCCGTCCCTAGCCGGGATGTCCCGGATTTGGGCAACTGCTGCGCATGTTCACTTGCGCCTGCTATTCTGCATAGGGCTGGCTGGGGCTTACCTTACATTACCTAAGAGAGTTACCCAAACAGGTGGGCCTGCAATATCTGTGTGTTTGGGACCCATGGATTTCAGAATATGTGGGCTCCAAACCTGTTGGGGAAGGGCACACCTTGACCCTCTAAATCCATCCAGAGTTGTGCTCCGGTTGGAGGTTCAGATAGCCACAAATCCACAGTTTTGAGTACCCACCGATTGCATTATCCATGGAGGTTCTGGGAACACTGGAAAGGGCTCTTTGGAAAGGGGGAGGCTGTCTAATGACCATGCAGGGCACCTTTGAAAATGTATAAAAACTTTTGGATTCAGTAGTCTCTGCGTACTTTGTTCTCTTTCTGACTCGGGATCAGGGATGAAGGAGACTACCTACCACTGTTCTTATAATAAAGGAAGAAAAGGGTCTGCTTGTGTCTTCTATGTCAGCTCTCTAGATCAGAACCCAGGTCAGCGATGTTTCTCTTTCATGGCATTCAGAGATAGCCTAACCCTAGAACCAGGAGGCTGCATTTACCCATCATGGCTTTTAACCTGGGATGGACTTTTCCTCCTCAAAATCTGTCTAATCCCCTTTTGAAGGCATCTCAGCCATGTACCATGTTGCCATCATATAGTCTGTTCTGTTTAACCAGGTAATAATTGGTGGCATCAGGAATACAATATTAGTAGAGAACTCTTTCTCCCTGTACTACTTCAGGAAAACCCATATGACTGGTTTTCAAGATGTAACTAGAATTATGTTCTTGCTTGGCCCTTGAGTTGCAGAGGAAATGCTAATAACCATCAAAGACTAAGAACCCAGTCCTAACCTGTTCTGGCATAGGCAGAACTGGCCAGCACTGTGTCTAGCAGTGGTTAGGATGTGGCTACCGCACAACTTGGCATAAGGGATATATTTATTTATTATTATTTATTTGAGGAATTTATACCCTGCCTTTCCCATGCCGAAGCAAATGCCCAAGGCGGCTGACATGGACAGGCTAGTCTAAGCCACCATTTTTTCAATGGTTTTTTTTTTTTTTTTTTTTTTTTTTACAAATCTACAGTATTCTTGTGATCTGCCAATCCTCAATCCCAGATGTCGCCTTCACAGTGTGGATCTCCCCGCTGGCTGCGTGCCATCAAGCCTCAGCAGGCAATCACAAGTCAAGCCTGGACAGGTCCTCAAGGTCGTATTCCGTTCTTTTGCCGGCTGGCCTTCTCACACACTCAACCGCAACTCTCACTTGCGGTGAGTCATCCGCTCCACAGTGACCCCGTTCTGCCACCACAGGTACTTCAGCTTGTCACAACCTGGCGTCTGTCTCCCATCCAAAAACAGACCACAGATTCAGCAGCTCAACCATCAGTCCACACCTCCTGCCCATGTTTCCTGCCATATATTTCCCCTTAGCCCATGTTACTTAGCAGCAGTCACTCCTATGGGGCGGTGAAATCCCTGGCGCTGATCCAAGCAGCCCAGTGTAATGCTGAGCTGACTGGGAGGGAGGGTAGGATCCGAACTGAGTTGCCCAGGCTGGTCACACTCCCCTCACAGGCTCGGTCCTCCCTTCCCCCTGTTCCACCCTCCTTTTCTCCCCCTCCCCAATACTAGATTCCCTGAGCTGGCAGAAACTTACTGGATTTTAGTACTGCGAAGACAGGATCTGGCCTCCGTGAGACAGCGCACATTCATGCGCTGCCTCCACCATCGTTAAAGGAGGTGCTTTATGGCACTCTCCGGTTGACCCAAGGGACTAGCACTGGCCCGTCTACAGCTCTGGATGGCCCTGTAATTTTTTCTTATTAACCCAAGCACACACTTGCGTTCTACCAATTGTCTATCTTTATGAGAACATGTAGGCTTTCTAAACATCTCCAGCAATACATCCTTCTCGCTGTGTCACATAAAACCATCTCTCAGAAGGGACTGGCATTTGTTATGGAAAAGAGTAGTGGCTACAGTGGCATTTTGATTCAATTCAGTCTAAGTTTCCAACATTCCTATTTAACATAATCAAGTGGTATGAAATCTTTTTTTTTTTTTTTTTTTTAAGGCAAGTATACAGTTCTGGCTCAATTGGCACTTAGCAACGGTCCTTTTACAATATGCACAAAAGCTTCCAGCAGGGAGTGTTTTAAGGACTATCCTTTGAGAGCACAAACTCAGACGTGTACAATCAGTAGACATCAAGGTTGAATCTCCAGCTCTCCTTGAGATGTTATTTAGCTAATGCACAAACGTTACGGCTAAGCAGTTTGCTCTGAAAATGGAACAAGCTGTTGTGTACAGGCATGCTTTTTTTTTTCCGTTTTGGGATAATATCTTCATCTCCTAGTACTGCATGAAATAAGATTTAGCATGCAATTGTTACTAAACAGGCAGATTTCTGCATGTTCAACATACTGCCAAAGTCAAGTGCTCCTGCTTCAGGACTGTATTTACATAATGGCATCGCACAGCTGAGTGGATACACACCTAGGCTCTTTCCGTACAGTACTGCTGCCATCGCCGGGGAATTCAGGCAGGAATGGATTAGAGCAGTGGTTCTCCAACGTTTTAGTGCCAGGACCCACTTTTTAGAACGACAATCTGTTGGGACCCACCAGAAGCGATGCCATCAACCAGGATGTGATGTCATAGCAGGATATGACATCATCAAGCAGGGAAATTTTTAACATCCCCCATATGACAAAATCAAATGAAATTAATTAAAGGTGCAATTCTAATCAACTTTCCAGCACTGACGTAGCTGAGCCAATGGGGCATGTGCTACATCCTGCAGTTGGAGGGCAGTCACAGAGGCCTCTTCAAGGAAAGGGAATATTTGTTCCCCTACCTTTGAGCTGCATTGCCTGGTGCGGGAAGGTTGGTTAGGATTGCACGCTAAGCAGTGGGCGGAGTTTTCGCGGTCGCGGGGCGGGTTTCCACGGTGATCGGCAGCGTGCTCGCTGCGTTCCCGCTGCAGCGGGTGTGCTTTCGCCATAACGCAACGGGACGCAGCGAGCACGCTGCCGATCACCATGGAAACCCGCCCCGCGACCACGAAAACTCCGCCCAGCGAACCGGTAGGCTGACACCACTGACCCTAAGTAAATTAAAAGATGACAATAAGTATAATTTTTTTTAAAAAAAGTAAAGAACTGTTCTAACCCTCCCAAGCAGTTGCTGATCTGTTTTAAAAAAATTCCCCCAAACATCCCAAAGGCTGCAATCCTATTCACACTTACCCTGGAGTCCCATTGACTATTGTTAAAAGTGTATACATACCAGCTTGTTAAAAGTGTAACATTTCTGTAACATCTGTACAGAATCTGTAACATTTCCCCAAATGCAGTCACATACCATGCCTAATATATTAAAAGTCTAATATATTAAAATACATTAAATATATGAGTATTATATATTATTGTATATATTGCATATACAATTATATATAATATATATAATTATACATAATATAATATAATATATATAGTCATTAAAATATATTAAAATACACTTATTTATTAATATATTAAAATATTACAGTATATTTTATTAACATATTAAAATACACTGTATCAAGTCTAATACATTAAAATACACTTTGAAATGAATGGGGATCCGCCTGAAATTGGTGACCCACCTAGTGACCCACAGTTCACTGGAATACAGTGATTCAGCATGCAGCGGTCGACCAAAATTCCTAATAATTCTTAGAGATTCTTAGAGGTTTTGGATCTGAGAACCAGTCCCATGGTGTCCATCTCAGACTTTTCAGGCTCACTGGTGGTTTTCCAACCAACATTGCTGTATCATCCAATAAAGATCAAATTTTATGAAACAAGAATTAAATCCACAAAGCTTCTGTGCAGCGGTTCTCAAACAGTGTGTCATGATCCAACTTTTGATGTTCCCTGAAACTGACAGGGCAGATTAGGCATCAAGGGTTAAACAAACTGCTACTTGGGGGTGCGGGAAGAACTGTTGCCCAATCACCATTATAGCCACACCCTTTGGCATTTATAAATCAGGCAGCAGCCTCTATGGTAGCAATTGTCACGCTTTTTCATCTTGAGGCACTCTGATAAGGTGCTAAAATTGTTGAGGCACACCAACGCTCGGGCACTGTCGCAACCGCCAGTGGCACCAACCTTGTGCCTGTAGAGTGTTGGCGGTGCGTGGTTGGTGCTGGGCCTTGCCGAGGATGTTCCAGAGGTGTGCCGGGGCGTAACTGGGCGATGCAGTGGGCGGAGACAGGGGTTGTGGCACAGGTTGGCCGCAGTGCCAAATCCTAAACCCCATCCCCAGCCTCGGCGGCCTCGTTTGGGCTGCTCCTGCGCACGTGCACCTGTGCCTAGACAACAGCAGGCGCAGATCTGAGCAGGCCCATAGGGGTGACCGGGGCTTATGCGGGTGTGAGGGGAAAACCTCCCCTTGGCCTGCACTTTGCTGTTGCTGCCTCCTAATGGGCTTTAGGATACAGCCAGTGGTGGTATCTAAAGCAGGAGGAACCGGTACATTGGGCGGGACTTATGTGTGATTGGCTGCCCATCCGTTCGGTTCCGCCGCCTGCCCGCCCATCGCGCGGGCGGCCCTGGCCTCGGAGCTTACTTGCAGCAGAATATAGTATATTTTATATTAATTCATGAATTTAACTAATCAAAAATGGCCAATTTTACATGTTGAGGTCCAATTTTGGCATCAAAACCTAATTTTTGAAATCTGAAAATTTGTCAGTTTTGGCAGAACTTCTGTTTCAGCTCTACAGAACAAGATCTGCTTGTCCAGGGAGACCAGTTCTTTTCTGGCAGCTTACAAATATACAGTATCTAGACATGCTGAGCAGCAAGACTGACACTCTGTGGCTTAGCAGAAGAATTTCAGTATGCATTACTACTAAGAACTTCATTTCTTTTGTTCTCTCTAGGCCACCCAATCAAAACTGGTTTTTAGGGGAAAGCACTAGAGATTTGTTAGAGAATTTACATGCTCTAATTTAGAGCACAATCCTACCCGGTGTTGGATTGGCAAGGCTGGTTGGCCAGGGCCAAATCCAGGCTGGGTCAGAGAGGCTGGAGCCTTCCCGCAGCAAGGGAACATGCGCTCCCTTACCATAGGGGAGGCTCCAGTCTCCCTGATGCGCTCCTCAGATCTGAGCCTGCTAAATATCAGGCTCAGATCTGAGGAGACCGCGTGGCCCGAATCAGGGCCACATGGCCTCCCAATCAGGCTTGGGATTCGGCATTTTTAGAATGGCACTCATGTCGGGACCCACTGGAAGTGATGTCATTAACCTGGAAGTGATGTTGTGGCAGGAAGTGACATCATCAAGCAGGAAGTGCCTTCAGGGTGACATAATCAATTCACACTCCTGAAATGCAAACTGGCATTCTTGGACTGCAGCAACTGCACAAAGAAACATCCCTGACAGAAAGCAAGATTAGGACAAAATATCATGTAAAAGCACTGAACTAAAAACAATTTTTTGGGAAACCTCCCGCTTGAAAATTTCAACAGTTAATACTCACAAAAGGAATATTGCAAGTGTAAGGTCTGCAGCTTCCGAGATGGGTGCTCCAAACTCTCAACAACCCACCTGACATAAGATTGTGACCCACCAAGTGGGTCCCAACCCATTATTTTTTGGAATGACTGCCCAGTACAATATTAACACTATGGATTATGAGATTTAAGAGATTATGGATCTCTTCTTGCAATAGATTCAATAGATTCATCCGACTGAAATTGGTGACCCACCTAGTGACCCACAGTTTAAAAAACACTGGAATACAAAATATGTATCAAAGGACATTGATACATATTTATTTGATGTCCAGCAACAAGTACTGAATCTCAGGGTGCAATCCTATGCAGCGCTGGAATGGCGAGGCCGACTTGACAGCGCCATATCCAATGCTGCATAGGAGAGGCTGGAGCCCCCCCCCCCACGGCAAGGGAGTGTGCGCTACAGAGTGAGCGCAGATCCAAGGAGGCCGAGCGGTCCAAATCGGAGCCTCGTGGCCAGGCTTAGGATGGGGCTGTATGGCCACCTCCCAAGCCCACCCACATCCTGCCCAAGTCCCGCCCCCTGCCTTCCTCCCTCCCACCAATCCCGATATGGGAAAAGCCTCCCTTGCGCTGATTGGCTTCGGTTGGTGCAAGGGAGGCTCTCCGTTGGCGCTCTGAAGCCAATGCTACGAGTAGCATCAGCTTCAGAGCTGGAGCGCCGACGCAGGGGTGCTACTTGGTGCCCGTGTGCCGGCGCTCCACTCCTTGCATCGACGCAAGGGAAAAGGTAGGATTGGGCTGCCAGTGTTTTTCCCCAACTCACTCCCTTCTGACACTTGGCATTTTATCAAGGTCTTTAAAAAAATATCAGGGCCATGATGTTGAGATGCACTAACCCTGCAGTTTCCCTGCCAACCCAAACTCTTACTTTTTAATAAAGAATTTAAGCCAGAGAAGTTAAACATTGCTCTTTTTTCCGAGGTGGAAGTAGAAGTTTGAATTGGCTCTGAAACTGCCAACCGCCTTTTTAAAACATTTCATTCAGTGAAGACCAAAAAAAAAAATCCTGTTTAAAATTTGTATGGAACCTCAAGAACCAAACCCATTAAATAAACCAAACATAAACCATTACTGCCTTTCCTCCATTTCATGTCTTTGAGTTACAGAAATGGTCATCCCTTACTCTTTTTTTGTTTTATGTTTTAATTAGCAACAACATCACAATCTTTCCCCCCCCCCAAAAAATGTAAGTTGTACATTGATCTTAACTTTAAATGCAAGTAGATAAATAGGGGCCACTTCGGAGGGAAGGGAACAGTGTTCCGTGCACTACGGCGTAGAATCATGCCGGCCACATGACCACAGAAGCTTGTCCTCGGACAAAACGCCGGCTCTACAGGCTTTGAAACGGAGATGAGATCGGAGATTTGAAACTGTGCAATGGTGAGCGCACAGAGGTGCAAGCTCTCCCGAGTGCTGACTCCTTCACCAGCCTTCTTGACTGCACACAAGATCTCATGTGGTCTTGCTAGGGGGAGTGTTGACATCTTTCTCCCCCCCCCTCGTCGTGGAGCGAAGGGTGCTGTGACCACAGTCAGTTTGTGATCGCAAAACTGTAAGTGGGTCGCCATCACATTTTGTAGTTCTGAGGCCTGGTGAGCCCTACAGAGTGGGCACGGGTTCCCCAGATGCTCCAGAGAGCCATAGCCACCTTAGCCAAGTCTTGAAAAAACACTTTTGTCTCTGGCGGTGGAGGGATCATAGCAATTGCGTCACCGCAATCACCCATTCCCCAATGCATACTTATGGTGACCCAAACTCTACAAGAAAATTTGGGAAAATGTAGTTCTAGTTTTAGAAAGAAACATGCTAATTTTTTAGGCTTTTTATAAGCCCTCTTTGTAGAATCATCTCATCTAAATCAGTGGGACTCCAAATCGCAGATCTCTGCGTCTCAGTAAAGCCGTCCCTGCGATCTGTTCCATAATGCTGCTGCTGCTGCTGCTGCTGCTTTTCGGACGCGATCTGCACAGAGAGATGCTCTGAGTAGTCACATTGATTGCCCCGGTTGGCTTTGCTCCCAGCTATCCGGGGAGACCCGACTCCCTGTGCAGATCACGTCCCAACAGCAGCAGCAGCAGCAGCAGCAGCAGCAGTGTGATGGAACAGATTGTGCTCAGTGGCGTCATGCAGCCGGAACGCTGGGCGGGAGGAACGGGTGAGCGGCAGCCCGCCCATAGCGTACCGCTCCATTTTGCCGTCTTCCCCACCCCTGCGGGGGCGGGGAAGACAGCAAAATGGAGCGGTACGCTACAGGCGGGCTGCCGCTCACCCGTTCCTCCCGCCCAGCGTTCCGGCTGCATGACGCCGCTGATTGTGCTGCTCACAGCAGGGGGGGCTTTCCCTACCCATGGGCCACCACACAGTCCATGGGCTGCATGTGGTCCATGAGGCCTCTTTTGGCAGTCCTCAAGAACCCTGCCGCATGTATCCCCCCCCTCCTGCTTTAGGGATTTTTTTATTTCCTGCTGTGCTGGTCCAGAGAGATCAAAAATCCACACACTGGCAGCGGCTGCCAACGCGGCATGAGTCTAGAATCGGGACCCGTGTTGCTTCAGCCATGGCAGAACTGCATTGTAATTGCTTTGTAGCCATCCTTCATCCCAGCCTGATGCCATCTCAGCTTGGGTTTGCAGAAGGGGTTTAGCGGAGGCTTTCCAAAATGCCGTATCTTCTGAATTTCCACTTCAAGATGGCTGCGCAAGGCTTTAAAAACCCCAAGCAGATGTACAAAACCACACATTTTACCCATTATAGGATATGAAAAGAACATTTCCCGTGGTGGAAATAAATAGGATGGTCACCCACCGCTTCCATTGATTTCAGTTCTGCAATACATTCATGGGAAATGTATGCTCCACGTCTTTGAAAACCTGGCCACTGTTCAAGTCCCAAAGGAGCCCACGTCCTCCGCACGTACAAATTAAAGTGCTTAACCTTAGGCACCCACTTTTCAATTTTTTCTCTCTCCCTCCTTTTGCATACATGATCAGAGGAGTTAATTTCATTGTCCTGAGCCCACAATTCAAAAAAACAGCGATGCCACCTTGAAGTCAAGCGGTGTGCCTACAAAATCTAAAATACTTTCATTCGACAACAGAGAAGCTCTAAGATAGTGAATCTTACAGAACATCAAAGTACTGGTGAACTGGAGAATGCTTTGTATTTCGAGCCCTTTAAACATAGTTTTGTGGAGACAACCAGTTGCTGAGAAAAGGTGATCAGGAGACACGTCCCAACGTCCCAGGGCCTTGGTGGCCCATCGTAGAATCTCTTCTGGAATTTTCTTGTGTTGTGACTGTAGCCCTGACCTTACAGTACAGACTGGCTCCCAGCTATCTTTAAAATTCTTTCCCATGGTGCTTCAACCCCAAATCTAAACCTAACTTCACTAACTCTGAAGTGAAATATTGTGATTTATAACAAAAAAAGGAAGTTGGATACTAAATTGTTCCGTTGGAATCTTTATCCTTTGATTATGTAGTTGGCCGAACAAAAGCAGTTAGATTCATTCTGTTCCAATTTAATTCCCCTTTGCAAATGACCTGAGAGCTGACCCAGTTTTTATGCTCAGTATCCCCAGGAAAACAAGTTTTTTTTTAATATAAGTATCATTTTATATATATACAGCGATACTTGTTAATCATGACATTTTATATTTCATGTTCCAAGTCTTTGGTTTAAAAAAAAAAGGAAAAGGGAAAAAAGGAACAAAAGTTATGCAAATAGATGAAGGCTTGCTATATTCTCTTAGTGAAATTCTGCATTAAATGATTAAACTTTCTTTCACTCAGAATGAACACACTATTTTAATAGTATAGCCAAGAAAAAAATGTGTTACTCCTTTTTCCTATAAATTGCTATATGTTTTAACATATTGCAAATTAGGTCTTTAAACAAAGTTTCATTTTGCTTTCTTCTGTACGAGAACTTTGCTTAAGGTAGGTTTAGCTTTAAAAAAATAAATCTGTGAATGAAGGCATGCTTTTCTTTCAATCTTATGTCAGCTAATAAGAAAGATATTGAGAAACTATGTGCATGTACACATGCGTATAATGTGTGTGTGCGCGCGTGTGCATGTATACGTGTGAATGATATTTTTGAACTGACATTTTACTGAGTAAATTAGATTATGTCCACACCACAGGTATTATGGTGTGGATATAATCTAATTTACTCAGTAAAATTTACTCCAGATCAAATTTGAGCCACATGCTCAAATGTTATTAGCCATATACTAGCATAGGAGCCATACAATACAATACAATACAATAGGAATGTGATGGTGCTGCAGGTTAAACCACTGTTGCTGAACTTGCTGACTGGAAGGTTGGCAGTTCAAGACCACGCAATGGAGTGAGCTCCCATTGCTTGTCCCAACTCCTGCCAACCTAGCAGTTCAAAAGCACCTAAAAAGGCAAGTAAATAGGGACCTAAATAGGGATCACCTTGGTGGGAAGGTAACGGCGTTCCATGTGCCTCGGCATATAGTCATGCCAGCCACATGACCATGGAAACTTGGTCCAATGATCAAATGCCAGCTATTCAGCTTAGAAACGGAGATGAGCACCGCCCCCTACAGTCGATCAGGACTAGATCATTCAGTTGTGGGGAAACCTTTACCCTTACCTTAGCATAGGAAAGCACAGGATCAGCCTTAAGGATTGATGTGCAGTCAAAACTTGGTTCCCTTGAAACATCGTGTAATTGACATTTTTATTTGCCACCTATCCCTGACATTCACAGTGCAATCCTAAACTTACCTTATGCTGCGCTGACAAAAACATGCCATAAAGCATAACTCATGACTGTCCCACCAGCACTGAATACGAAGCTTCAGTCAGTGGGCGCAAGGATGGAATGGGGCAGGGAGGGGGTGTTTCCAGGTGGGATAGGGGCAGATCAATCCCAAGAACAGGGCCAGATTGGTGAAGCAGGCTTATGCCATTTCCTGTGCCCGCTTCTTAAGCCTTTCCTCCAGACATTGCTATCTATTTGGCTGGCACAGATTCAAGTAGCTCCATTTGGGCAGGCAGGGGCTTTACACCAAGTTAGAGGACAAATGTCCCCTTACCATAAATAAAGACTTCCAGTGCTCCTAACTATTGGGATATATGTTCCTTTTACAAGGTTATGGTATATATTCTATGTGCTTAAAAGGGGAAAACAGAGTTGATTAATGCATTGCGGAATTCCCCTGTAAAACAAGCCTGTTTTTCTCTCACACACACTTCTTGCTACTAGACTGAAAGAAGGGCTCTGTAGGCACTGGGTAACTTTGTAACAGAAACCGTTCTTTACTCTTGTAACATACTCAGACTGGCTTCGATTAAACTTTAACTGGTTATTTACAATTACTGTTTCAGGCTATCATATGCTGGCAATGTCTATATATGGTTACACTGCATTTCATATATAGCTACATTCACTTTCCTGAAAGGATTTGTAGAGCTAGTATAAATTGCTCCCTTCTCCTACATGTCAGCAGACAAAAAGGCTCAGACTCAACTGACAACTTTGACAGTTAAACTGTCAAAACCAACCACACCCATCTGGGCATTCATTGTTGTTGTTGTTGTTGTTGTTGTTGTTGTTGTTGTTGTTGTTGTTGTTGTTCAGTTTTATTACAGTCAAAGACCAGATATACAGGTAAATTTACATATCCAGAGATAATCATGTAATTAAAATTAGTATATAAATTTATAAATGTGTAAACAAATAATAAAAACAATCCTAAATTCAATGGATTACTATTCTCTCCCTTGGGCCAGCAAAGCTACACATATTTTAACTGCGGCCGCCAGAAAACTAGCAGTAAACTTTAATACCTGACTATTACGGCCAGTAAGTAGCAGTCTAGACATCTCCCGGATCTCAATATTCAAAATTTTTTGAAAATATTCGAAAGTATTTGGGCATTCTAAACAAGAAGTTGTGTCTGACCAATCAAATAGAGTTGCTATCTTTTACCATATATACATGCAACACTGCCCCCTCTGGACAGCAAATGGAGTTGCCTATATATCCAACACTAACTTGCCCAGGATATGGCATGGACAATGTCGCCGTGCTGCACCAGCGCAAGTTAGGATTGGAATGCCTGTTAAGGTGCACGTAGAGCAAGACTTTGGCAGGTTTGGCAATAGCAGACTACATGGCATTGTTTGAAAAGCCTAGGTCAGTGGTTCCCAAGCTGCGGGTTGGGACACACCAGCACATCATGAGCCAATTTCAGGTGGGTCACGTAGCAGCTAGGGCAGCTGGAAAGGGGGAGGGCTGTGTGGTTGTTTTGCTTGTGTCAAGTTTGTAAATGGGCTTTTTTTTCTTTCTGATTCACTTTGCTGTTGGAAATTGGCTGAAAAATCACCCACCTTACCAGTATCTGGTTGTCTCGTGTGCTCCCTGAGGCATCTGGTGGCTATTTAGAGGCTAGACTAGATGCGTCCTTAGTCTGATCCAGCAAGGGTTTTCTTATGTTCTTATTTCTGCATTCTCATGAAAGCAGCAGGCTCTGGCATCACAATGATGGCACTTCCAGCCATCACTTCTGGTAGATCCTGGACAGATTGTCATTCTAAAGAGGAGGTGCCTGTGCAAAAATGCTTGAGTTCCACTGGCCTGGGGGACATAATGTTAAGGCTGCCTTGCACATTTCAACTTAGTGCAGAGTTTTTATAGTTAAGTCCCTTCTCTGCTTGCTGAACTTAAATAATATATTGTTCACACTGTGGCTGCTACAGTGACTTCATATGATTAAACCATTGCAAAACACCAAATTTCTTATGTTATCCTTTTAATGTTCTTCTTTTCAGATTTTTTTGTCCTCCACTTATCCTTCCCTTAGACTCCCTCTTCTTCAGTTCAGAGTGTTCCTGTCTCTCTTCCTGCCTGGGATGTCTCTGCTGAACTCTTAGGCTGCATTTCTATACACAAGTACCTGGGAATAAGTTCCATTCAACTCAGTGAGTCTCGCTTCTGCAAATATACACATAAAGTAGTGATGTTAGCATCTTCGCTTGTCCAAAAATCTGGCCTCCTCCCTCCTGAAAACAGTGCATTGCAGTCTCCTGTATACAACACTGGTTCCCAAACTTCTTAGCACGGGGACCCACTTTTTAAAATCACACCCTACTGGGACCCACCTAGCTTTATGAAACTGGTTAAGAAGTTTCACTTTACTAGCCACCCAAGCCTCTGTTTTTATCCTCTTTACTACGGCGGTGGTGGGGATTCACCTTCTGGCGCATTCTGGTGGCCTTGCATTCCCCTTCACCTGGCCGTCAATAAATGCTGGGGCACGTTTGCCTACTCCTGAGAAAATGAGCATGTGTGGCTCAGTTTCACTTTCCATAGGGCTCAATACATTTTTCCTTGTCAGCTTGGAGAGGGGGAACTTCGTTCTCGCATATTTTGGGAGGCCTGCATTCATCGGATTGGGACCATCTGGTGGCCTTGCATTCCCTTTTGCCTGCCCTTCAAATTGGACTGCGGCACAGCTGCCTGTTTCTGAGTAAATGTGCACTTGTGGCCAGCGGCGTCATGCAGCCGGAACGCTGGGTGGGAGGAATGGGTGAGCGGCAGCCCGCCCATTGCGTTCCGATCCGTTTCGCCATCTTCCCCGCCCCCGCGGGGGCAGGGAAGACAGCGAAACGGACCGGAACGCAACGGGCGGGCTGCCGCTCACCCGTTCCTCCCACCCAGCGTTCCGGCTGCATGATGCCGCTGCTTGTGGCTCACTCGCCATAGGGCTCAATATATTCTCTTGTCAGCTACCAGCTCGTCAGTTTCAGGTTGCAATCCTATCCTGCGCTGGAGCAGGCAGACTAGCAGGCTTGCGCTGTATCCAAAGCAGGCTGGGAGCAGGCTGGAGCCTCCACAGGGCTAAGCATGTTTGTCTCCTTACATGCAAACATGTTTTATGGCAGGTTCATGACAGTGCTCAGCTGACACAAGTGGTTTGCATAGGCCAAAGGGGCGGTGGTGGAATTTCGGTGTCAGTTTCACAACCAGCCAACCATCAGATTTTTTCATAGTCATAGTCATAACCTTTATTGGCATACAAAGGAAAAGGAAACAATACAAAAAATAACACAGCAACCAGGGATACAAGGGATCATAAGGAGAGGGTTAATTTCATAATCATAGCTAGAAAATTAGCAATAGAATTTGTGATCGGGGGGGCAGTGATCACTAAGGAGGATAGGGAGGGGATTAGAGAAAGAACTAGAAAGAGAGGATAGCCAAGGATCTAGGAGCAGTTGACGTAAAAGTTGGTGAGCTGGGCATCTAAGGATTCTGGGGTAAGGTGACAAAAAAGGTTTGTTTGTTTTTTGGAAATGTGTTTTGGAAAATCTGCTCTATAAGATTTGCTCCTCTTTTTTCATGAGCTTTTTTTTTTTTTTAACTTTCTACCTGTTCTAGCTCTCTTTCTTATACCTGAGAAAAAACAACCTGTCTCCATCTCAGGACCATTTTCAAAACCTGCCGTGTTTAGGAGCACTTTGACGCAAAACAAAATTACTCAGTCTATGAAGAGGATTCTTTATTTAAGCTTTTACACTTTTTATCACACCAAGCCCATTTTTTTTTGCCTCCTCAACTCTTATTTTTAACCTTTTTATGAAAAATTGGCTGACCAAGAATTTATGAATTAGCAAGTCTATTATCATGATGAATGGAAATTACCATTTAAATCCTGAATCATTCATCAGGCTGTTCACAATATGTCAGGTGACATAAGAACACATGAATAAGTCTTCTTAGTATTTCTTACCTGAACGTTATACTAGCCTGAACTTTAGACTTCTATACTAAGTGCTGGCTAATAGAAATTGGAATGAATAGATAAAATAATGTTACAGTTGGACAGAAAAAAAAACAGACAAGTAGAACACAATCTCAACAGGGATATAGGAAAGAAAAACCTTTTCAGCCCAAATAATGTGTGTTCTGATGGTTTTCTAGAAATTGAAAACTCTGTTAGGGTATGTATGCATGTATGCATGTATGCATTTATTTATTTATTTATTTATTTATTTATTTATTTATTTATTTGAAGAATTTATATTCCACCTTTTGCATGCTGAAGCAAATGCCCAAGGCGGCTTACATGGGCAAGCTAGTCTAAACCACCATGTTTCAATGGGCTTTTTACAAATAGACAGTATTCTGTGATTCACTGAATCCTCAGTCCCAGATGTAGCCTTCACAGTGTGGTTCTTTCCTTTGGCTGCGTGCCGTCGAGCTTCAGCAGACAATCATAAGTCCAGCCTGGACAGCTCCTCAAGGTCGTACTCCATCTTTTGCCAGCTGGCCTTCTCACACATTCCCCTCCATAACTCTCACTTATGGTGACTAAGCAGCTCAGCAGCGACTCCATCCTGCCAGAATGGGTACTGCAGCTTGTCACAGCCTGACATTCTGTCTCCCATCCAAAAAAAGAAGGCCACAGATTCTCCTGCTTAGCTTCAGGCAGTACCAACAGCCCAATCATCAGTCAACACCTCCTGGCCTCCCCTTGGGCTTTCCAAGCCACTGAAATGGCAGAGGACTTCTGTTTCAGAAAATGTTCTGTTTAGCATCTTTCAACGAGTCCTTATTGACAAAGCCAAAACATTCCATACATTTTCCTTCTTGGCTTCTCTGCTTAATGATAGTGAATGCATACTCTGTGCCAAGTGATAACGGACGCCGAGAGAAAAAATAGCACAAGGGCTGATAACACACAAAGATTTTCTTTTTCTTTCAAATACCATTTCTACTGTAGGCTTAACAGCTCATAAACCGAAGCCAACTTTCGGAGTGATCATTTAATTTGTGAAATGTAGCCCATAGTCTAGGGAAGCAAATACTGTATATTAATCTTGGCGGCAGATGATAATTCTAGATCCGGAAGCTCAATGGCGTTGAGCTGAATGGAACATAACAAGTGTGTTATCCTAAGAAAATACAATCTTCATCTCTCAGTGGGTTAGGAATGCCCTCTCAGCATAAGCATCTGATCACGGAAGAACATAAAGAGACAGTTAAACCGAGTAATGTTGCATAACAAAACTGCAGGATTTTCAAGGGAAGTCTATAAAACCTGAAAGTATTGTTTTAATCAAAGATCGGAGTGTCTGTCGGTGCTTCATTATCCAGATATGGAGGTGGTTTTTTATTCTACTGTCTTCCAAATATTAATGTTTCTGTAGATATGTAGATATGTTATACTATAGGAACGTGGTGGCGCTGCGGGTTAAACCGCTGTTGCTGAACGTGCTGACCGGAAACTTGGCAGTTCGAGACTGCACGACGGAGTGAGCTCCTGTCGCTTGTCCCAGCTCCTGCCAACCTAGCAGTTCAAAAGCACCTAAAAATGCGAGTAGATAATTAGGTACCACTTCGGTGGGAAGGTAACAGCGTTCCGTGCGCCTTGGCATATAGTCATGCCGGCCACATGATCACAGAAGCTTGTCTTCGGACAAATGCCGGCTCTTCGGCTTAGAAACGGAGATGAGCACCGCCCCCTACAGTCGGTCACAACTAGACCATTCAGTTTTGAGGAAACCTTTACCTTCTGAGGTATGTTATGGAACCTGTGATTCTGGTTTCCTTAGCATGCTGAGATCAGCTTGTGGAGAGGCTCCTCATAAAACTGCAGTAACCCACTCCTCAAACCCTCCTTATTCAGGATGCACCACTGATGTACTGTGGGGGACATTGCAACACAGCAAACTATTCACAGCAAGCCAAGTATTGAATATATGTTTGCCCATCAGTGCCTATCAGTGGCAACCCTTCTCCTTCAGGTCAGCAGTTCTGGGGAGGCCTGTGGAAGTCTTCACGGTGAAAATTGAACGTTGGAAGAGTTAGAATGGATAAAAGGAAATGCTTTTTTTTTTTTTTTACCCAGCGGGTAGTTAATCTGTGGAACTCCTTGCCACAGGAGGTGATGGTGGCATCTGGCCTAGGTGCTTTTAAAAGGGGGTTGGACAGATTTCTGGAGGAAAAGTCCATCGTGGACTATAGGCCATGATGGGTGGTGCAACCTCCTTACATTAGTAGTAGGCTACTTCAGAATGCCTGGTGCAAGGGAGTGGAGCCTCCTCTGGGGCAAGAGTGCAAACATGCCCTTGCCCCGAGGAGGCTCCCCAGCACACCAAAGCTGGGCTGGATTTGGCGCAGCTCCGCCGGCCTCACTAATTCAGCACAGTTCCGGATTGCGCTCTCAGACCCTTCAGTTTTCCTTTAAGAGGCTGAGAACCTTGAATGGTAGCATGTAGCATACTATGGACTCAAGCAGAGCTGACTGATTCCCATTGATGTGTCAACCTGTGAGCCTCTGTCTTCCCAACGCCACCTCAGTCTGTCAGCATGTGCAGTTGATCTTTCCCAGCTGATGTTGGACTTGAATTTCTTGGAAGCATTTGTGGTGGAGAAGTGCCAAACAACCTTACAAAATAAATCAGTTACAGCGAAACAGTTCAATCCCCCAAGGCCCAGAGGGAGGGCGAGTGTTTTGATACCTGCATTACTAATTAACTGTGAAAAGTTTTGAACAGATCCAAAATCTCCGTGTGTGTGTGCCTGCGTGCATGGATGCGTATGTGTGTGTGTGAACACCAGCTCACTTTTATACGGAAGGTCATAGAAAAGGTAAAAAAAACAATTCCAGCCCATGAAATTAACCATTCCTCAATTTTGGAATATAACCTTTCTAGTGTTTTTTTCTTCTTCTCCCCCTTTTTTAATTTTATTTTTTTACTTCATATGATTCTTCACGTCAAAGTCAGTATTCTGTATCATAACTCATCTAACAGCACCTAAGGTGATGCAACATTTTTATAACACTTGTTTCTCTTCCCCTCCCCCTCCCCGATGGGTCCCCCCCCCAGACAATAATGACTTCAACCTGCAAAAAGGCTTACGGCTCAGTCAGAACCAGTCTAAATCTAACCTTCAGTTTGGAGTCTTGGATAATGAGGTAAAATATGTATTATTCACTCTACTACCTGTGGACTCAAATGACAAAAGCAAGTGAATATTCCAGGCCCAACACATTCTTGGTTTAGGAATCTCCGGAGACGCTTCACGACTCTGCTTTTGCAGCTTGATTTTTGGACAGTGAGGGAGAAATAATGACACTTCTCATGGATTTTAAAAGGTGTTCCAATGGCTCTCTGGCAGCCTTAAACAAGTCTTAGCAATGGTAAATAAATGAACTGTTAAGTCACCTTAACATCTGAAATAGAAGCTGCCGGTCCATTATCAGCCCAACGTGTTTCAGTCTTCTCCACTGTCAAATCTCTGGGCTGTAATTCCGCAGAAAAGGTGCCTTTTCGTGTCAACCTTTTCAAGTAGATCCTTGCAGAGCATGGACTGGGAGAAGGGAGCTTGCCTTATTTAAAACGAAGACGATAAATAAATACAAAAGCGTTCTGTGCTGAAGCAAAGAGGATGAAGCTGGCTAGACAACGTTGAAGGGCTGGCCGAAACCTGAGTCAGGTGGTTGGCCTATCCAGCTCGATATTGTTCATACTGGCCAGTGATGGCTCTTGAGGGTTTCAAGGGGAGAGATTCAGGGATCAAACTTGGAACCAGTGATGGGATCAGCTAACGACTCGGGGGAACACTGGGCGGGCAGCAGGAAGGCTGGGCGGGACTTCTGGGTGATTGACAGCCCGTCCGTCCAGGTCCACTGCCTGCCCGCCCACCGCAAGGGGCTGCCCTGGCCTCGGAGGGGGCACCCGCTCGCCAGGGGGGATAGGTGGGGGCCCCCAGGTGCCAGGGCGCGCAGCAGCGGGGTGCGCCACCCGGGGGCAGCCCATGCGGCGGGCGGGCAGGCGGCGGACCTGGATGGATAGGCTGTCAATCACCTGGAAGTCCCGCCCAGCCTTCCTGCTGCCCGCCCAGCATTCCCCCGAGTCGTTAGCTGATCCCATCACTGCTTGGAACCCTTTTATGTAAAGCTTGAGGCTGTTCCCCTGTCCCATGCCCAAAGTACACAAAATCCATACTAGTCGTGGGAGCCATAACTAGGACAGAAACAAAGGGGCACCTGCCCCAGGTGCTCCCCCAAGAGGGGGTGCCAGATTTGCTCCCAGGCTCCACCCTAGTTATAGAGATGCCTTCGTGTCACAAGCAGCGCAAAGTCAGCCCCCTCCAGGCTGTCCCAGAGGAGGAGGTGCTGGTTACGTGGCCGCCCCCTCCTCTGGGAAGAGTGCAGAAGAGATTGCCCTCACGGTGCAGGCTTTCCCCAAAGAAGGAGAACCCAGAAATGATGTCACAATCACAACATCATGACATCATTGCTCCAGGGCACTGGGGCGTGAGCCGTGATGTCACTGCTCCGGGGCTGAGGCAGAATGTTCCGGCTCTGCTAGTTGTGAGGATACCTGGATCACCTTCCGATCGCAGCTTCCCATGGTCTCCCTTGTGCCTCCTCGATTTTATTTATTATTTTCTGTTTAATGCCAATAAAGGTCAAATGGAAATGGAAATGGAAATGGAAATGGAAATGGAATACTCAGCAGGTGCAACCAGTAGTGCCATTCACAAAGGAGCTGCCGGAATGCGAGGCGGGACTTACCGCTTGATTGACAGGCAGCTTGTGATGTGTTGCCGCCTGCCCGCCCACCACAGGGGCTCCCTCTGGGCACCCCCTCCGAAGCCGTGGCGGTCAGGCAGGCAGCGACGCGTCACAAATGAGCAGCCAATCAGGCGGTAAGTCCCGCCTCGTGTTCCGGCAGCTTGTTTGTGAATGACACTACTGGGTACAACCTATGCGTGTGCACATGCTGAACTTCCACACTGCTGTTCAGCATTAAGGAGGAAGGCTGCTCTGCCTTCATGCATGTGTGGGTGGGGTCAACTTGCGATGCTCCTCCTTGCACAAATGTGCTGATTTGCTCAACCAGGATTGGGTAGCACAAACAGGTGCAAACCTTTGGAACAAGGTTTTCCAAGATCTGCAAAGAGGCTGGAACTATAGTGTTGCTGGGAACACCTCGTACAATTATCCCCATCCCTTGTACAGTCTCTTCTTGTTTTTTGGGCTGCCATTCTTCTACATCATGCAAGTTGGGTGCACATCCACACACCATTTGCAGTCGGACTTAGAATAATGGGCTCTAATTTTGGAGGGGCAGGAGGGCTGCATCCTATATCTGACACCGTGTCAAGGGCAGGAAAATAATAAATGCACGGCGAACTGATATGCTGAAGAGCTTGATTGAATACAATAAGTGGGTGGGGTGGGTATACTGGTGGGGTCTTATAATCCACAAGGATTCCGTTCCCAGAATCATTGCGGATTAACATAATATGTTGAAGTTCTGCTCTGGTTGCGTCTGGAGGGCTTTCTGAGGCCCACCAAGGCCGCACATGGATGCATGCAGCCTCTGTGGGCCTCAGGATGTCCATTTCGGCTGAAAAATGCAACTTCTGATTTTGCATTTTCAGTGCCTTGCAAGGCATT